>CM035426.1:134367490-134402490 GCA_020310875.1 Ceratopteris richardii | reverse complement strand
CATGTGCGTTTGAAACCTCAGCGCGATATAGGTGCTAGCCCGTCTCCTAGGTCGAGGTCATGCTCTAGAGCAGGAGGTTCTAGGAGTGGATCTACAGGTAGGTCTGGAGGAGGCGACTGTTGTGGAGGTAGTGCAACGGACGTTGTGTCACCCACTACTACTCCTAGAATGTGTACCTCAGATGTAGGTATGCCACATGGTACACTAGGTGGAACACTACATACACCTTGGGGTGCTCATGACCATGATGACTCCAAGGTGTATAGTATTCGAGATGGAGCTCGGGTGATGGATGCGACCGGAAAAGCAATGCGTCAGCGTATACGATAGCTTTGCTCCATATAGTTTGGACACTATATCATGTTGAAATGGAGTGAACAAGATAAAGATCAGAAGAATCATATCACATAGATGATTTATCAGGAGTTCCACTGTAGAGGGACAATCAAGAAAAAAGAAAAGAAGAAGAAAATCAAAGTCCAGAACGATTCATTAAGAAAGGAAAAGGAATATATCTCTGCAAGAAGCCCCGCAGGGGCGCATTACCCATCTCTGCACAGAGCCCCGCAGGGGCACGCATCAGGCAAAAAGAGAAATCATCCAGGTCATGCACAGTGGAAAAGAAGTAAACAGCCCCAAAGCAATACAACAGGGTCAGATGTGTGCAACCAGGACAAATCAGAGGACCAAAAGTTACAAAGGGGTAGAGGCTGAAAAGTTTAAGAGGGTGACTAAGAACAGCACATTCCTAGTCATTGGTGGCGTGCGTGGCAACCCAAGTCAACAGGCAAGACAAGTGCATCAGGCTCTCGAGTAGTAGAGCTTGAATCAAGAAGGCCATCGAATTTGCATGTCTGTTTAACTGCAGACAATACTGACCAAGGGGAGCGTGCGGAGAAAAGTTGAGCGCCTCTAAAACGTAATGCAAGATCAAGAATCAGGCAACACTAACCACGGGACGCGTTCGCGAAGCAAAGTCTGTCAAGGGACGACAAAGACAAAAAGGGGGAGAGTGTTGCAGAGCCAAAGAGCGCACAAAGCAAAGAAAAAGACGGGCCCCAAAATTTTTCCGATTTGGACACACAACTTTTGTATCATAACCACTTTTGTATATATTTTCCGTTGTAAATGCACTAGAGGAGTCCTCTAGATGCATCCCCACAGAAGATTAGTGATTTACCCATGTACAATAGTAGGAAATTAGTCTTTTAGTGAATAAAGTGCTGGTCTCTTGTGTGAAAGGACCAAACTTAGGGCACTAGTATATAAGTCAAAAGTGACTCTTTGTAAATAACTTTTTGTCATTGTGAAGAAGGAACACTTCTAAATTTTCGAGTTTGCCTCTTTATTGCTGATTTTGATCTTCATTTTGCTCTTGTATGTGTGTGTTATGCTTGAAATGCATGTGTAGGACTGTTGTCTACCCATTCCCCTTTGTTTTGAGCTGCTGTAGTGCGTGCGTAAGCTAGGAGAAGCTGTGGCGCGGGTGTTTGTGACTCCCGTAATTCACTGTTTTTGCCATAACTTGAAGCAGAGTGGTCAGAATTGAGTGACCACCACCGTTGGATGCGTCTCGTCGAGAGCTTCGAAACGAGTACCCTATTGCCTATGTTCGGAGTTCTGGGCTGGGAGAAAACCTCAATATACCACAACTGCTGAAAAGAGGCTTGCGGCAACACTTTCAGTATTTCAGTAGGTGTGAGAGGTAGTAGTCTTTTCTCATGCGTGATTAGCTAAACCACGTCATTATCCATCACGTGTGCACAAGTCTTCATACACTTGGTTAGTCGCTCCTTAGGATTGACATTTAAATGTGTGTTAAAGATCCCACTATATGCACTTGTGTGGCAATTGAGGTATAGTCTCATTGGCACAAGTCCTTGAGTCTTCGTGGCTCAAGTACACACGTTTTTGGCGCCGTTGCCGGGGAGTCACTCTACCAAGGTGCCTTCGTGATAGTTATAGAGCGAGTGTGATCGAATCGTACTTGTAGATGCAAATTCATCCTTTGGCAAGTAGTCCATCATTTCAGCACTTGTCACTTCTCATCTTCAAGGTGTGTGTGATAAGTTTTAGGTTTAGGTTTAGGAGGAGGGAAGAGAAGAAGGAGTTAGGGTTAGGTTAGAAGGAGAGGAGAAGTGAGGAGAAGAGGAGTAGGAGTAGACCAAAATCCCCAAAAATCACCAAAAATACCCAAAATTCAAGTTCTGTTCAAAAAACTATAAAAACCAAAAAAAATTTCATTTCAAACGACACTTCCCAGTGTTTCAGTATCGTGACAAGCAGCGACTGGTATCGTCGGGCTGGTATCATGCAAAATAGAGCTTCAAAGCTTGTGCAGAAGAACAGGAAGCAAACTAGATAGACCCAAGGTGAGTCCCCGTTAAGATTTAATACCTAAAACTCTCTAAACTTGCACAAACAAATGATTAAAAGGAATGCGCAGTATCGCGGGGGGAAAATTTTGGAGTAATTGCATATTTTGTGAGAGACAGAGGCTTAGGAGTGAGGAGAAGGGTGAGAGGTGCAAGGGGGTATAAAAATTTTCAAGTTTGGAGACCTTTTGGCTTGAGTATCGCGATCGGTTGAGTTTTGGTATCGCGATACCAAAATTCCCTTTTATCGCGACACTCGCCAGAGGTGTCGTATCGTTGGATACCAGCCTTGGTATCGTGACACTATTTCGGTATCGCGACACTGAGTTGGTTTCACGATCCTGTCCGATCCCTGGTATCGTATCATCTGGTACTAACACTTGGTATCGCGACACCATTGTGGTGTCGTATCGCCTAAGTTTTTAGTATCGCGACCTCACTTTACCGGGTGGTATCGTATCGCTTGATACATTGGTATCGCGACACTACTTTGGTATCGCGATCGTACCCTCCCCAAGTATCGTATCGTTGGTTACTTATCTTGGTATCGCGACACCGTAGTGGTATCGTGTCGCCAAGGTTGGTATCGCGATCGCGCTTGTCGCGGTGGTACCGTATCGCATAGACCTCTGGTATCGTATCGTCGATCCTTGTCAGTGTCGTATCGCCATATTTCCCAGTGGAGTATCGCGACACTATAGCTGGTATCGTATCATCGGTCTTTTCGAGATCGTATCGTGTCTTGAGAATTCTGGTATCGCGACATCGTAGTGGTATCGTGTCGTCTGTTCATCAGGACAGTATCGCGACACCGTCATTAGTATCGTATTGCCGAGATTTTCAGGTATCGTATCGTGCATAGCTGAGGTGTGGTATCGTTTGTTTTCCAAGATAGTATCGCGACACCAGATTGATATCGTATCGTCTGGGTGTCTGGTATCGTATCGCATAGACCTCTGGTATCGTATCGCGGTCAGTGCAGTATCGCCGAGAGTAGTATCGTCAGGAAGTGGTATCGCCCAGATTAACCCCTTCTTTTGGCAGACAAATTGAGTCATTGGGAGAGCTACCCAAGGGGAATCTAAGAAGCATAAAGAGAGGCTTAGGAGAGTGAATGAACTTGAGGTCAGGAAGAGTTCTAAGTAGTCGAAGGAGTGTCATATCTTCAGTGGGAAGTGCAGCCCAAGCTAGCCATCACTCTATCTACGCTGAGACCTCTAGTGACTCGGAAGAGGAAGAAGTACCTATGGCTTCGGAAGATGTGCAAGGTCCCACACCAACGAGAAGCTTCATGACTACTGTGGAGGGGGACTACCGTACTTCCCTGCAGTATGTGTCCACCAATGCCCAGGATATTCCAATCTACCTGGACGGCTTAAATAGGTCTGTGGCCAGGATGGTGACTTCCCAGAATGCCACGATTGTACCCCGACCAGTTGTCAAATACGAAGGAGGTGCATATGTTGACAAAGTTGGCCACATCTACATTGTAACCGAATTCCCGGAAAGGATCAATGAAAGAGGGGAACTCTTAGACCCTGAAAACCTAGGAAGGACACAACCAGAAGAGTTTGTGACCACCCCTAGAGGCAGATCCCGAGTGTCACGTGTCTTGAGAGGTGACCTGATACCTCAAGACGACTATTTGTTAGAAGTCTATATGATTCACGGATCAAACTTATTATTGCAAACCGATTCACCTGTTCCAGGGAGAGAAGAAAATCCCATGACATTCTATGAACTGAAAGACCCGGATGATGAGACTAGACTCACATACCTGGATAAAGATCAAAGAAGGTATTGGCCTGTGAGTCTCTTAGACAGGTCTCGATTAAGATATATGGGTACACCTGTGTTTCCTCAGAGAGAGCAGGCAACAACCTCACAAAATCCATTTGGAAATCAAGAAGAAACAGAAAATACTGCATCAGGCCAGACCAGCCATAGGAGCGTACCTAATCATGCTCACATACAATTTGCCACGCCAGGAGTACAAGCACACTATCAGACCCAACCAGGGATAGGAAACCAGTACAGACCACCAGTAAGACCACAACCACCGATAGGAAGACAGCCTGGAATGCCACCAATACGACCAGCTGTCCCTATTCTTCCTGTGATGCCCAGACCACCTGAACCGATTAGAAGGCTGAGGCCTATTCAAGTGGCTAAGTGTGTACGAAACCCTTATGATGGATCAGGAGAACCATATGATCACATTGCAGAATTCAAACAAGTCATAAGAGCGGAACAAGTGGACGACTTCTTTGTACAGTATGAGGCGTTTGGACTCACCCTCATAGGAACAGCTCTGACTTGGTTCCAACCCTTAGATCCCAATCAATTTGGAAATATGGAACAATTTTTTCAAGAATTCATAGGAGAATTCACTAAGAGAGGAATCAAACACAATTCATCTTCGTTAATTCACAGCTTCAAACAAAATCCTAATGAAACGGTGAAGACTGCTGCCAGAAGGTTCAACCAGTACGTGGATAGATGCCCAGTGACAGAGAGACCGACTCAACAAAAAATGATTTCATTATTTTTGGATGGGCTCACTAACGGAACCTTGAGAACGCTAGTGTACGTGAAAAGACTACAAACTTTGAGTGAGTGTCTTCAGGAGTGTATTGATTTGGAAGATAACTTGGCTGAGGACCTCAATGGCAAATCCAGCCACACTAAATAGGACGAGTCAAGGAGTACCATTTCTTCCAACTCCAGTCATGTGGAAGAATTAGCAGAGCTATTAGCCAAGAAATTAGGGGCTCAGGGGCAAAGAGCTTATCAACTCCCGGCTCAGAGATTGCCTATGCTACGGAGATGTAGCTTATGTGGAGGAGATCACCCTACTCACCTGTGTGTTCGAGGAGGGGGCAGTGCACAACCAGCTTATCCATACAACAGGCAGCAACAACAAGGGACTTCTTGGTACTGTCACATAGAACAGAAATACACTAATCACACTACTGAGAACTGTCCATTTAATAGGCAAACACGCCCTTTCCAACCACCTCAGTATCGACCGTATGGATATCCACCTAGAGACCCGAACAGAGAGATCCCAAGATACAACCCTTATCCAACACAGACGGGAGTACCTAGACCAATTGAACAGATACCATACCCACCACCACAACCAGTGCTAGGACCCCAACCGTCGCAACCTCAACAAGTAGTATCAGTAAAGTATGCACAACCAGAAGAAAATCTCGAAAGAGCTATAGTACCAGCCACTACAGTGACCCAGATAGAATCAACAAACCTTGGATACGAAACCCTACCAAGTGAGTACTATCCATATGAAGCCTACATGAGGGAATACGAACCGGCATATGAGACTACATACTATGGGTATGAAGGCTATGATCAGACTTATGGAGCGGAGACGTCCACTCTAATGTATGCAGCTCCTAAGGCACAACAACCCATGAGACCACCCAGTAGACCACCAGTACAGAGAGGACCATGCTATAGATGTGGAGGAGACCATTTTATTAGAGAGTGCCCTCGACCCTACAACCCTCCACCTCCTAGAATCTGGGAAGGATATTGCAGTGATTGCGGAAAGGAACATCTTTTTAGGGATTGCCCTAAGAACCCTGTAAAAAACACCAAGGTTCTGTACCAATCAATGTAATAGAGGTCATAGAAGAATCGGGAAGTGATAAGGAGTACACAGTGCCACTAAAAGCCATCACTAGAGCCCAAGCAAAACAACAAAAAGAACCGCAATCGGAAGAGGAACAAAAAAACAACACGAAAATAAGCCCTTCAACTCAGATAGTGGAAGATTCTGAGGACCCATGTGAAAATTCCCGCAACACAAAAGCTCAGAAATGGAAAGAAAGACGAGAGAAACTCAAGGATAAATGGGCAAAGAACAAGAGTACAAACAGTAAAAAGCAAATCGAAAAATCAAGTAAACACAAAGAACAAGGGAAGTCTAAGGAGACTCCTGAGCTAATCAAACCTAGCTCAGATAGGGAGAAGCCCGGATCAATTCTAGCAGACCCAAAGCCAGATGACTTGGATATGTGGTTAAAAGCATACCAAGCTAGAATCAAAATGGGACCGAACATAGAGCAACATGAAAAGATCTACCCTAAAGGGGAATTAGAAAAGGAAAGACTAGCCATATGCAGAAAACTCATAGAAGTAGCACAAACAACCCTAGAAAAGACTATCCCAGCTCTACCAGAGACAAGGGTTGCACAGGAACCTTATGAAGAATGCATCAAACCAAAGGATAAAGAACTTAGAAAAGAAGATTCCCAAGGTGAACAAGAGACAGCACAAGATGGCCCTGTATCAGCCATACCAGACTTAGAAGCAGAATGGCCCAAGGACTTGTGGAATAGAATTAGAGAGGAACAATGGAAGAAGAATGGTGTCGATCCACCACCATTTGATGAAATAGATGTGGAAGACTGTCAACCCCATCCTAACCTCGAGGAAGTCTACGAGGAGATCTCAAGACTCGATAGAGGTAGAGAGGAGACCATAAGTATTTCAACACTGCCTAACTATATGGGAGAATACGAAAGAGAGTCAGTGATAATACGAGCACCCACGGCGCATGGAAAAGGAACAGGAAAGGGAAAAGAGAGCTCGCATAACTTAACAGAGTTAAAGAAAACAAAAGTACAATGCCAATTAACGGTGGAAGAATTGCTTCGACTTAAACCCCAGTTATGGAAGCAAATGGCAGATCAATTGAAACCACTGTCAAAGAATGGAGGATCAAAAGAAAAGGAACTGGGAAATAAGTCCACAATACAGGTTCCAGTCGATAAAGTAGGAGAGTTCAGTGAAGGGGATGAAGGGAATACCTGTTTACCTGTCATCTACAATGGGTACATGACCAAAGCTATCTTAGACACAGGAGCAGGGGTAGGAATTGCAACGAAGGAGATTTGGGAAAAGTGGGGAAAACCAGCCTTACGACCCACTCGCATGAAACTCCAGCTAGGAGACGGTCATGTGGAGAGACCCCTAGGAATATTGGAAGGAATTAAGTTAACCACGTGTGGAGTGGAATTTGAACACACACTAGCCATATGTAAGTTCGAAAAAGCAAACAATTATGAAATGATATTAGGACGACCCTTCATGAGACAGATGCGAGTCGTACAAGATTGGGGCAGAGATTCATTATATCTCCAACATCAAGGGAACACTACCAAGATAAATTTACACACATTTGCTTATCGGGATGTCCCTCCATTACAATGGAATCCAGTCCACAAAGAAGAAGATGACCTATCCATTCACAGTGCTGGATCAAGTGACCAATCTTGGATGCACGAGGATGCCCAGTTGTGGATGTGCAAAGAAGCAAAGAAGGAGGAGTGTAAAAAACAAATGTGGCCAATAGGGCACCCTAACTATCGATCGATAGAAGACCCCGATTACATGCCTAAAATTTTTTCAGATGAACTCTTCGAACCACATGGCTGGATGGAAATCCTAGCCACATTAGATGTGTGTGTGAATGAGGAAGTATTGACGATGAACGATTGTATAGACGAGGAAGGATATGACGTGAACCTCTACATGGTTGTCCTCCAAGAAGTAGAAGTAGGGGAAATGGTAGAGGAAGAGTGGAAAGAAGAGTATGAAAGCATAGAAATGGAACCAGAGTTTGACTCTGAGGAACAATATTTAGAAACCATGCAAAAAGAATCAAACGACAAGGAAAAATCCTAGGACACATCGTTTCAAGGAATGGAATATCCACGGACGAAGAAAAGATTAAAGTTATCTTAGAGCTACCAAGACCCAAGAATGCAAAGGAAGTACAAGCCTTTATGGGACACTGTAGATATTACCGTAGGTTTATTCACATGTATGCCATAATAGCTAAGCCTTTATATGGTCTATTGACTCAGTTCACATGGACAGACGAGTGTGAGAAGGCCTTCAACGAGCTTAAGAAGCGGCTGAGTACAGCCCCCATTCTGAAATCACCCAACTGGAGCAAGCCTTTTCATATTCATGTTGATGCTTCGACTATGCCATTGGATGTATCCTAGCTCAATCGGCTGACGAAGGGAAGCTAGACCATCCAATCGCTTATGCGAGTAGACAATTAAACCAAGCAGAAAGAAATTAAGGAAACACACATGTAAGAGCAGATCACCTTTCAAGGTTAACGCATGGAGAACCACCTAGCGGAGTACCGGATGATCTACCAGATACGTATTTGTTTAATCTTGAAGTATGTCCAAAGTGGGCGGAACGACTAATTCCCATACTCACCCATGGCCCTCAACACTCAATAAATAAAGATAGCACAAAAGAGATTCTTCAAACAAGAAATTTACACATTGTTGCTGGAAGCATGTATTATAAGGAACCCAACGGTGTCTTATTAAGATGTGTCGAGGAGGACGAACAGAAGCAACTAATTCAGCAGGCACACATAAACAAGTGGAAAACCCATCAAGGGATGCATGGAACAATTCGAGAATTAAAAAGGTTAGGCGTATATTGGCCTGACATGTCAAAAGACGTTCACGATTATGTAAGTAATTGTGTGGAATGCAAAGAAACTATCCCGGAGGATCACGTGTCCTTACCTTTTTCGACCATAGCGCCTAATTGGAGTAAAACATTAGTACAATTCCTCAAAACAAAAGAGCATGAAATAGGAGCTAGTTTAGCAAGAAAGCGATCCCTAGAAGAAATGAGCAAGGATTATGTGATAATGGGAAAACAATTGTTTAGAAGAGGAAAAGACGACCAACTCAGATTGTGCGTGCATGAAGGAGAATATCTTCCCATATTGGAGATGGCACACGCAGGAGCGGCTGGAGGACATTTTTCAGCAGACAAAACAGTCAAGATGATTCTCTTTGCAGGCTTGTGGTGGCCAACTCTACATATGGATGTGGAGACATATGTGAGAAGCTGCGAAACATGCCAGAGAGCGAAATATCCCATTTGAAGAGATGACATGCCTTTAAGACCCATGGTTTGTGCAAGAGCATTTACCAAGTGGGGTATTGATTTCATAGGACCTATCAATCCACCGGCTAAAGGATCACATGCGGAGTACATCATAGTAGCCACCGACTACCTAACCAAGTGGGTAGAAGCAAAAGCCACTAGAAAAAATGATGCTCAAACTACAGCAAAATTTCTCTTTGAGCATATTTTCACACGCTTTGGACTACCGATTGAGATAGTGAGTGATCGAGGAACGCATTTCCTAAACGAAGTCATTGAGTCGCTAATGAATGACTTTCTAGTGATTCATAAAAAATCAGCCCCATACCATCCTCAAGCTAACGGACAAGCCGAAAGTTCCAACAAGGTACTATGCACTGTATTGACAAAGATTGTCAATAATGGAAGGTCAGATTGGGACAAACAATTGCATCACGCAATTTGGGCCTTCCGAGTGGCATATAAAACGGCCATTGGAACCACACCTTTCAATCTAGTGTATGGGCAGAATGCAATTTTGCCAATTGACTTCTTAGTACCTACATTGAAAGTGGCCCAGCAATATGAGTGGAACGGTCATGAATTGTCCCAGCAACTAGATCAAATTGAAAAGTTGCACGAGACTAGATTGCAAGCTGTAGCAGGCATTTATGCTGCTAAACGGAGACAGAAGGCATATTATGATGCACATATAAAAGACAAGGGACTTAAAGAAGGCGACTTAGTCCTAGTATACACCCTAAAACAACATGCAAAGAAGCTACAAAAACGCGGATATGGACCTTTGATTATAAATCGAATCTCTACTAGTGGTGCAGTCAATCTCGCCACACTAGACGGAGACATTCTTCCCAACTACATCAGTGGATGCAGAGTAAGACGATTCATGGAGCCTTTGACTGATCAAATGATAGCGCGACTGTTAGGAGCTCAAAATAGGAAAAAGGAAGAAGAACGAATTCGAGAGGAAGCCCGACAGGAAGCACTCGAACGCATTAGGAAACGAAAAGAGTGGATCAGGCAAAGAGATGAACGCTATCTCCAAGGAGAAGAGCCCATCCCTATGGCAAACTATCAGGTCAAAAATAATGATACAACGGGTATGTGTAAAACGCAACCTTACCTAAACCTAGGGATTGGCAAGACAGAGTATAAATTGATAGATGCATTGATAGACTCAGGAGCAGGCCTTAGCTGCATGCGAAAGAGAATAGCAGACGAGCTGCAATTAGAATTGAATCCCACAAAAGCCCAATTAATAGGAATTGGAGGTCACACCATAGAATGTATTGGAACCACGAATGTATCCCTCCACCTAGGAAATTCCTCCATGGAACAAAAAGTCCTAGTGTGTGAGGATGACGATTTGATAGAAGACTTCATTCTAGGACACGACTGGATCATTGAGACAGAGGCGTGTATCCATCTAGCTCAAGGTTATATTTCGGCTACGATAGGGCATAAGGAGATTTTCAGCTTGCTTGAAGAGAAACCATGTAACCAAACCATGTTAATACCAAGATTGGAGGAAGTTCAAAAAATGACAGAAGAAAGTATCAACTATGCTCACCTCTTAGGAAGCAAATGCATAGAAGCTGAAACTTCAATCTTAGCGACGTCCACAATAGAGTCGCAGTTATCCGATGCAATTATGGAAAAGTCAATCATTGAGGAGACGTGCTCTCCCACGCAGGCTCGAAACATCCAAAGATCGCACTATTGGAACCCAACAAGCAGATACTCGAACCAAGACCCACCCAAATATAAGTGGATACGCAAGGATCAGATACAGAGTCACGAAACGTCCACACCCACTCTGAGGAAGGAAAAAGGCATCATCAAACAAGCTACAAGGAACTATAGACGAAAAGAATCAGTGCAAGTATGGATTCCCAAGCTCTTGCTTGAAGCTCAAAGATCGCGACATCAGATATGGATTCCCAAAAAGGTCATACAAGCAGCTAAACAGAATGTAAGGACAAAGGAGGAAATACCACATCATACAAGGCAAAAGTCAACAACACATAAGCGTTATCAAGGAAAATCGAAGAGCAATGCCAAATTCACTCGGGCAATGGATAAAGCAACGAGCAGCAGTACTAATCGAGAAAACCCAGCGACCTCTCTCTGTGTTCTCAAAATGGATCTGGAAACCAAAGCTACCACGAGGAGCGGATGATCGAGGAAATAAAGCAACCGATTGCACTCATGTAGTATCTGATGCACCTCAAGTATGCATGATAGGGCCGCAATACAGGGCCAAGCATTCGGCACAGGATGTACATTATCAAACTAGTGGTGCACGATCTCCAAGTGAGACTAGATCTTAGCTTTAACCTGATAGGAATGGACATACTATGTACATAAACTATGCTTCGGCTACACTAATGATTGCCTTCTTTCAGGAGAAAAATATAAAAAGAGGCGGTAAGAAATCCCACTCTTGCAATAATGGGGAACGGAGTGACGAGCGACCATAATTACAACAATACACTGCATGGTCTCATGAAGGCCTTTCGAGCTAATGCATTTTTCCTTGTAAGTGCAGATGGCTTCTGAAGACTCTGAGGCTACAATCCAAGAGGAGGTCCAGGAATTTCCTCCCCAATGTCTTACGAAAGCAAAAGGGCATTGGTTCAGAGATGAGCAGCCAGTTGAGGTATATCTCTTCTTGGCCAACATAAAGATCATGGACACCGAGCATCACTTTCCCATCATGTCCCAGGACTTCAAAGTTTTACATGGACTACCATCCACAATTGACATCATGAAGAAAGCAGGAATTCATAAGTATTTTGAGCTACCTATCTATAAACCGGATTTCCAACGCTGTACACAAGTCATGAACACTCTACGACCAGCACTACATGATCCATTGGTACCAAAAGCCAATGTGATGGATAAGAATGGAGAATGGGTGGTCATTCAATTTTCCCACGACTTAATCAAAGAAGCATTTGGATGGGAAAAGGATGGTGTCAACACGGTCAAGGAAGAGAGTCGTGGAGCAAAAACAAGAACTTTCGTCGACATCAATAGGGTGGACATCGAAGAAGAAGTTAGATTGATTCACCAACACTTTTGCTTTCCGAGTATGAATAGATACACGGCCCCTCAAAAGATCATTGTGCAATTATTATCTCATGCAATCAAACAGATCGGCAACCAGGTAAACCTTACACCTTATGTGCAAGAAAGATTGTTCGAGGCGAAGAAGAAATGGGAAAATAAGAAATTCCTCAATGGGACCACTGCCCTAACAATTATGATTTACCACGCATTGGGCATGTGCGAGTACTTACAGGAGATGCCATCTTCAATGGAGTTAGTTCAATTTGTCAAATCCGCTACTGTACCGAAACAGAAGAAAGGAAGCAAACAAGTAGAAGAAGCAGAAACAAGCTCGCAACCCCGAATGAGAGGCACAATGAGAGGCACAAAACGACCTCGAGAAGTCCAACAAGTAGAAGAGGGAGTACCAGAAACAAAGAGAGTACATGTACTTCCTACAACCACCCCTCAAGGAACTAAAAAGATCACGGAAGAAGAATTAACTCAAGCACTGGAGGAGACTCACAAATATACAGAAGGACAAATTAATCTGCCAGTGCAGGGTCATCATTATCAACAGACCGCAAAAGCTAAGGAACCAAAAGGCAAACTTACTAAGGTACATAGATATCGGGAAATCGGGCTAGACAACTCTAGTTCTGGATCCGACGGCCAAGAGAAGCCCAATACATCATTATTGGATATAGATATTCAAAGTGAATCGAAGGATGATGGCCAGTGGGCCGAATTAAATGAAGTAGACTATGGCGAAGACCAAGCAGGCCACAAGGAAAAAGCTCAATCACCACTGGTAGACCAAAGTACCACCAAAAAGCAGGCAGAAGAAGAAAGGCAACACCCCATTCAACCGAAAGATGCCTCCACCACCCACACCAAGGAGGGCAAATCTGATGATGAGGAACATTTAATGATATCAGAGGATAAGCCTCAGGAAGAAGGACAAGAAGACGAAGAACCCTTCACCCCACTAAGGGTTGTGGCAGAACCGTCCCCAATGGATGTCACATTTCAAGGGAGTGCCACGAAGGTTCGTAAGGTGGTGGAAGATGATGCAGAACTGCAAGTACAACTACAGGTCCGACAACCACATAATGAAATGATCCACGTCGCAAAGGGACAAGATGTACATACAGGAGAAACCCCAGACATACCAAAGACATGGCTGAATGTTGATATAGCTCAGCTCAAGCCTGTGGTGCAGGATATGATTCGCACTGCACTAGACACTCAACAATTGATGCTTGATGCTGATGAAGATTACGACCAAGCCATGCTCGAAAAGCAGGAGCTTCAAAAAGAAGGTATGAATCTGGCTAAAAAATTATCCCAAGCAGAAGCTCAAGTTTTGAAGAAACACGAGGAAATAAAGACAACCAAAACACAGTACAGAATATTAGAAACGGAAAATGCCAAACTAAAAGAGCAAGTTTTGGAGCTCACAAAGAAACTAGACATGACTGAAAAAGAGAAAACAAGGATCCATGCTCGTAGCAAGGTACTCGAATCACAACTCAAGGTGAGCATGGAGGAAGCAGACCACTTAAGGGACAGGAACAAGGAGCTCATGACAGCTCTCCTCAGTGATCAAACACCGACAGATACTGACAAATCAAACGAGGATATAAAAGACATGGAAGAAAAGTTGACCAAGATGGCAGATCAGCTCAAACAGGAGCAAGAGACAATTGCAGAATGGGAACAAAGATATATGAATGACACTGCAGCTCTACGCAAGAAATGGAAAAAAGCAGAGAAAGATTATTTTCGACAGTGCAAAGAAGACACAGATCACATGAACATAGTTGCACAGGAATTAATCAAACACCAGGAAAAGATTACAAAGGTTGAAGAAGAACTTAAGAATAAAGATGAAATCATCAAACGGCTTCAGGAGCAGATGGAGCTAACAGGAAAGCAGGGGACACCAGTAGTTCCACCAGAGACCACGGCTACTGTGGAGGAAGAGGTACGTCCTCTCTCTCCCCCCTTGTATCATTCACCAATAAGGGCGGAAAAGGAGGTTCCATTAGAACCTAACACACGAGAAATTGCAGAACTGAGCAGACCAGAAAGGGCACTACTGGTGTCCCAGCTCACTGCTGATTTTGAAGATCAAATTATACAGATAATGAAAGAAGCTCGAATAGAAAACAAACAATTAGATCAAATTTTGAAGCCATTCAATGTACCATATGGTCTACTTAAAGAACAGACACGGATGTATATAAAGTCTACAACGAACAAAGATCCGGACCACAACCTTCAATTCCAGCATGACACTTTCAAGTATACTCAAGAGGAATTTGAGAAGGCGGATCCGATATGGCGAAGAAAAATTTTGGAGAAGAACCCGACATTGCGGGTACAGTGGGAAGCATCACCTTATGCACTTCAGGTAAATCCATCTTTTTGTCCTGTACCCCGCAGACGCTCTTGGACGCAATTTTGGGAAGGACAGCGTCAAGGCAATATCAATCATCAGTGGCTTAACTATCCGTTACTACCTAGTCCGCCACATAATTACCTACCTACAGAGGAATATATGGTCAAAACAATGGAGTTTTGGATTGCAAGATATGCTACAGTTCCGGACTTAGCCGTAAAGATGACCAATAAAATATTGTAGCGCAGATACCACTTGTTATGGTCGACGCGGCAAAGACTTGAACCTTGTCAAGCCTGCGAAATTTGCTGCGTCGTCGAAGACAGCTAAGCTAGAGTGATATTAGAACACCTCTATAATCAGCAGTAGCTTAGCAAGGTTTTTGTTGCTTAAACATATAAGACTGTGTTTCGAGTTCACTGAAATTCCACTGGAACTTCACCGGACTGTCACCAGACTGACACCGTAATTATACCGAAATCTTACCGGAATCAACTCCTATTCTGTTTGTAATTACTTCAAGTGAATATACATGAAGTAAGGAAGTGATGCATGAACTTCCTTCACTAAATGAACCCTTTCTGAAGTTTAAGAAAAAACTTCACCAGTTCAGAATGCCTCTTTCCGGTTAGACTTTGTACTGTGTCTACATATCCATTTCACTGAAATCTTTGACGAACTGATAGTAGAGATGTCTAGCTATACGATAAGCTATCTCTCATACAAAACCTTAATTTATTCTGCGAGATATACTTTGTTGTTCTACCGGAAAACACGTTTACTGAGAAAACTGTAATTGACCGAAACATTCATTTACTGAGAAAATAATTGTTAATTAACTTTATACCGTAACACAACAATACTCAAGTTTCTTCACATACGAACAGTGCGTGCAAACTTCCACATGAACATGTGTTTTCTATTAGAGAAGATGTGTACAAACTAGCTTGGCCTCTTCTTGCTCAAGCTATAGAAACTCTCCTACACTGAGTAGTTTCTGTTTACCATCTTTCTCAGATGAATACCTGACATTTCAGGTTTCTGTTATTCATCTTTACATACGTGATCTTTGGCGTCTTCTAAAACCTTCTCTCCTTATACTTCTTATGCATGTTCTCTCTTTATATACAGTTTGATTCGGTGTAACAAACTCTAACAAACTCTGATTTTGGAAGATTCTACGCTGTACATAACGGTCGTGAATTTGTCCTTTCATTAAGGCTTTTGATTTTCTGAATATTTTGATTCCGCTTCTCTTTATCTTTCTTTTTCTTTTATGTCTGTCTGTATGTCAAATTCGTGAGTGATTCTTCAACAGCTCCCCCTCAATCACTAATTTGACTCTTCTTGTCTTTCATATATTTTCCTTTCTTTTATACCTCCCATTTCTTTGAATCTACTTGTCTTTGTTCCATCCAAGATTTTTGTCAAAATATCTGCAATCTGATCTTTTGTCGGAGTGTATACTATTTCTATCTCCTTCTCCATTACCTTTTCCCTCGGGAAATGATACTGAATTTCTATGTGCTTCGTTCTTGCATGAAATATTGGATTTGCTGCAAGATACAGCGAGCTCATATTATCTCCATGTATGATAGGTATACCTTGATCAATACCCATGCTTTTGAACAAGGTTTGCATCCATATCACTTCTTTAGCTGCTTCTACAAGTCCTTTATATTCTGCTTCTAATGACGATAAACCCACTATGTGTTGTTTCTTCGAACACCAGCTTACTAGCTTATCTCCTAGGTATATCATATACCCATGTGTTGATCTTCTGTCATCTTGACTTCTTGCCCAGTCTGAGTCACTATATGCTCTCAGCTTTATATCTGACGTAAAAGGATAATATAATCCTTCCTTTATAGTTCTTTTGATATATCTAAGAACTCTCTGTACTGCAACCCAATGTTGATCCTTCGGACATTGCATGAACTGTGAGAGAACTCCCACTACATAACTAAGATCCGGTCGTGTTAGTGTAGCATAAATTAGGCTTCCCACTAACGATTGATACTTTCTCATATCTTCAAACTCTGCACCACTATATTTGCTGAGTTTATGATTTGCTTCAAGTGGTGTTGAAGCTTCTCTGCAATTCTCCATATTAAACTTCTTCAGTAAGTTTAGGAGATACCTTTCTTGCGTAACATATACACCATGATCTGTGTATGTGAATTCCATTCCAAGAAAGTATGATAACTTTCCTAGATCACTGATCTGAAACTCCTTTTCAAGCAATCTCTTTACTTCTGTAATTCCTTCATCTGAGGTACCTGTGATTATAATGTCATCTACATAAATGCAAATGTAGATCATACCTTCTTCTGTTCTCTTGATGAGTAGACTTGCATCTGCTTTCGAACTTTGGTATCCAAGTTCATTGAGATATTTCACAAGCCTGTAATTCCAAGCTCTTGGAGCTTGCTTCAGTCCGTAAAGTGCTTTTCTTAATCTGCAAACAAAATTTGGGTATCTGGAACTTACAAACCTTTTACGCTGTTCCATATAGACTTCATCTGATATGTATCCATTTAGAAATGCATTCTTTATATCTAGCTGACTTAGCTTCCATCCTTTTGATGCTGCTATAGCAATCACTGTCCTTATGGTTGACATCTTTGCCATCGGACTAAACGTCTCATCGTAATCTATGCGATGTGTCTAAGCATAGCCCTTGATAACCAGTCTAGCTTTGTATCTGGCTATCCTTCCATCTGCAAGTTTCTTAACTTTGAAAACCCATTTATTTCCGATTACTTTCTTACCATTTGGTTTCGGAACAAGTTCCCAGGTCTTGTTCTCTTCCAATGCGCTGAACTCTTCTTCCATTGCTTCTTCCCATTGCTTCTTACCTTTTACTTCATCATAGTTCTGAGGTTCTTCATCATCTTTGACCATATATGCATAATTTTTCTGAGTTATGTACAAAGTATCATAAGAATACCTTGTTGGTTGTTTCCTTACCCTGTTTGACCTTCTTGGTTCAAACTCTTCATGTGTATCTGAATACACTTCTTCATCAAATCCGTGTTCATCTTCATTTCTCATACCTGATCCGATCCTGGACGTGCTTGCCTGCATATAGTCTTCATCTCTATTCACCTGTATAATTGATTTCCCTTTCTCTTTCCTTCTTACCTCTTCTTCAAATTCTTCCGTTGTATGACTTTGATCTGTATACCAGCTTTCCTGTTCATCAAATGTAACATCTCTGGAAACAGTAAACTGTTTTGTTAGAGGACTCCATAACCTACAGCCCATCTGCTTTTCATCATATCCGACGAACACATATTTCTCTGCTTTTGGTTCGAGCTTATGTCTGAGTTGTGATGGTACATAAGCGTAAGCTACTGATCCAAACACTTTACAATGATCAAGTGTTGGTTTCTTTCCCCACCAAGCTTCATAAGGGGTCATTCCATCTAAAGTTGTACATGGTAATCTGTTTACCAAGTATGTAGCTGTATTTACAACTTCAGCCCAAAGATAATTTGGACAATCCTTTTCCTTTAGCATAGCTCGTGCAAACTCAAGTAGAGTTCGGTTCCTTCTTTCTGCTACACCATTTTGTTGTGGTGTATACCTGCAGGTTATTTCTCTCTTAATACCTGCATTCTAAAGATAATCATTGAACTCTCGGGAGAAGTATTCTCCCCCTCCATCAGACCTCAGTCTCTTAAGCTTTCGACCTGTGAGTCTTTCAGCATATGCATGAAAATGCTTCTGATACTCCTTCAAAACATATAACGTTATCCATCTTGTAGCATCATCAATGAATAAAACATAATACCTTGAGCCACTGATTGATCCTTCTTTTGTTGGACCCCATACGTCTGTATGAATGAGTTCGAGTACTCCATCATGTTTGAATCCTTTCTTCTGGAAAGGTAACCTGTGGGCTTTTCCCATCTGACATGCTTCGCACTTGTGAATCATGTGTTGGTTCTGGACATTCGGTAATCCCAGTACTGACTGATTTGAAATCATAGCTTTAATTCCTTTTTCATTGAAATGAACTAATCTCTTATGCCAAAGATCAAGTTCTGTAATCACCTTTTCACCATGTGTGAGCAACGCTTGGCCGATGTTCCCTTGTACTCTTAAAGTAAAGAGTCTGCCTTCTTTCTTACCAGAGACAATCTCATTATATCCATTCTCGGGATCTTCTACAAATACTCCTTCAGTTGTAAATCTGACCTGAAAACCTTTCTCAACTATCTGTCCTACGCTAATCAAATTTTTTGGTATTGTTGGAACATACAAAACATTGGTTAGCAAATCTGCTCCACTTTTACATTTCACTTTTCCAATTGAATGTACACTATGCCTCGTATTGTCACCTGTTTGAACAGTATGACTGGAACTACCTTTTTCCAATTCTGACATCAGCTCTATATTTCCTGACAAATGATTAGAACATCCAGAATCAATGTAAAATACCTTTAGGTCTTCGTTATCTGATGTGCCGATTGAGTTCATTATCAATGATGTATGACTTTCATTCTGTGTGTCATTTGCATAGTTGTTGTAGGTGGTGTTGTAGGATTGATTCTGTCCCTTACTTCTTGCTCCACCTCTACCATAGCTTCCTCTTTGGTTTTGTCTACCTCTTTGAAAGTTACTCTGATATCTTCTGCTTTTGCCTATGCTATTACTATTCTGATTTTGATTTGATCCTTGTTGATTGTGCCAGCAATCATGAGCCAGATGATTACTTAATCCACAGATCCAGCAAGCCTTCTTGTTGTTAGTCTGACTACCTCTTCCTTTTCCAAAACCTCTTGCTCTTCCTCTGCCGGTGCCTTTACCTCTTGCATAATAAGCCTGAGAACTCGACTCTTCTTCGTCTTTTGACTTGCCTTTATCTGCTTTCTTCTTGTTCTTCATGTACATTGCAGAACTTTGTCCTTTATCTGCATCTCCTTTCAGGTCTTGCTCATTATGTGAGCATCAAACCAAGCAACTCATTTAAATGTGGTACAAAATGATTTAAAGATAGTTCAGTCGAGAGTACGAAAGGTTTCCACCTCTCATCTCCTCTCAAACCTGTGAGCACTTGTGCTATCAATCTGTGATCTTTGATATCTTCATTTATGGATCCAAGACTATCTGCTAGATCCTTCATCTTAGTGGCATAGTCACTGATGCTTTGACTCGACTTCTTTTTGAACGTTGTGAATTCGGACCATAAGCTAGCCTTCCTAGCTTTCGTAGTATTTTGGAAATGATCTTCCAACGCACTCCATATGTCCTCCGCTTTCTCCAGACCTCTAATGTGCGGTAGTAGATGGTCTGAAACGGTATTATAAATGTAAGCTCTTGCCGTTGCATCTTTCTTCTGCCACAGCTTCAAGGCTTCTAATTCCTCTTTTTCTGGTTGACTATCATCTTCGAAAGTCAACTTCTTTTCTTCTCCGGTCACATACATCATTAAGTCCTTACTCATAAGTAAGGCTTCCATACGCATTACCCACGCGGGATAATTATCTTTGTCCAATTTATCAATTTGGACATGATCTGCCATGATCTTCTTGTTTCTGTTACTTCCGGTGAGTATAATGTTAAAGGGTTTTACCTTTTGTAAGCCTTTACCCTTGAGAATAACTTCGGAATGTTTCTTGACACCGTTTGTTGGTGATTCTCTTTCCGTTCCTTGTTCTGAGAAACTTTTTTCGTTCTTCAAAATCTTTCTCATTCTGAAACCACTTGTGTGGTTAACCGGCTCTGATACCACTGTTGGTGGATACTCTGGCTAGGTTACCACTTTCGGTATGGTAGTGCGGATACCACTTGTTATGATCGATGCCGCAAAGACTTGAACCTTGTCAAGCCTACGGAATTTGCTGCGTCACCGAAGAGAGCTAAGCTAGAGTGATATTAGAACACCTCTATAATCAGCAGTAGCTTATCAAGGTTTCTGTCGCTTAAACATATAAGACTGTGTTTCGAATTCACTGAAATTCCACTGGAACTTCACCGGACTGTCACCAGACTGACACCGTAATTATACCGGAATCTTACCGGAATCAACTCCTTTTCTGTTTGTAATTACTTCAAGTGAATATACATGAAGTAAGGAAGTGATGCATGAACTTCCTTCACTAAATGAACCCTTTCTGAAGTTTAAGAAAAAACTTCACCAGTTCAGAATGCCTCTTTCCGGTTAGACTTTGTACTATGTGTACATCTCCATTTCACCGAAATCTTTGACGAACTGATAGTAGAGATGTCTAGCTATAAGATAAGCTATCTCTCATACAAAACTTTAATTTATTATGCGAGATATACTTTGTTGTTCTACCGGAAAACACGTTTACTGAGAAAATTGTAATTGACCGAAACATTCGTTTACTGAAAAAATAACAGTTAACTAACTTTATACCGTAACACAACAATACTCAGGTTTCTTCACATACGAACAATGCGTGCAAACTTCCACATGAACATGTGTTTTCTATTAGAGAAGATGTGTACAAACTAGCTTGGCCTCTTCTTGCTCAATCTATAGAAACTCTCCTACACTGAGTAGTTTCTATTTACCGTCTCTCTCAGATGAATACCTGACATTTGAGGTTTCTGTTATTCATCTTTACATATGCGATCTCTGGCGTCTTCTAGAACCTTCTCTCTTTATACTTCTTATGCATGTTCTCTCTTTATATACAGTTTGATTCGGTGTAACGAACTCTAACAAACTCTGATTCTGGAAGATTCTGCGCTATACATAACGGTCGTGAATTTGTCCTTTCATTAAGGCTTTTGATTTTCTGAATATTTTTTATTCCGCTTCTCTTTATCTTTCTTTTTCTTTTATGTCTATGTGTATGTCAAATTCGTGAGTGATTCTTCAACAGTGACATTGATCAAAAAAAAATAGAGAAACGAAAAAAAAAGGACAGCACTGTGTGCTTGAAGAATCTCATTAGTGACCCTTCAGCAAGGACATCCATCAACAAGCAAGACAGGGTAGTGGTCACTCACCATGATGGGAGTACAATACAAAGAGATGAATATCAATAAACCTTTCACCATGGTAAGAATCGCTTACTTCGGCAACACTATAACCATGATAGATTAGGAAACCTCTTCGTTAGCATAGCCTTGAGTAGTTAGTGCAAGACCCAATTTCTTGCACCATACTTCTTCCAATTCGTCTCATCCATTATCTATTTTCTTGCTTGTGGGAGAACAAAAGACAAAGAATTAGTGAAGCTTGAAAGCATTTGTAGAAATTTCCTCTGGATCAACGATCCCAACTAGAGGGGCACACCAAAGATCAAGAGGGCCTTGTGTGCTGAGTAAAAAGAGTCTAGTGGTTTGGGCATTATTATTGTGTGGGGGGGGGGTATGGTAGATAAATTGGCTGCCAAATGGCTTCTCAAAGCATGGTGCAATGTGGAAGCTTCTTGGACAAAACTAATTCTCAGGGACAAAGCCTCTCTTATGCTTCAAGGAATCCCTAGGTGGAAGGATCTTGATTTGCTCACCTTGTTTTGTCAACGTCTAGTGACTCCAAAGAGGCTTTGACCTTATTTGCTCAATTACCTTATTTGCTCGATTTGGAAGAGTTGGAACAAGATGAAACCGTACATCAAGGTGAATGAGGATTGGAAATGGGTGGTCGGGATTAGGCAAAATGATTCTATTTGGTTTCTTATCAAGGGAATCAAAGAAGTTGATTTGGAGAACATCCAAAGAGCACAAAAATTATGGAAAAAAGGTTTTAGCAAGTGGAAACATCTCTTGAACCATGATAGAGGTCATGGATAAGGTTTGAGTACATAGACTATGTTAGAAGAATTGACTTTGATGATTGGTGTCTTCTCATGTAGAGAATCGACTTGTCTCCTTCTTGGAAGTGACCCCCCCTCCCATTTGAAGGGTTAAGATGGACCAATGGTAATAAACTAGACAAAAATTTGAGGTTACATAAGCACCTTGACTTGCATATCTCCCTTAATAGGAGTTGGTGTTAGAACTTGTCTAGCATCAGATGGCAAGTCGTGTGTGGGGACCTATGGCACCCTCGAAATCGGTTCTTTTGTGGCAAATCCTCCATCGTGGTATCTGGACCAATGCCAAAGCTAATAAAATGTGTGGGCCCCTCATTGGTATAAGTGTTGCATCCAAGGTAGAGAGGACCTTGGTCATCTCTTCTTCTCATGCCCTAGAAGCTTCCTGATCTAGCTTTCTCTCACCAAGATTTTGAGCTTAACAAGGCAAGTCAGCTAGAAACAAGCATTACTTGGAGAGACAACTAGTTGCTCTTCTGCTTTGTGGAATGCCATCAAAGGGGAAGCGCTCTCGAAGATATGGAAGAAAGATGTGCGATCAACTTTGATGGTCATCAGAAAGAGTGGTCAATTGAAAAATCTCTGTACCTATTAGGTAGAAGAATATATAATTGTAAAAAATCTTCACCTTTTAGACGCCATAGGATGTTTGTCTTGGAAAACAACAAGATTAAAAGCAAGTGGTTTGCTTACAAAGGCGACAAAAAAAAATCATTAAACTTCTCAGCAACTCTCTTTAAAAACATTTGTCTCCTGATGAATCTAGATATCCTACCGGTTGTGGTCTCTCTTAGCTTTCGGATCATTATATGCGTGCATCATGGAATATAGGAGATCCCAAGGGCAGTAAGCCCATTCATTGTATAATTGTACTTTTATTAATTCAAGTATGGGAGAGTAGGCTATGGTTGAACTTCCTTTTATGGAAAAAAAAACATAAGCATCAAGTAATGATGCATGCCTTCTCCTTATGTCCCCAAATTATTGAAGAGCTTTTTAACAAATATTTATCCCAATATTAATTTTGTAAAGGAAAGGAAAAAAAGATTGCTTATATCCCTCACGTCCTTTGTGAATTTTTTAATTAGCAAGAATCCTGATACTTGTAGAATATTTTGAGAGGTGCCAAGACAAAACAAACTTTTTATATTGATTATGTGTTTTCGGAACAATGTAGAATTGAACATTTTGATTGGGTGAATTTCTCCCACATATCACTCGATGAACGAGTGTAATTATATCAAGATGTTCTACTAATGGTGTGAATAGAGCATTGACGTGTGAAATCATGCAACAACTTCACACTAGACCTAATATGGAAATGTCACTCTCATCGATCTCTAACTCAAATGGGTTTCTTTGGATCTACCATTTCTGTTTATTTCTTACAATCTATCTTGCTATTGTTGCTTTCATACAGAAGGTCCCTTGCCTTAAAGCAAGTTTATCACATGCATTGCTATGGATGTATAACATGCTATAAAATTTGGTTAAAATCCCTAAATTCCTAGGAATGATTATAGCTAACACTCATCTTGGGGAGTGGGACATTCTAAGATTATTGAGACCTTCCCTATATCCATCTTGATTCACTCGATCAAAACATGTATCCCAAGTACTCTATCTCTATAAAAATTATTATATTTTTTTGACATAAATTTTGGACTATTCAAGTTTATTGGACATTGGTCTTAGATACATCTATGTTCACTTATAGCCTTTTTGTAGAATAATAAACCTTAAAATCAAATATGAATTTTCAAATTAATGGTCTCAATGCAACTTCCATTAGCACCATAAAAGTGGTTGGCACATTTGTAAAACCAAATTGCATCACAAGATACTCACAATGCCCAAACCTTGTTCTAGAAGATTATATATATATATATATATATATATATATATATATATATATATATATATATATATATATATATATATATATATATATATATATATATATATATATATATATATATATATATATTCATTGACTCTAATATGGTGGCATCTACATTCCAAAGCTATTTTCTTAAATGTAGTTGCACCACCTAGAGCACCAAGAAGATCATCTATTTTGGGCATTTGAGATTTTTTCTTTAAAATAAATTTATTGAATGTGGGATAATCAAAACATATACTACGTTATTCATACTTTTTCCTATCAAGTAGCACTAGAGAAGATGAAGGGCAAGTTCTAATCAAAACTTTTTGCAAGTATTCACCCACCACCTTGTAGACTTTGCTCTCTTTTTGTATGCTTATCCAAAATGGTGTTTGTGCTATGAGATTAGCTCTAGAACTAACCGATTTCGATTCTCTATATTCTTGCAATGAGGTAAAAAAAATGCTGATTCACATTTAAATACATTGTGGAATTATATTTTCCCTTTGGGTGAAAGTGCTTGAACATACCAATTCAAAATTCCATCCTACTTAGAATCCATCCTTTGCACTATCCTAGACGAATAAACAAAATAAATAAAAAAAATTATATTCAGCTTTTAGTAGCATGGTTGTGGTAATCAATCTCATATCTTGGAGATTCAGCTTCAACATGGATTAACACCCATGCCTCATGATAAAGTCTACATACATGTGATGCAAAATCAATAACTTGTCATTTCATGGCACATCATTGTTTAGGCAACACTAGGTCAGCACAAATCAATCTTACCATTCCAAAATGCAACTGATCCTCTACTAGATTTGAATAGGCATTTAGGCAACTCATTGGTTCCATATCTCTATTTCCTTCCCATCACTACACAATGTCGAAGTGTATCTTTATAGCATATTGGAAGAGGATTATGTTAAGGGATCAAGTCCTATCAAAGGCCACTTTAATAGGCTATCATACCACTTCTCCTCTCATGAATATGAACTTGATATTAGGCAATTGATACCCATTATGTACCTCCAACAAAAGCTCAACATTTGGCATTGGGTTATCTTTTTTTTTCATATTCATTGTTATGATGGGAGATGGTGTCAAGGAAGGAGCATCCAACGTGTCCTTATCTTCCTTTTCTATAGACCCCCCCTCAAGGGCTCACTCCCATCAATCTTATGATCTTCTTTTTCTTAGGACAAGCCATGAATTAAGGTTACGAGTAAAGACAAACCCATATCTCATATCTCACTACTTGTATAACACATTTATTACATTCTCTTGGACATGTGCACCTATTTAGCCTCTTTGGATGCCATACATTGATCATAGCACTAGGTAGCATCATGCGTGTTTTGCTCATCCTATTCCATGAGGACCATCTAGCCTTAAGTGCTATCCCTATGGTTGTCCTCATAGAAAAGCAATATCTCAATTGTCTAGGCAAAAGATTGCACATTTCTTTCCTAAATAATGGGAGATTAATTTTTCTTAGGCCCAAGATGAATTTATGGACTTGGAGAAACTCAGGAGGTTTTTTTAACCAACCAATAATCATAAATCAAATTCTTTAGACCTCTAAATTTTGGCCATATAGTTGTTATGAAACAATACTATAAAACCTACTAAAGTATGCTATTCGGTCTTATCTTTGTCTCTCTTTCACCAACACTTATGGGCTACATCCATGAGACTATAATTTGTTGTTGTATCTTACGTAGATCATCAATAATGTGACACATCTTTAAAGATTGCTCCCACATGTTGAGCCATTGCTCAATGACATTAACAATGTGGGAATTGGGAAAGTCATGATAATGTGGTATCTTCAAATATTTACCTCCTTCATAGGAATCTCCTCATAGAAAGCGTCTAGAATCTCCTTCCTAATGTTTCTATATCTACCATGCACTTGTCTTTCATAGGCTTTTTACTAAGACTATCATGTACATGTGCTAAAATATCCTGAAGTGTATGCTTTAAAATTTCAATCTTAGTGTTTATTGATTCCATGGAAACATGTAATCCCATGAATGTGTCTATCACATCAAGATCTTGTGATGTGGTTCCTAAGAACACTCTATGTTTTCTTTAATGTTTCATTTGTGTTTTCTTTGCTCCTATATTCTTTTGTGTTTCCTTTGGTCCCATATTCTTTTGTGTTGTTGTCCCTTTTATGTATTTATTTACATTATTAAGAGTACTATGCCAATAAGATGACAAAAAATTCTTACATATGAGGTGAACAAAAATTTTTATTGCATGATCATTTTAAGACTGTATATTGAAAGAACTTGGAAAAGCTTGTCGGAGGTAGAAAAGTGCGTTTTGAAGCGACGAAGTTTGGTCCATATAACTGGCATAAGACCAACGCTTGAGCTTATGGAGACTCAAATAGACCTTATAGGCATGCGATAAGTGCAAAGAAATGCACTATGTACTTTGGAACATCAAGGATAAGGAGTCGATACAAAACAGATAGGTTCGTGCATTGACTAGCTCAAAAAACTTACTATCTATGGAAGAGACAATGAACTTCAAATGCTCATAGCGATCAACATGACTACAATTAGAAACAATCCTTCAATGGGAGTGATACACATAGGGTTAAGTACATATAATGCACAAAAGTATAAGGAATAAGCAAACTATGCTATAGGAATGAATCAGACACTCAACGGTGGTACCTCCTATTTTTTAGGAATATGTAGAGATTGACCCCGAGAACTGAGATTTCTCCCAATCTACTGAACTAAATACTATGAAAATTTACAGGCATAAACTAGACACTAATATCTTTTGAATGAGCGATCTTTGATCAAATTTGAATCTCGTGAGAGAGAGCAGAAGCCTCTACAAGATTACTATTGGTGAAGAAGATGATGCAGAAAATTAGAGGAACAAGACAATGATGGTCACAAGTGTATGTATATTGCTTCCATGTAGTGTACAAGTGATTTCAAGTCTTTATATAGAATCTTGAAGTGTTCCACGACTTCTACAAGTGGATTTTGAATTCAAATGAAGGTGGGAATGTTTGTTGGAGGGAATCAATTCACTTTCCTACAATCTAGTAAAAGTGAAGATCTAGTTTGATCTACTTTTAGGTGATTGACTACTTGATTGAATGCAACTCAACCACCACAAATTTGTGGGATTTGGGCTCTATCTTTCTACTTTTACATGTGTAAAGCTCAAATCTTTTACAATGGTAAAAGATCCATGAAAAATCTTTTAAAAAAAGTACAATAAGTGAGCATAAATAAAAGAACTCTCCAACGGATATTCTTTCGACGCGATAGCCCTTGATGTAGATCAAATACACCTCAAGCATAGTCTAAGCTTGATGTTCCAAAAACTCCCCATCAAGCTAAAATATGCTTGAGTCTTCATTCTTTGATAGGTTGAATACCTCCCATAGCTTTGAATCTACAAAGCTTTATTCCATCAAGTGCCTTCGTCATCATATCTGCTACTTGCTTTTCAGTTGGAACAAAAGAAATGTCAATCTCTTTTGCCATGAGCTTCTCCCTGATAAATTGGTAATGAACCTCTATGTGTTTGGTTCTTGCATGGAAAACAGGGTTTGCCGCTAGATGTATGGAACTTACATTATCTCCAAATATGTGAGGTTTGGAACTCACAAATCCCAAATCTGTATACAATGCCTTTAACCATATTGCCCCTTGAGTTTCTATGGTCAAACGTCTGTAATGTACGTCAGTCAAGGATAAGGCAACTGTGGTTGCTTCTTGGAACTCCATGACACTACCTTTGAACCTGCAAATGCTAAGTAACCAGAGGTACTTTTTCTACCATCCTTCGCTCCTGCCCATTTTGCACCTGAATAGATTTTGATATCCAAATCTAGAGAGTAAGTATAGAATATACCTTCGTTGATTGTACCTTTGAGATACTTAAGTACTCTCTTAGCTGCATCCATGTGTGGTCTTCTTGGCGAGTGCATGAATTGACTAAGCACTCCCACACTATATGAGATGTCTGCCCTTGTATGAGTAGCATATATCAAGCTACCTACCAAGCTTTGATACTCTTTAATGTCTTCAATTTTCTCACCTTCATAAACACTAAGTTTATGATTCATCTCCAAAGATGTACCTGTAGGTTTAGTGTTCTCCATTTTGAACTTAACAAGTAGATCCTGAATGTATCTTCTCTGAGTCAAATACATTCCTTCATCTGTGTATATCACCTGCATACCTAGGAAATATGTGATCTCACCTAGGTCACTGATTTTGAACTCCTCTTGCATGTGTCTCTCGATCCTTTGAATGCCATTTAGATCATCACATGTCATAATAATATCATCTACATATACACATAGATAGATAACCTCATCGTGATCCCTTTTGATGAATAGAGAAGACTCTAAGTTGCTAGGTTTGAACCCTTGATCTTAAAGATATGTAACCAACCTATAATTCCAAGCTCTAGGAGCTTGTTTCAATCCATACAATGCTTTCTTAAGTCTGCAAATATAAGATGGATGATTAGGGTTTTCAAAACCTGGTGGTTGTGACATGTATACCTCTTCACTTATCCAACCATTTAAGAATGCATTTTTCACATCAAGTTGGAGGAGTCTCCAATTCCTTGCAGCAGCTATACTTATCAATGTCCTGATTGTAGTCATCTTTGCAACTGGTGAGAATGTTTCTTTATAGTCTATACCATGAGTTTGTGAGCATCCTTTGGCAACTAATCTAGCTTTGTACTTGCAAACTGATCCATCTAAATTTCTTTTAACTTTATATACCCATATGCAACCAATTATCTTTTGATTCGGTGACATTGGAACAAAATCCCAAGTGTCCATCTCCTTCAATGCATATATTTCTTTTTTCATGGCCTTTTCCCAATTAGGGTTTCCCGTTGCCTCTTCATTGGTGGTTCTTCTGAAATTGAATCTTTTTCCAAGTAGATTGAATGCTTTGTAACAAATGTGGAATCATATCCATACTTTTCTATTTGTTTCTTCTCTCTTCTTGATCTTCTAGGTGCTTGTTTGGAGCATTCTCCAACCTCTTGCATCTTTGCTTTGCCTCTTGACTTCAGTAGTTTTTAATCCTTTTCTTTTCATCTTGGTCATCATCTGTATCACTTCTTGGATCCTGGACCTGTGTATCATGCTTCCTTCCTAATTGATGAGAATCAAAATCAAGATCATATGGTAGAGTTACCTTTTGTTTATTTTCATCATACCAAGACATGTGTACTTCAAACACAACATCTCTAGGTTGAAGGATTATAGAACCTGTAACCCATCTGAGTTGAATCGTATCCAATAGACACTACCTTTGTTGCCCTTTCATCTAGCTTACCTCTTATTTGTGATGGTACATGAACATAAGGTAAACAACTAAAAACTTTGCAATGTCCAACACTAGGTTTTCTTCCATGCCATGCTTCATAAGGAGTCATACGTTGAAGTGATTTTGATGGTAGTCTATTGACAAGGTACACAACAATTGAAAGAGCTTCTGCCCATAGATAATGTGGTAACTTCTTCTCTTCAAGCACTGTTCTGGCTGATCCAACCAATGTCTTGTTTCTCCTCTCTGCAATTCCATTTAGTTGAGGAGAGTACCTGGTAGTCACTTCCCTTTTGATACCTTTATCTTGCAAGAACTCATCAAACTCTTTGGAGAAGTATTCTCCCCCTCCATCAGATTTGAGCTTCTTTAGTGATCTACCTATATGATTCTCCACATGTGCTAGATACTTTTTGAAGCAATCAAACACTTCATTCTTACTCTTGAATGAAGTGACTAAAATATCTTGATGCAATCAAACTCTTCATTCTTATTGCTTTTAGCCATGGTCGGTGACTAAAATATCTTGATGTAAAAAATTGACTATATCTCAATAAGTTGAACAGAATTGCCCACACAAATTCTGCTAAACCTGTAGTAGGCTTCGAGCTGCTTATATTGGTGAACCAAAACTGGTATATATCTTTGGCACAAAAAGACAAAATAACCTGCACAAGCACTGCGATAGTGCATTTGGAGGTCGAAACAAGCTCATATCGTGATTTCAACACGACACAGAGAAGATGTTTTGATCTCTGAAACACCCTGAGTATGCTTACCAAATTTCGTGCGATTCTGAAACTGCAATGGAGAGGTGTAGACAACGCCCTAGATGAAGCGATGACCTGCTCTGATACCAATTGTTGGAGTTAGACATCTGAGGAAGCACGCGAACAACACAAGGAAGAAGAAGAAGAAGCTTGGAGCACAACACACAATACAGAATGTATTACCACTAGAATGTACAAAGATAAGTAGCCCGTTAGGGCAATAGGCATATACACAAGCCGGGGGAAAAAACCTCCTAAAGAGGGAAAAAAGTGCCCCGGCGATCCTAGAGTATTCACACACATCACTACCTAAATATATCAACAATATTCTTATTGGATAGCAGCCATCCATATTTCTAAATTTTGTGCTTCATCAAAAGAAACATGCTCATTCTCATCAGAAAGACTACAAGCAACCATTGCATAGCAATCTGATGCAAAAGCACTATGAGATCCTGAAAGGGTATGGTATTACAGATGTGCATCTAATTTTCTGTCTCGCAAAGTCTAGACCAGTCATTTAGACATAGTTTTTGCCTCCTCTATATCAATCCTCTCATAACCGAGTGCATCATGTAAATCTACATCAAAAATGGAATTATCTAGATCATCATGTGGAATCTATAAAGGATGCAAAATTGCCTCATTTGGACCAGTATTTGAGTATCCACCTATAAACAGAGGAAACAAAGTATCATACATATCTTTGTAGCTAACTCATGTCTCCTTATTACATGAAAGTAATGGTTGAATCGCATTTTCCACAAAAACAACATCATGAATACTTAGAATGCATTTAGTCTATGGCTGATATAGACAATAGCCTTTGCTTTCAAAATTGTACCCAACAAAAGTACATCTCACTGCTTTTTCATCCAATTTCCTACATTGTTGTTAAAGCACTAATGCATATGCCATACAACCAAAGACATCTAGATGAGCAACACATGGCTTGCGACCATGCCAAGTCATGGAGTGATAGATTGGAGTGCTTTGGTGGGATATCTTGTAAATTACTACAAGTGTAGCAAACTAGCATAATTCAGATGACCAAAGTGTGCATGTCAAAGCTTTGCATCTGAGATAGCCTGGGAATCTTGAACTACACATGTTGAATCATTCACACATTTCGCATAGTCTATGAGCTTATACAACCCATGACATAAAATGCCAGAAGCAATAATGAAATCACCATTTGAAAGAGCATGTATACCTGACATCAACAAATTTGACAACCAAGCCAATCTTGGACAATGTTGAAATTGACAATATATTTTTCTTGATCCCTTGCACATATAATGCATCTAATAATGTGAAAGAACTACTATCAGCAATAGTCCAAATGATCTTACCAACTTCCACTATAGGGTATGAGGAGTTGATTGTGCATGTGGTAGTATTCCTTGAAGGGGCAAGCTCAAGTAAACTCAAGAAATTGTGCTACGAGATAATAGGTTTGGTTGCCCCACTATCAAAGTACCAAAAATTTGAGTCTACTGCACATATATAATGCTCATGAGAAAATGGGTCATAATTGTATACAGTAGTAAATGCCCATTCTTCATTTTGCACAAGATTTGTAGGCTTTGTTTTTTATGTAGAGGCCTCTGCAACAAGCATTCTCACCTCTTTCTTCTTTGCCTCTTTTGCAGCCAATTTTGGACAACTCTTTATGACATGATCATTTCCTTTATAGTATTCGCAAAGTTTTTTCTGCTTTTCTTTTTTCTTCTCATCTTTGTCTTCCTTCTTTGAATTTGAAGCATTAGCTCATTTCTAGTTACTAGTAGATGAGCTCCATTTACACTTGTCTTTCTAACTAGCTAAGAAATCTCGATATGCAACATGCATAATAGACCTGTTCTACCTGGACTGGTCTTCCTGCAATAAAATAGAGACTAACTCCTTAAATGTTAAGGCATTTTGATTGTCTTTCATCATCAATCGAAGACTAAAGGCAAAACTTTGATATGAAACTCGAAGACCATTAAGAACAATCTACAAAAAGTGAACTATTTAGTAAGACTTCATCAACAGAAATCAATTGTTCCTTCAAATCTTTGATCTTTGTGAAAAAATTATCCATAGAATCTCCTTCATTCATATGCTCACTCTCCAACTATTTTCGGAGGTAAGCAACATGAACCTCATTTCTTGCCTCGTATAAAGTGGTATCCCAAGCATCCTTTGCTCTTTTCCAAGAGCGAATATGAGGGATAATGGCATGTTTGACAGACAAAGCTATCAATGAATGTGCTTGAGCATCTCTACCATCCCAACGAAGTTGCTCTATAGTAGGTGCAATAGGAACGGAAGCATGAAAAGGAATCTCAAGATCATCATCTTCAAAGACATCTACATCACCTTCAATAATTGTATTCACAGGTGTAGTAGGGCATTTTCAATACCCTACATAGTATTCCACAGCCCTTTTGTCACTAATACATGAGCCCTTTTGTCACTAATACATGACACATCATATATGACCATAACAAGTAATTGGTACCATCCAAATTGTCATCAATGGCCAACATGCAAAACACGTCATTGCTTTCAGCCATTGCCATTGACTAAATATCCTTATTAAAAAAATGCCTATATCTCAAGAAGTTGAATAGAACCACTCTCTCGAGCTCTCCTAAACCTGTAGCAGATTTCAAGGTGCTTGTATTGGCGAACCAAAACCTGTATAGATGTTTGGCGAAAAAGGACAATTGCCTACATAAGCACTACAAAAGTGCATTTGGAGGCCAAAATGAGCTCATATCAAAATTTCTATATGAAATAGCGAAGCTGTTTTGAACTCCTAATTGCTCTAGGTATGCTCACCAATTTTTATAGTTGAACAAGAACTAACTAGATCTTGAATATAATTCAAGGCACTTAGAATTACACGATGGATGTTTATTCCATCAAAAAGGGTTTAGAACTCAAAGACAAGCATGCGGCAATCAAAAAGCACATCATAGAATGATCTTGTGATGGAAGCCCTAGAAACCTACGTAGAATAGAAAATATAGAAGCAATTCCTTGACTTCAAATTCTCGTAATTAGCATTCGAGTAAAAGGTATCGTATAATTAGATAACTTTTGGACTTTAAGTTAAATATCATCCACATATCAATGTCGGATATAAAGTATGATGATACGAGACGCTACACTTTATATTCACATCAGTGGAGGAATGATGGTATAGGACATCAAACCTTGGGATGGTATATATCTTTTAGTCTTGGGCTGATTACTTAATAGGAATGGAACTTCATAGAGGAAGATGAAGTATATGAGGGTCTAATATATGACTTGAAGTCAATTCAAGAACCCACAAAGAAGATACTACACAATGAAGTAAGTAAACTTCCATGATCTTCCTTATCTAAGTGAGATAAGTACAGTTTGACTTACGCTATGAGACGTCCAAGTAAAGATCTTGTGAAGTTCTTCATTAGAAATGCTACATTGATTTTTGAAGAGAGAACTTGGAAAGATCCTTTTAAGCAAGGTAAATTCAACTAAGTCAATCTAGGATAAATCACTTAGTTAACAATACAAATAAGTGATTCAATATCTTGACTCAAATTAATGCCTTAGTATAAAGGGGTATCAAAAGACTATGAAAAGGATTGACTTAGTTAGTCCTAAGATAACTTGTTGATAACCAAGTGAATCAATCCCTTGAGTTAAAGATATATACTAGAATTGGCATTCTAGCATAAAGGATTGTCAAGAAATTGAAAGGGGTTAACTTAGTAATCAAGACAACTAAAGCATCATTGTTTTAGAGCAAAGTAACCATCATCAACAATCACGAAGCTCGATGGCTCAAGGCACCAATATGGATGATGGTTTAATAATTGGAAAAAGATCGACAAATGTTGGTTAAGAAGTGGGACAAAGTCAAAAACATCTAAGTTAAATGTTTCGGTCAACCTCAACTTACAAAGGCTTCTCAAACTTTTGAACTAGTTAGAGATCCATCTATTTTGCTAGGTCCACGCACATGTAGTGCAAAGAAAAGGACCTAGATAGCAAATTTATTGGAGGGTCTTAGAATCCACCTACTTCATATGTTTATGTTATGGATGCCTAGTTTGCACATAACGAATCATTGAATAAGGTAGGGATGTTTTAATACACTTTTATCATTCTCTTCATCCTTTGCATCTTAAACAATCACTTGCATGCAAAGCAAGATGGTCTTTAGAATGATTGGGGTAGTGAGTCTCCCACGAATGGATGCTCCTCTTTTCAAAACCTCCTTTTGACAAAAGAGGCAAATTAGATAGATGAAGACCATGATCGACACTATTGATCATGGGGCACAGAAGAATAGTCCACATAATATACTTCTACATATTTTTGAGGATGAAAATTTGGAGAACCCTGAGTTCATTGAGAAACTCTAAGGGAAGTTTCTCCAAGG
>CM035426.1:134349990-134362490 GCA_020310875.1 Ceratopteris richardii | reverse complement strand
CCACACCATCTGGCTTACAATAACTGGGGTGTCCCCAGTCGGAAAAGATGATTCCCCGAGGGCCAAGAGGCTTTGGTCCAAGGGATTCTGTGTTTGGAAGCATCTCCGCAACAGCAAAAGGAATGAGAGAATCAGATAGGAGAATATCAACCAAGCCCTAAGAGGGGTCTTCTTTGCTCGAATATTGTTGCATACTTTGGGATGCCGGAGTAATACCTTTTGACTTTTATTGCACTCTTTTCCTTTGGATCTCCTTTTGTGTGTTGGTGCCTTCTGCCTCTTCCTTTGCCTTTTAGCACGTTTGCTAGATACCATAGTGATTTCAGATTACTTTCTTGTCCTGCTGGTTGTCATTCAGATGAATTGCAAAACATTTGGAGGTCTCTACTTCTGTCATCTATCCTAAAAGATTTTCCAGTTCGGAGTCTATAATAAAATCTATTGCTTCTTCTTGATAAGTGGGATCAAGAGCTTCCACACTTACCTCATAGAAGTGTACTACATAGTACACCTTCAATGACCTAGTAGGCGTCTGTAAGAGAAAGCGCATTTGTGTCATCCAAAGAGGTGTCTAATGCATTCTAGGTGCTCTCTATACATGGTGTAGCCCCGGAGGCACAAGGAGGATTGGTGGTAGGGGCCCAAGTGGGGAAAGGTGAGGACCGAGGTACACATCACAGAGTCAAGATCCTAGGCAATAATATGGGAGGTGCCAACTATTTCATTTGTACCTTTTTCTAGGTGTGGTTGCTTCATGAATGTGTCGGGAACAACCACCCACATGGTGTCACTCCCCCATTCTTGCACTACCGTGTTGTGCCTTAACCATGGCCTTCCTATCAAGACAAAAGGGTAACCTTATTGTCATCTGTTAATGTGACAATAAAAGAAGCCGGCTTGGTGGGCTTTAAGCTCAACATAGACATGGTGTGGTCAGGCATGAGATTGATTCTTGCAGCCACATCTATTATGACACTTGTCAGGTCGTACCTTTGATGCTTAGAGTCAACCTAGGGCTCTTATAGTTGGTTAGAGGTGTCGAAGTGGTCATATAGTTTGTTGGCGTGGGCAAGCAATAAGAGACATGCCCTCCACGATTGGGAAAGTTGGGGCCCATATTGTTAATGGTGGAAAGAACTCAACTTCTAAATGTAGCACTCATGGCCAGAAGCAAGTCGTATAGGTATTAGGGACACATGTTGGAATGTCTTTTGGACAATGTCCATAGAAGATGGGGAGTGGTCACTTACATTTTCTCCTTGGAATTTTTGTACTTCCTCCTTGGTGTCCATATAGGCTTCATCGATAAGGTGTTCACGAGGAACTTTCACCTTCACTTGCTCTTGCACTTGCAAAGTCACACTTTCTTTTCTTGTGCAGGCTGGTCGGGTTGACTTTGATGTGCCTTGATCTTATTGTCCCTCCTTTCTCCTCTTCTCGGGTGATTGTGAATGAGCTATCTTTCGCTTCTCTAATTTTCTTTGCTTTTGTGCTCGTGTCATCACACCTGGAAGCTCCTCAAGTTGCACCAATCTAGTCTTAGGTGAGTGCACACATGCTTGCTTTGCTTCTTGGTTCCAATGATTAATTGTCATATATTAAGGGGTAGAAGTTACCTTGTGTGTTGGTGGAGGGAAGCACCTTTTGATAATCCTTGGTGTAGTGGTCCCCCACTTCCAAGTAATTTTTGCATGGAGGTGCATCTCAGGAAGGGAACGATTTATTTGTATATATCCATAATCACCACACCGGTAACACAATGGGCCATTAATGTTTTTGTCGAGATCTTCCCCCTAACCATAGTTCGTTGTTAGATTGGTTTGCATAGAAGGTGGAAGTGGATGGAAGAGAAGGTTGTCCTAGGAGTGAGGAGTGGTTTGACCCTAGCCATTGCACACTTGGGGCCAAGTTGTGTACTTGGTTGGGGATTCCGATTCCTTTTAAGGTAATAGCAATCCCTCGCCGCATGTCCTTCCTTTCCACAATATTGACAAACAACTTGCCTCATGCACTCATGGATAGAGTGGCTTTGGCTCACACAGAGGGTGCAGAATAAACTCATACCTACATCTTGTTGAGCCTTGAGCTCCTCCAATTCTTGCCTTAAATGTGCTAATTCACCAGAGCTTGTTTAATGGTAGCCTTTTCTTCCATCAATGCCTTTTGCAATTTGAGAGCTTCTAGCTCTCCTCACAACTCTCAAATGGATTCCTCATTTGGAGAGATGCTTCTACCTTGGGATGCTTCAAAATGGACTCCAACTCCTTCAATCCTTGTCGTTGGAGACTCAAAACCTCTAAGGGTTGCATCCGACTGAAAGGAGCTCATGAAGCTTTTGTTAAGAAGACTTTAGGAGAGCCTTCTCCACCCATTTCTTAGCCATTAACTCACAAGGGTTGTCAAGTAGTTTGGCCACTAGAGATCGAGCTTTAGTCATGAGCTGTGAAAAGGTTCCGTTTGCAAGCTACATGTAGAGTCGAATTCTGAAGTTCATCAAGAGCCTTTTCTATAGAGTTAATTCGCCTAAAGACGTTCGTGAATTTTGACTTTAAGTTCTCCTACTTCCAGAAGTGTTCCTCTCCATACTAGCCGTACCACTTGTCAACAAGCCCTTCTCGTGAGGAGGGAAATAAGGCAAGGAATGCAACTTGCCTTTGCTACAATCCAAGGCTCTTACAGATAGAAAGAAATCTTACGATGTGATCTTCGGGGTCTTCATGTGAACCACCACACAATGACAAGAATCGAACGTTAATCCTAGATAAAAGGATTGAGAGTTCTTCTTCCATACCTCTTGAATTTGAACCATGTTCTTTGTCGAGAAAGACAACAAGCTTTGTATCGGAAGATGTTAGGGACTAGTTCTCTTCTTTAGTGGGGACTAACTGTTTGAGTGCACTTGAAAATCAATCCTTTGATTGGAGTGAAGTAGTGTTTAGCCTTTGTTCTACATTAGCTTTTGATAGGTGTCTTCTTTGGGCTTAATTGACTTTCCTTTCGACTCCCAATATGTATCATGGACCATGATGAATGTGAGGATAGAAATGAGGATTAGAGGGTGTCAAGGACTCTAGTGGTCAAGCATGAGAGAGGAACTCTGGAGAAAGAAAATAGCCTAGAAGGTCTCCAAGGAGAGAAATTAGTATGAAGAGAGCCGCATAGGAGAGGATAGGTTGCTTGGGGAAGTCACCTAGGGGAGAGAAAGTAGACACAAGGGGGGGGGGGGGGGGGGGGAGAGAGAGAGAGAGAGAGAGAGAGAGAGAGAGTAGCCTAGAGAAGTCACCCAAGAGAGAGAAAGTAGATGCAAAGGAGAGAGAAAGTGGCTTGAAGAGGTCACCAAGGAGAGAGAAAGTAGCATGGGGAAATCACCAAGGTAGGAGAAAATAGATGCCAATCAAAGAAAAAGTGGCCTTGAGAGATCGCATGGGGAAGTCACCTAGGAGAGAGAAATTAGAAACAAGGAGAGAGAAAGTAGCCTAGAGAAGTCACCCAAGAGGGAGAAAGTAGACACCAAGGAGAGAGAGAGTGATCTTGAGAGGTCACCTAGGAGAGAGAAGGTAGCCTCAAGAACTCACCTATCTAGGGGAAAGTAGACACTCAAGAGAGAAAAAGTGGCTTGGAGAGGTCGCCGAAGAGGCAGCGGAAAATAGGGGGGAGAAAAGTGGTAAAGTCCAAGAAATGGAGATGACTCCATAAGCCCTCTCCCACTGGGCATGCCAAAATTTCAGCTATAGATGATGAAGTTGTATGTGGATGCAGAGAATGCAAATGCACTACTCCTAGAGTATTAGATACGTACTATGATTCTCATGAATTAACAAATTAAGACTCAACGAGGAAGACTTGGAAACATGTGAAATAAGAAATTCCTTTCCTCAAAGGGATTACGTACTTAACTCTCTCCTTAGGTTCCACTAGGATACCCACTTGCAAGAACTTCCTAGAGTAAGGCAAGAGTACAAGGGTTAGAATCTCTTTGAACTAAGCATGCCTCTCCCAATACTGACTATGTCTCTCTATGCCTATCTCTGTAAGTTCATGTCTTGGAATTGTGAAGAACTCCCTTTCTATCGACAACAAGTGATAGGATATTACAAGAGTTTGTTACAAGAGTAATGGGGGAGCTAAGGCCACATTTATCTTTGCCTGGGCAATTAAGCTTGTCAAGGTACTAGGTGCCAAAATTTATCGGATAGTGGTGCTCGAAAGTTGTGGCCCTACCTTGCCTTGATTGCCTCTACCTCGAGCCTCCTTGTCAAAGAGTCTATTGACCGCCTAATTGAAGTAGTTACCCTTTGATCACTAGACACCTACAGAGGCTTTGGCACCCAAGGAAGTTGGGCGAGTTTTGGCACCCAAGGAGGTTGGCAATTTTGGCGCCCAAGGAGGTTGAGCGAGTTTCGGAGCCCAAGGAGGTCGGGCGAGTACTACCGACATGCCACAAGTCCTTCCAACAATATCCTAGTCCTTAGCTCAACTTTAAAAATCATTTACTCTACATAATGCAAAGAGTATGTTCTCTCTAAAATACGTTGACCTTCCTTTCAGCGGCTTCATCCCAACCTCTTGTAAAGAGGCCCAACCTATTTCGAAAAAGGATAGGAATTTGGAGATGGGTTTCAACCTCCACCTTTCAACCTTAGTTTTGAGCCTTCTTTGTGGTATCCTTAGCTCTCTATTCAGCCATATTTGGAGGACTTATTTTGCTTTCAACTTCTAATTTTGAAAAGGATGCTTTGCTCGATTTCAATATCTATTGTGGAGCTCTTTAACTTCAACTTCATGCATATATATTTTTCAGTCAATATACCTATCAGCTTTTCATATATTATGTTCAATACATATCCATGAGCTTTTTGTAAATGAACATTGATTTGTATATCAATTTCGTTCAACAAATTCTACATCGTATTATCTTACCGCTTCTATATTCTAATATCTTGGGTGAACAAAAACTAATAGATACTACATGGATTGGTCATTCTTACTGGCTTACTGGCATATAGTGATTTTGAGGAGCACATTATCAAGAAAGAAATAAGAGGACAAAGAGAGAGAGAGAGAGAGAGAGAGAAGAGAGAAAGACGGAGAGAGAGAGAGAGAGAGAAAGAGAGGGAGAGGGGGTGGGGGAGAGAGAGAGAGAGGGGGGGGGGGAGAGAGAGAGAGAGAGAGAGAGAGAGAGAGCTCTTCCAAGCATACAAATTCACACTTGAGGAAGTGCACAAAGATTGAGGCAAGAACAATCTTATTCTTCTTTTCTACAAACGAAAATGTACAAGGATGATTTAATATAACATAAGAAACCCTTGAAACAAATAATGAGTGAGTTGGCAAGATAAGTATGCCATCATTCTCGTTAGCTTACATTTATCAATATAGTTAGCAAAGTATCTCTTGATCTTATCTACATATCCATTACACATGCCTTATATGAAATAGAATTAAGAAATGCGAATATCATCCCAACACATCATGTATTGAGCATGATATTCAACGCCTCCCCTTATGTTCAACACACCATCTCTCATATTCATAGTATTATCTAGAAATCTATTAGCTTCTCTATTTCAAGTACTTTAGTAAGGATATCAACAACTTGTTCATCTATCCTCACATAAACAAGAATAATATCATTAACTACAATTTCTCTTTGGTGATATAATAGTCTACCTCTAGATGCTTTGCCCTGTCAGGGGAGCACTAGATTGTGCTCTCTGTCTTCACTAGACAAGATTTCGGAAATACACTTATGATTACACGAACACCCACGTAGGGAAAATAATACAAGAAGACGGATTCGATACAAGACGTCCCACAACCCGGGACCAATAGGTATGGAAAACTGGACTAGAGATGATCAAGGAGATCCCACAACCCGGGATCGTAAGTATGAGACAAGATGTTTGGATTACAAGAACTCCCTTCTAGGAGATGAACTGAATACAAGAAAGAACTTGACAAGATCTCGTACTACGAGATTACAAGAGGACAAGACAGGATGTCCAAGAACTAGACTAGACAGGACTAGAACAAGAAACAAGACAAGAACTGGAACTGGAACTTGGAGAGTACTTACTTGGCGGTCACGACTCCTTGAGCTCCCAAGACTGGTATTGGCAAGACTGATTATGAATGTGGCCAACCCCTCCTCATATAGGTTTTCAAGGGCGGTTCCCAAGGGCGGTTGCGACTTGATGATGTCATCAACTCGAAGCATGGTCTCTAGATGTCAGAATCAAGCAAGAAGACAGTCGATCTTAGGGTTTTGGCACGTTCCGGCCGCAATGGAAGCATTAGTTTCCCCAAATTCTGAACCAATCATGAGATATAGGATTCACATGGAATCTGAGATTCAAGATGGTTTCCTTTGTCCATGACATTACCTCCCCCTCAAGCGACGAGTTCCACGAGGAGCGGTCATGTTCTCTGGTCTCGGCTTCATTGGATTTTTCTTATGGAATTCTCGAACCTTGATTGGTGCTCTCTGAAGGTTTTCTACAGGTTCCCAAGTACGATCACCGATGTCATACCCTTTCCAATGAATAAGGTATTCCAATCTTCCTCGGGATATTCTAGAATCTAGGACATGCTAGACTTCAAATTCTTCATGATCATCAATCTCAATATGTGGTGAAGGACTAGGTCTCTCCCCCCTCAATGGTGAAATCTGATATGGTTCCAACATGGATACAGGGAAAACTGGATGTATTCTCATAGTACTTGGTAGCTGGAGCTTGAAGGTGAGTGGATTAATCTTGGCCAATATGGTAAATGGACCAAATCTTTGATGATCTAACTTTGCACAAGGTCTTGAGGTTTGCAAATTGTTTCTGAGTAACCATACTTTATCCCCAATTTGATACGATGGATTCTGGACACGATGTTGATCTGCATAGTACTTATATTGTTGTTGAGCTTTATGGATCTCTTCCTTGAGTTCTTTGTGAACGTCCATCAGGTACTAGGCCTTGTCTCTGACAGCTGGGTTCTTGACATGATTTGAGAGTTGTATATCCATCCTTGGATGTTGTCCATAGTTTGCAAAGAAGGGAGTTTGCTTAGTAGATGCATGAACACTATTGTTATAGGCAAACTCTGCAAAGGGTAACAACTCAAACCAATCATTTTGGTGATAGTTGCTAGTGCAACGAAGATATTGCTCTAGGACTTGATTCACCCGTTCTGTTTGTCCATCAGTCTGTGGATGATTTGCTGTAGATATTTTAACTTGAACACAAAGGAGTTTGCAAAGACTGTTCCAAAAGTTGGATATGAACTGTGGACCTCGATCACTGACAATATCATGAGGCAATCCATGAAGCCTAAAGATGTATCTGAGAAAGAGTCTAGCAATGGCTGCACCTTAGATTGCTTTGTAGTTGGAATGAAATGTGCCATCTTTGTGAATTTATCCACAATAACAAGAATGGCATCATACTTATCTGACTTTGGTAGATCTGTGATGAAATCCATAGATAATGAAGCCCATGGCCTTTTTGGAATAGGTAAAGGTTGTAAGAGGCCATGAGGCTTATGTCGTGGTACCTTAGATCTATTGCAACTGTCACATGTTCGGATATATTCTGACTTCCTTCCACATTTGAGGCCACCAAAAATCCCTGGATATGAGTTCTATTGTTTTATTTACTCCAAAATGTCCTGCTGCAAGATTGTCATGACGTTGTTGAAGTACTTTGGATCCTCGGCTTTCCTAGAGGGACATACAATAGGTTCTTATAGAATAGTAACCCGTCGTTTTCCTGGAATTCATTTACTTCTTGGACTTTTCCTTCTTGAGTTTTTTTCTTAACATTACAAAATAATTCATCTTGTGGTAGATTCTCACGAATCAAATGATTCAAGGATGAATCTTCAGGATGGGTTGAAGAGATAGCTGCTAACTGGAGATGCTCAGGCTTGAGTAATACACTCTCTTGTTGATCGAAGGCCTCTTCACCCTTCTTTGGTGCAAGGTAAGATCTTCTTGACAAGGCACCTGACTGACACTGTTGCCGTCCTGGACGATATGTGATGACAAAGTCAAACCTGGATAAAAAGTTACTCCATCGAGATTGCCTTCTGTTGAGGATGCGGGTGGTCATAAAATACTCTAGGTTCTTGTGATCTGTATACACGATAATTTTATGAGATGCTCCTTCAAGACGGTGACAAATCGTCCTGGACGATATGTGACAAATCGTCCGGGACAATTTGTCATCACATATCGTCCTGGACGATATGTGATGACAAAGTCAAACCCGGATAAAAAGTTACTCCATCGAGATTGCCTTCTGTTGAGGATGCGGGTGGTCATAAAATACTCTAGGTTCTTGTGATCTGTATACACGATAATTTTATGAGCTGCTCCTTCAAGATGGTGACGCCAAGTATCAAATGCGTCCACTATGACAAGAAGTTCTTTATCATGAATTTCATAATTAATTTCTGGAGAAGAAAATTTCCTTGAATTATATGCAACTGGATGTCGGTGTCCATCATCTCCATATTGTGAGAGAATGGCCCCTAGGGCAAAGTCTGATGCATCTGTCTCTAAGGAGAAGGGCTTACTAGAATCAGGATGAACTAGAATTGGAGCAGTAGTGAATGCTGATTTCAAGGTCTGAAATGCTTTTTCTGCTTCTTCGGTCCATGAGAATTTGGAGTTCCCTGTAAGCTTGGTAAGAGGTGTCACTATCTTGGAGTAATCTTTGATGAATATCCTATAGAAGTTGGCAAACCCTAGAAAACATTGTACATCTCAAACACATGAAGGTGGTTGCCAATCAAGGATTGTCTAAATCTTCTTAGGGTCCATAAAAATTCCTTTATCTCATACAATGTACCCTAAAAATTCCACTTCTGTCTTATGGAAAGAGCACTTCTCCAATTTTGCATCTGTCTCTAAGGAGAAGGGCTTACTAGAATCAGGATGAACTAGAATTGGAGCAGTAGTGAATGCTGATTTCAAGGTCTGAAATGCTTTTTCTGCTTCTTCGGTCCATGAGAATTTGGAGTTCCCTGTAAGCTTGGTAAGAGGTGTCACTATCTTGGAGTAATCTTTGATGAATATCCTATAGAAGTTGGCAAACCCTAGAAAACATTGTACATCTCAAACACATGAAGGTGGTTGCCAATCAAGGATTGTCTAAATCTTCTTAGGGTCCATAAAAATTCCTTTATCTCATACAATGTACCCTAAAAATTCCACTTCTGTCTTATGGAAAGAGCACTTCTCCAATTTTGCATATAATCCTTTTTCTCTTAGTTTCTCTATGACTATCTTTACATGACATTCATGATCCTCTAGATTTTTGGAGAATATCAAGATATCATCAAGGTATATTACAACAAAATCATCTAAATATTCTCGAAAGATATCATTCATCATATGTTGGAAGACAGCTGGAGCATTTGTAAGACCGAATGGCATAACTACATATTCAAAATGCCCATACCTTGTTCGAAAGGCTGTCTTCCATTCGTCTCCTTCTCTGATCCTGACAAGGTTGTAAGCTCCTCGAAGATCAATTTTCGTGAAGAATTTTGCTTTTCCAAGGCGTTCCAAGAGCTCTGATATGAGTGGTAGAGGGTAGCTGCTTTTTATAGTGACTTTGTTCAATCCACGATAGTCTACACACATCCGGAGAGTCCCATCCTTCTTCTTTACAAATAGAATAGGAGTTCCTGCTGGAGACTTGGAGTGTTTGATAAACCCCTTTGCTAGATTCTCATCAATGTTCTTGCGTAGTTCTGTAAGTTCCTCTGGGGATAGTCTGTAGATTGGTCCAAAAGGTGGTTGTGCTCCCTCTTAAAGATCTATGGGGCAATCGTAAGGTCTATGCTCTGGGAGGATATCTACATTCTTCTTTTCAAAAACATCTTCAAAGCCTTTGTACTGATTGGGTAGCTGTACTGGATCATCTCTCTCGAATTCTTGAGCTGGTATGGCATAGATCATATATGTAGGTTCCTTCCTTACTGCATGTATGAAGGCTTTGGCTCCGGCATATGCTCGGTTCTTCTGGATATCTCGACGGGTGATTTAATTCTTTTCCCAATTAATGTCTGGATTATGCTTCTTTAACCAGGGCATTCCAATGATAACTAGATGTACTTGGCTCGATATTACATTGAAACATATGTGGGATTCATGGTCACCAAGGTGTACTCTTAGTGGTGTGGTTTCCATGGTTATATTCCCATATGCTAGAGGTCGTCCATCTACTACTTCAGCCACTACTGGTTTGTTCTTCCGAAGTACAGGAATTCCATGTTTCTTAACCAATCCTTCATCGATGAAACATGAGGAGGCTCCTGAATCTACTAGGGCTGTAAGGGAAAGGGTCTTCTTGGGCATGATTAACTTGACAGGTGCAAGACATGTTTCTATGGGTGTAGCTTGAATTATGAGACCCTTTCTTATATCATGGTCCGGCTGTAGGGTCTCTTTTACAACTGGACTTCCTCGTTTCCCTATTCTACAAGGGTGGTTGCGACTCTGGAGTTTGTTCTCTTGTTCGGACAATTAATTGCAATATGTCCAGGGTTTCCACAGTAGAGACATAACTTATTAACTCTCCTTCTCTGTTTCTCTTCTAGTGTTAGAGGCTGAAACCTAGTTACATCTATTTGCATAGGTTCAGGCATGGACTCATCTTTAGTAGTGGGTTGGAAAGGTTTCCACTGGCGAGGTCTTCCTTCCACTTGTTTCTCTTGTTTCCTTTCAAAAAGTCGGTTATCACATTGAATAGCTTGCATGATATATTCATTCAATGTTTTAACCTCTGGCATCGTGAGCAAAAGGTCCTTCACATCATCTCTTAAACCCCATCTGAATTGGCTTATGAAATAATCTTCATGCCAAGTAAGATCACATATCAACTGCCTAAATTCAGATGCATAGGTAGAGGCAGGGCGGTTACCTTGACGTAACTTCCGAAGTTTTGTTTCTGCTATTCGACTTGTATCTGCATCTCCAAATGTGGCGGAGAGTTCTCGAAGGAACCCCTCATAGTCCTGAAGTACTGCCATGTTCTTCTCCAAGATTGGGGCAAACCATGATAATCCTTGGCCATAGAGCAAGGTTCCAATAAACCCGACCTTGGATGCCTCGTCACGGTATCTATCAGGTTGCATACGGATGTACAATTTAACTTGCTGGAGAAATCCACGAAACTTTGTGCGATCCCCATCGAACTTTTCTGGCATACAAATCTTGGGTTCCTTCATAAATGATGTACTAGGCCGTTAATTCACTTGAATACTCCCTTGATTTGCTTGAAGACTCCCGATTCGTTCTTGTAATTCTTGGAGGAGTGCACCTACATGCAATGGATGTCCCATCTCGACTTGTGTTTGTCGATGACTTAGGTCTTCGACTTGTTGTTGGAGACTCTGAAGTGATGCTACGATCTGTTCTAAGCATTCTCCATGATGCCTGGTCTTGGATATACGATAGTCTTGCCAAAATGTCAGGGGAGCACTAGATTGTGCTCTCTGACTTCACTAGATAAGATTTCGGAAATACACTTATGATTACACGAACACCGACATAGGGAAAATAATACAAGAAGACATATTCGATACAAGACGTCCCATAACCCGGGACCAATAGGTATGGAAAACTGGACTAGAGATGATACATGAGATCCCACAACCCGGGATCGTAAGTATGAGACAAGATGTCTGGATTACAAGAACTCCCTTCTAGGAGATGAACTGAATACAAGAACGAACTTGACAAGATCTCGTACTACGAGATTATAAGAGGACAAGACAGGATGTCCAAGAACTAGACTAGACAGGACTAGAACAAGAAACAAGACAAGAACTGGAACTGGAACTTGGAGAGTACTTACTTGGCGGTCACGACTCCTTGAGCTCCCAAGACTGGTATTGGCAAGACTGATTATGAATGTGGCCAACCCCTCCTTATATAGGTTTTCAAGGGCGGTTCCCAAGGGCGGTTGCGACTTGATGATGTCATCATGATGTCATCATGATGTCATCAACTCGAAGCATGGTCTCTAGATGTCAAAATCAAGCAAGAAGACAGTCGATCTTAGGGTTTTGGCACGTTCCGAACGCAATGGAAGCATTAGTTTCCCCAAATTCTGAACCAATCATGAGATATAGGATTCACATGGAATCTGAGATTCAAGATGGTTTCCTTTGTCCATGACATGCCCTAGCATGAAACACAAGGTTTTATCCTAGCTATATGCTCTTACAATTATCACAATAAATGAAAAATGGGTTTTGGATACGTATCCAAGAGTTTGCAAGTAGCATGTCCAACTATGTAACCTCACATGAAGTACTTCCCAAATAAAAACAAGAAGCCACTAACGGCATAAAATAAAAGGTTAGTATTACATAAAGTAGGTATTCCATTTTTTTCACAAGACAACTTATTAGTTAGAATTTACTTTCAGAATGAATCTTGAAGAGACTAGATCTCCCATTGTTGAAGCCGAGCTTGAGCGGCCATACAATGAGGA
>CM035426.1:134019990-134344990 GCA_020310875.1 Ceratopteris richardii | reverse complement strand
GATTTTTTGATCATGAAACTTCAAGTATACCTGATGAAAACCGATTTCTTTAGTAAGAGGAACTCCGAGCTCAGTAATGCATGCATGGAGACGATCATCACTTCCAATTAGGGAAGTATACCTTTCCAAGCATTCATCAAGCATCCTTGAAAGAGATTGTGCAAGCGCATAGCTTATAGCAATCCCTCCACCACCAAATGCCATGCCATGACTGAAATGAGTATTGGATGCATGACTCTCTGATGGATTTCCTATATAGTACATTTCTTTGTAATCGTACTTTCTAAGAACACGCATGAGATTATAAGGGGAAAATACAGTGTCATCGTCGCCGAGCACAAACCAATGTACGTTGGGCAGTCCTAGTTCAAAAGCCTCCCGAATTATGCGTGCAATCCGGATCCCTGAAGGCTGGCCTGTTGGGTTAGTGTATCTAAATTTGCTTATGTCTTCAGAAATAAAGACCTGCAAGTTCGATTATAAAAAAATTTGATCCTGAGAGATGAAAGCCTATTCAATTTTGAGCCATGCAGATGTTTGAGCAATTTTAATCTAACACAAACATTTCCACAGACCTGAGGAAGTAGAGCTGCCTCTTCCTGGGAAATATTTACTTTCTCGTCCAACCAGACAAACCCTACCATATCATCAGGCCTCCACCAAAGCTTCAGATACTCCTTGCGTTTAGACCAAAGATGGGCAGACGCTGCTACATTAAAGACAATGTTGCGCAAGGAGATATCCGTTTTATTGGATCGGTTTGCCTCAGGTACCACATGTTTATCCTGCATTGGTGCAAGAGGCAGCTGATCATCCTCCCAAGGAAAGGCAACTGGCCCCCCCTGCCATTCATTTGAACCTTTCCAGTGACTGGTCTTAACGGGGATGCTATCAAAAGTGAGCCATGCAAGCAGAAATAGCGCAAAAACAAGGGCGATGACAACAATTCTCGATGTTCGAGATCGACACCATTGAGAATGGAATTTAGACCTGTGGAAGTCATGGCGGGGCATGATTTTGAAGCTGGTTGCGGCCTGACATCTCGTCAAAATAATGAGGCCCCAAAATTGGACATAACGACGAAAGGTGTGGGATCACAAAGCAGCAATACCAGCATAGCGCACGACAGGGTTCGAGGGACTCACAGAAATAGGCTGCGAATTGAGTGGCTTCCAGGCTAGAGCGATTGCCTGACCGAGGTGGGAGGAGGAATGAAAGGCAAGCAGCGACGATGTGAACAGAACAGCAAAATCATCCATGCCTTTACGGGAGAGCAATCAGTATAACGATTCCTCGCCCCACCTTTCCCACCACCTTTCAAACATTCAAACTTCTTCCCTTTGTTTCATATATATCCACGATACTGTGTGACATCGGTAAGAATGACCCTTGTAGTGGAGAAGATTATGCATCTCCATCATTTCAAGCAAAACGTGATATTATTGATGTTAGCCAAAAAGAAGAGTTATGGTTCTGTAGGCTATGGCGGTTTGTTGATTCAAGGTTAGAGAAGCAAACAGAAGAAGGTATTTATGATGAAAGAAGAAAAGGAAGGTATTTATGATGAAAGAAGAAAAAAGGTTATTTATAATGCAAGACAAAGGAAAGATCATCCACCAAAACACTCTAATGATGCCACTTCCCCACTTTTCCCAACATCTTCGAAATAATCAACTTCGTATTATTCTTTTGCTTAGACATCTTTAAGTAGTATATAATAAAGTGTTCATTGAAAACCATATCAATTGTAAGAGTGTCCATTGTGGTGGAGAAAAAAAGCACTTGGGACACTCGTGTTATATAAGTGTCACGAAAGGCTTCAATATCATTACAATACTTACATGTGATTGGGTGCAAGCCAAAGAGAGAGGAATCTCTTTGAACACAAGGCTTCAATATCATTACAATACTTACATGTGATTGGGTGCAAGACAAAGAGAGAGAAATCTCTTTGAACACAATCGAACTTTGAGGTATCCTTCCTTTGTGAGAATTTTGCATCACATCCCTATTTCAACCATGTTTCTCTATTGTTGATGATTTCAAAATAAATGTAGAGGTCTCCAACTTCTACACCTATTGTTCCAACAACAACATCATACACATCGCATTTTTGCATCATTTTATTGTTGAGTTCGATGTGAAAGTGTGCAATATTCTTTTAACGGTTCCTTCTTGTTCTAAAATCTTGATCCTTCCAACCTCAAATTAGTAGTTATGTCATAATAGTTAATAAATTTGCATGTCTTAGACCTTAGAAGACTTGTATTTGAATCCATGGAGATGATAGACATATGGATTCTAATCAAACACTTGAATATGGTGGTCAAAATGTGGTGCTCACAAAGAAGATCTTACAATCTCATTTCACAATAGTTCCAGGTGGAACAAAACACATTATGTAGTGCCACCACTCATATGTTTACGTAAGGCAAAAGATCATATTTGCTATGTACTCTCTAAATTCAAATAAAAAATAATAAAAAATTTATATTCTGAAAAATTCACCAATGATTAGTGTATAATACGTTGATGTGGAACATAGTACATTCTTGAGGCGAGTTGGAGAGGTCGGAATAAAATCAATCAAAACGTGTCGTGATCTAGCAAGCTCCAATGTGTAGTACCTCCACCCTATCTGAACAAAGGCAGACACATGTAGAAAAATAATTGGATGGGAAGGAACATTCAATGTACCTCTGCCCGATGTGAATCCTGCCTTAGAGGCAATAAGATGACTTGGATGGGATGACAGTGGCACACACATCATTTTCAAGTTCACCTCTTGTACTTGGTACACAAGATTTGATAACATTTTGGGAGTAAATGAATTATGTAAGGCTTGTTATTTTTTAATGATACATATAGGAGAATATGCCTGAAGGAAGCAGCCATCTACCTCATCTACTTGAGCAAAGAGATTGTGGAGTTTGGGAGCAAAGAAGCAAACATCTACCTCATTGACTTGAGCAAAAAGATTGTGGTGCTTGGGAGCAAAATGGAGTGATAGAAACTCCAAGAGATTCATAAGCCCCCATGCACTTCTACAATGCTCTTATTAAAAAGCAAAGAAAAGGGACTCTATCAAAGATCATATGGATAAGGTCATGCCTATGTCAAACTACATTCTACACCCCTTTTCTATATCTTGGGACCTTTGAGGTAAGATGTCGCACCTAAGAGCTAGCAAAACTTCTTTCTTGTGGGATTATGGAGGGCCACACAACTCCATGTTTTGAGCTTTGAGAAGAGGGCACATTTAACCATCCCATCCTCCTCATTTTCAAACATTTGCCATCTGAAAAATTCATATAGCCTCTTCTCAAAGGGCTTGTGCAAAAAACCAACCTACACTCTGTTGGAGATAGACGTCTATGGAAGCACACAAACAACACAAGGAAGGAGAAGAAGCTTGGAGCACAACACACAATACTGAATGTATTACTAGAGAATGTACAAAGATAAGTAGCCCATTAGGGCAATAGGCGTATATACAAGCCGGGGGAAAAAAACCTGCTAAAGAGGGAAAAAAGTGCCCCGACAATCCTAGAGTGTTCACACACATCACTACCTAAATATATCAACAAATCCCCCCCCCCCCCCCCGGGATTGATGCGGTGAACAAGGAGCTGGCACTCATGTATAAGGAAGTGCCAAGCTATGTGGACATCACTCCACAAAAGGAAGTAAGCCCAAAGCTTTGCAGAAAGCTTCAAACTTCTCCCTAGGCAGAGCCTTCGTGAAAAGGTCTGCAATGTTCTCCTACGTGGGCACATATGCCAAGCTGATCTCCCCAGCAGAGAACCTCTCCCTGACATAGTGATAATGCACCTCAATGTGCTTAGTGCGAGCATGGAACACAGGGTTCTTCGCAACTTCCAATGCGCTCTGACTGTCAGTGAAGATGGTGGTGGCAGAAGTCTGACCAACACCCAAATCAGCCATAAGGCGTTTGAGCCATACACACTCAACAGTCGTTGTGAAAGCTTCCCTATACTAAGCCTCACAACTAGAAGTGGCCACAGTAGGCTGCTTCTTGCTCAACCAAGATATACATGAGCTACCAAGCATGAAGCAAAAGCTACTAGTGGACACACGAGTGTCATAGCAACCAGCCCAGTCCGAGTCAGAAAATGCATGCAAATCTGGCGGTAGTGGTCCCCCCTTGGGATAAAACAACCCAAGTAGTCGAGTACCACTCAAGTAGTGAAAGATGCACTTAACCGCCTGCCAATGCTTGACACCTGGGCAATGCATAAACCTACTCATATGTGAGACAACAAACTTAATATCTGGCCGAGTAATGCATAAGTAAATCAAGCATCCAACAACCTACTGATAGAGAACAACATCAAATGCATCTCTAGCATCATGAAGACTCAATCGTAAACCTGTCTCCATAGGAGTAGCAATAGGCTTACAGTCTTCAAGGCCAAAACACTGCAATAATGTGTCAATATATTTCGTTTGACGCAAAGCCATTCCACCATCAATGTGCATAAATTGAATGCCCAAATAATGATGCAAATGCCCAAAATCAGACATCTCAAATGAGGCATGCAAATCAGCCTTAAAATCAGCAATATGCTTCTCAATAGGACAAGTGAGAAGCATGTCATCAACATAGACAACAATGATCAGAAGTACATCATTAGCACGCTGAACATATAAGGTGCTTTCAGTTGGACTGTTCTCAAAACCATGTGCAATCAGATAGGCATGTATCTTCTCATACCAACACGTGGTGCTTGCACTACAAGGAATACGGGCGTGTAGCGACGGTTAACGCGACAGAATTTCGTCGCTGTAAAATTGCAACTTGCGTCGGAAATACCGTCGAGCGCGGACCGTCGATTATACGACGCAAAAAACGACGGTATTTGCGACGGTATATGCCTAACGTCGCATAAACGACGCTTGTTAATGGCGTCGCTTAAGCGACGCTCTTTAGCGTCGCATAAGCGACGCTTTTTAGCGTCGCATAAGCGACGGTTTATAAGCGACGGTCTATTGCATCGCTTAGACGACGACGCGTTGCATCGCTTATGCGACGATCTGTTGACGGACAAAAATTAAAACGTTGGAGGCTCTGCAATCGGCATTTTCACGCATCCGATCGAAGAGCTCTCCAACGTTCGCAATTGCGCTGCGCTTACGAACTGAAGCAAGTATATGCAGAATTGTTGTTTTGCTTAAGCTCTCTGTTATTGTCTCCCTCTGTCTTTGTTTCTCTCTTTCTACATCTTTGTCTCTTTGAATTTTCTCTCTCTCTCTCTAGATCTCTCTCTAGATCTCACTCTCTCTCTCTAGATATCTCTCTCTCTTTAGATCTCTCTCTCTCTCTCTAGATCTCTCTCTCTCTCTCTCTCTCTCTCTCTCTCTCTCTCTCTCTCTCTCTCTCTCTCCTCTCTTTCTCTTCTCTCTTTTTATTGCAGGTTATTCAAGAAGCTAACCAAGCAAAAACTATGGATCACAATTGTAAGTACAATTTCTATTATTTGTAGATCATTTGAATTGTGTTATTTTCATTACATACCATACTCACACTTATTAATATGCACTCATACACTTATACATGACGAAGAAGCACACACACATGCATATACCTACATATACACATATACATGCACATACACACACATACACATAGAGTTATACATATACACACACATACACAAGAACATGCACATATTGATACATACATATACACTTATACATGCACATGCATATACATACATATACGCACACATACACATGCACATATACACATATACATGCACATACACACACATACACATAGAGTTATACATATACATGCATATACATATACACACATACACATGCACATGCACATACTCATACACACATATGCACTTATACATGCACATGCACATACATACATATACACACACATACACATGCACATACATACATATACACACACATACACATGCACATACATACATATACACACACATATATACACTTAGGTACACACATATGAATGAATTATATAATTAAAGTATTAAAACACATGCTTAATATAAACAATAATAAAAATCAATAGAACAAAACTCTTCATTACTTAATACCATACACACAATTCAAAACATGACTGAAATGAAAAATATATAGATAAATATATGTATATATCAATGTAAATACATAATCCAATGTCATAATCAACGTCTAAAATCCTAATCATCGTCATCATGATCATCATCATCATCAGCAATATCATGATCAGATGGATCTTCCTCATCCTCATCCTCATGATCACCCTGTGACGATCGAGATCGTCCCTCCTGTGTCTGTCTCTCCACCTCATCCATATTTGTCTCCCCATAATACTCCTGTATTACATATAACAAACATAAATCAATAAAATAATTAAAACATTCATAACAACAAAATAATTATATAAAATTTAAAAATACTCACAAAGGCATCAGGATGATCTTGTATATACTCGCTCAAACGCCGATATCCAAAATGTGTAGCATACTCGATCTCGTGTTTCGTAGGATATCGGCCATAATCCTTTCGCTGCAATGAAACAAATAAAAAACATTAGTTGCTTGCATTTTAACTAAAATAAAAAATATACTCACAATAACACATATACTTACAAATGTAGCTACAAAACCATTATGGCCCATTTGGCCTAAGTGCGATGTGTGGCCCGACTCCACTCTCTTCCTTGCAGCAGCCTGTTTATTCAAGGAAAAAAATACATAAATTAAATTAAAAAATTACTAAAATATCTAAAAATTATAAATATAAACTATTAATTTGTGTACCTTCTGCTGAGGAAATGACTCCTGAAGACGTAGCTGTCTACGAAAAAACTGCCACGACTCAGGTGGTATGTTAGCTCGCCTCTTATTTTTTTCGACCATACAATATCTCCTGTTAATTTAATCTCAAACAGAAAAAAAAGTCAGAATACATACACATTTATACACACATATACACATACACATACACATACACATACCCACATACACATATACATGCAAACATATACGCATGCATATATGTATATATATACACATATACATACATATAACATAAACACACATATACATATCCACATATATACGTACACACACATGCATGCATATACACATTCATACAAAATACATGCATTTATCCCACAATAATATGTGTTGTGTATATGTGAATATGTGTGTATGTATAAATGTGTATATGTGAATATGTGTGTATGTGTAAATATGTATATGTGAATTTTTTATTTATGTAGATAATCAAATTATTAATATCAAATACCATTATTTGTAGATTCTGATCAATCAGATGGAACTCCACCACCGTCTCCTCATCGTGCAACGACTTTATACTGTAAGTATATGAAATATTTAATTTTAACTATATTTGATGGATACATAACTTATATTTTTTTTTTATGTTTCTTATGATGTGCAGATTCTGATCAATCAGAGGGTACTCCACCACCTCCTACCCATGCAACGACTTCACATGTGCCCTCCGATAGGAATTATGATGAATTTTACTATCAAGAGCATATTATATGTTGGTGTAACTCTTGTTATGGCACGTATCGAAGACCACGATTGGAATGTATTGAACATGAGGCAGAGTATGGTACTTTTGAGCATGCACCATCACCTAGTCAACGTGATAATGCTTGGGTATGTATTTTCTATATATATTAATGTCATTTTTTTATTTAAAAACCATGTATAAAATCAAATTATTATTGATATACAGGAATACTTGCTCGATGATGATGATGATAATGATTTTTCTCATAATGTTAATATACCTCGTACACGTCATGGACTTGCTGTTCATCAATTACAAGCAGAGGTTTCTAGAAATCCTCTACCTCCTGGTTTAGAGAATGAAACGGCTGGAGATTATCCATTGCCAGCTCGTGATCGTTCTTTAGTACAAACATATGATAGAAGAAGATATGGAGGATGGAATAGAGGACCACTTCCTTTAGATGGAGAGGTTTTCAACTTTTGGGGTAATCGCTATATGATTGCTCCATCCACTATTACAAATGCTGGTCGTGGTCTCTTTATTGTAGAGGATTTGTATGTGCCTCCGAACTCTGAAGTCACTCTTATGTCATTTTGTGGTCCTATATATGGATGGGGAGATTGGCATCGACTTTCACGTTATGTTCAAAGCATGAGTACTTATGGAATATGCTTGAACGCAGCATCTCTTACTAGTAGAAGGATTTTACATGCAGAAAATGAAAGATTATATATTGATGGAAGACCTTACACACATGGAAATATAGCAGGTTTAATAAATAGTAGTCGAGGGTTACATAATAGTTCAAGGACTAATTGCACATTTGAGGAGCGTGAAAATAGTCATGAATCACCATACATGAGTAGAGATGTATCAAGATACATAGTTGTCAATGCTATTACTACATTACATGCTGGTGATGAACTATTAGTGAATTATGGATGGCGTAGACCTCCAAGAGCACCTTTTAGCTAGAGAGAATAAAAATTTTCTATCCATATTTAATAAGTTATATACTTAATTTTATATTTGAAGTTTAATTTTTATTCATTTATGGAATACTAATGAGTTTTGTTTATATGTGTAGATTCCAACGTATGATGTTGATGATATTCGTCCACAACATTCACAATTACCAATAAGACCTCATTTATCAGAAGCTTCCATGAGGAGGCTACGCAAAACTAATCCTGTGCAATATGCAAAGTTGAAAGATCTATATTCAAAAGATGATAAAGTACAAGATTTGTGTGACAATGATGAAGATGATGGCATGGCAGATTTTATTGAGGATTGGTATCAAAATGACAGTGAGAGCATGGATATTTCTAAAAATGAGAAATATCTTCGAGAGGAATGTCTAAAGCATGTATATGAAGGAAGTCGTTTGACACGACTAAGTGCAAGCTTACTTATTCTCAACCTTCAAAATCGTTTTGGATGGAGTAATGTATCTGTTTCGACACTATTAAGGTATAATTTTCAATTTTCTATCTACTTATATATATGCGCATCTTTTAAAACTATTAATGCATCTTTCAAAATATTCGTAAAAAATTTGATTGTTTGGATGGCAGGATACGATTGTTTGTTTTGGAGGATATGACGTATGTATCTTCATTGAATGATTTGTCGATTCACGCATATGTTCAGTTTGAAAGTGTGAGAAGCGGATTTATAATTTGTATTCAAAGAATTTGGCACTGTTTATAGGCCATACAATGGTGACCTGGATGCATCGCATGCACAGAGGTTACTCAAGATAGAGCAATCTGATTATAATGGACTAGTGCCAGCAAGATTCCTAGGGTATGCAGTAAACCTCTTGCATGTCAATGATGAGGCGCATTTGAAGTTTAGGATACAAAGTGGAAATCATGGTGGCTTGAGAGGATCACACATATACATGCAAGAGGTTTACTGCATACCCCAGGAATCCTGCTAGTACTAGTCCCTTATAATCAGGTTGCTCTATCTTGAGTAACCTCTGTGCATGCGATTCATCCAGGTCACCATCGTATGGCCTATAAACAGTGCCAAATTCTTTGAATACAAATTATAAATCCGCTTCTCAGTACACTTTCAAACTGAACATATGCGTGAATCGACAAATCATTCAATGAAGATACATACTTCATATCCTCCAAAACAAACAATCGTATCCTGTCATCCAAACAATCAAATTTTTTACGAATATTTTGAAAGATGCACATAAGCATACACATATATAAAATTATATGCATATATATATGTATATTTATTTATTTACTTTCTTTAATATATCATTTTTTTGATAAACTTACAGGTTATTATCTGAAAAGTTTTTACCAAGTCAAAATATTCTTCCTACCTCACATGATGAAATGAAGAAGATAATCAACAATCTTGGTATGGATTATCAATGTATACATGCATGTCCTAACGATTGTATTTTATATAGAGGTGAATATGCAGACTCTTTGACATGTCCCAAATGTCAATCTCCTCGATATAAGGGTGAAGAAGGTAAAATCCCGAATAAGGTATTGAGACATTTTCCATTGGCTCCACGGATTAGACATATGTTTCAAAGCCCCGAATTATCAAAGCTTTTGACTTGGGGACATGATCACAAAAGTACTGATGGAATAATCAGAATTCCTCATGATAGTGTTGCTTTTCAGCATATTGATTCTACATGGCCTGAATTTGCACAAAATCCACAGAATCTAAAGTTAGGAGTTGCATTAGATGGGGTTAATCCATTCTCCATGAAATCCAGTAAATGGTCAACATGGCCAGTGGTAGTCATAAACTATAATCTTCCGCCATATCTTAGCATTAAAAAGGAACATTTAATGCTTTCACTTTTAATCCCAGGCAAAAGACAAGTTAAAGATATGAATGTATATCTTGCTCCTCTCATTGACGATCTTCAAGAGTTATGGAGAGGTATTAATGTCATTGATATATCAAAAAGCATCAATGAAAGACATATTACCATTCGTGGTATTGTGGCTTGGACTATTCACGATTTTCCTGGATATGGCGTTTGTTCAGGTATTGATGTAATTTTTTTATTCAATATGCATGTAAATAAATATGATTTAATCTAATTATATTTTTATCATTTTCCATGATGCAGGAATATCTACTAAGGGTTATAAAGCTTGTCCATATTGTGGTGATTGGTTGAGATCAATCTATATGATTTAATCTAATTATATTTTTATCATATTCCATGATGCAGGAATATCTACTAAGGGTTATAAAGCTTGTCCATATTGTCGAAGATAAATATTTTTGTTAAGAATCTCAACAAAAATATTTATCTTCGACATCGACGATTCTTGCCTGATGATCATCCATTAAGATCTAAAAGAGAAGCGATACATTTTAATGGAAAGCTTGAAACAGGTCAGTGTCCAAAACCTATGACGCCTATGGATTGGTATAAAAAATGGACAGATGGACCTCTGATAGATCCAGAAGCAGAAATCTTCAGTGATGATTCAGATAATGAGTATGTGAACAAAGGTAAAGGGAAATTGGCACTCGCAGAGAACATATCAATATGGTATTCTTTGGAGTATTGGAAAGAGTTAAAAGTATGTCATCTTCTTGATCCTATGCATATATTCAAAAATATTGGTTATTCACTATGGCAGCATCTTCTTGGACTAAAAGATACCACAACATCAAGAAATGATTTGAAAGATCAAAAATCCAAACCAAAGTTATGGCCAGTTTTTGATAGACATCGACAAGAAACGACTTATGCATCTGCTCCTTGGGTACTTACGACAAAAGAGATACAAACTATCAACAATAGAATTCAATTGATCAAGACTCCTACAGGATATGGAGCATCGTTTCAAAACATGTTTACTATGGATGATAAGAGCTTATCTGGATTAAAGACCCATGACTGGCATAACTTTTTGAAACATATTTTACCTTTGGTTATCGATGGATGCACAACGAAAGGAGTACGAGATGTCATCTATCGTCTTGGATCACTTATAAGGTAATTATGATACTTTTATATTTAATATGTTTGAATATTGGATATCTTTTATTTTTTAATTAACTTCTTTACAATTGTTTTTATGATTTGTATAGGTGGATTACATCCAAAGAGATCGATAAAAATTCGATCCCACAAAAAAAACGTGAATGCAAAGAGCTACTATGTTTGATGGAAAAAGAACTTCCTACTTCATTTTTTGATATTCAAGTTCATTTACTAGTCCATCTTGTAGATGAGATAGAGATTGCCGGTGTTGTCAACACTCGATGGATGTTTTGGGTCGAGCGATTTATGGGAATACTAAAAGGTTATGTGCGACAAAGAGCAAAACCAGAAGGATCCATGGCAAAGGGTTGGATGCTTGAAGAGTGCATGTATTACGTTAGTGAGTACCTTGAAAGAGTTCATGAAGAAGCTCCACGTGCATGGACCAACGAGTCTTCTTCAAAAATAACCGATGAGGTATTATCAGGTAAGGGGGTTCCATTCTTATTTACATTTCAAGAAAAAAATGATGTTTCCACTTTTGTAGCATATAATAGCGAATGCATGCAAGCATTCGTTAGCGAGTACGAGGAACTTCAAAGTCTCCAAAGTAAAAGGCGAAAAAACAAAAGATCTAGACGTAATCTCGATAATAATGAGATTACAGATATACCTTCTTTCACGGATTGGCTATATAGTCGTTTGCAACGCGCCAACGCAAATAATGAAGAAATCTCAGATGAGCAAAGAGAGTTAATGATGGGTTGTGAACAAAAGGTAATTTTATTAAAATATATATTTTATTTTTTTCATATATGTATGTTAGTTTCTATTTACTAATTCAATTTATTTTGCAGGCTCGAATGTTCACTAATATGTGGGCTTTTGGACAGCATATTAGAATCAAATCCATTGATTCTTTACGTAAAACAGAGGATTCTAGTATTGTTGCTTGTTTCAAGCAACTATCACGTGCTAGCTCAAAAGACACGAACCTTATAGATGGCGAACTTGGTTACGTAGGAACTATTGTTGGTATCTACGAAATTTCATTTCGTACATTCAAACAGGTAGAAAAAAGTTTATATATTTTTTTTAGAGTTAGTTTTTTTTTAAGCACCTAATAATGGGACGTTTTTGTTGTTATATATTGTGATAGGTCATTTTGAAGGTTGACTGGTATCGAGCGGAGTATAAAGGTAGTAATTCTACAATAAGAAAGGAATTATCTGGGTTTTGGGCAATTGATTCTTCCAAGGTAATGCGATCTACTAAAGAACCATATATTCTTCCTAGGCATATTGAACAAGCATTTTTTTATAAAAACCCAGATGCTCATCCTTGGTGGCAAGTCATTCATGTGCAACCTAGAGGTAGGTCATTGTTTGAACAGTTTATTGTTAGAGAGATTGAAGAAAGTCCTCTTGATGATTCAGCATCAGATACTGATACATCAACATCTGGAATAGAAATTAGATTCATTATACGTGATAATGATACTAATCTTTTTGATGAAGAGGATAATTCTCTACATGCTGATTCTACTGATGAGGAAGAGGAATTACCAGAAATAGATATTAATCCACCAATAGATGATGTGATTCATGAGAACATAGATTTAACAATAGAAGAAATAAATGAAATCAATAAGGATAATGAAGATGAGACTATATTGATGTCTTACCAAAATGATGGCAATAATGAAAACATATGAGCAGATTAGATAGTAACTTGAAGCTTCTGAATGGATATATATAATAGGTTTTTTTTATTAACTTGAATAACGATGAATCCTACTAGAGAGATGAAATCATGTTCTTCTAAGTTAGAACATGAAGCTCGGGGGTATGCCTAATTATTTTATATATAGCTTTATCTTCGAGGAGTAAATTTTTATCATGTATGTATGCATATGTGTGTGTATTCATGTGTATTATATGTATACATATATTAGTATGCATATATATGTATTTCATGTATATGTATGTGTTTGCATGTGTGTGATATATGTATACATGTATTCATGTACGTAATATATGCAAGTGTTTATAATTGTGTACATGTATATATGTATATGTGTCTATGTGTAAATATGTACATGTAAATATGTATGCATGTATATATATGTTTATGTGTGCATGTAGGCATGTACATGTATGTGTAAATATGTACATGTAAATATGTTAGTATGTATATATATATTTATGTGTGCATTTAGGCATGTATGTGTGAAGCATAATATATCTACTCCATTTTATATTTATGTATCCTATCTACATGATGTGTATATATCTTTACATATATTATGAATCATGATCCTCGTTGATTCGAGTAGCTATATATAGAGGCATAAGGTTGGGAGGAGAGACATCTCTCTAGTAGGACGTCGGAGGTGTATATATACTTCAAACATATGGCTAAAAGGTTTTATATGTATATGTATATACATTTTTATTTTAGATTTTTTTATATGTATATATATATATATATATAGATACATACATACATACATACATAGTTTTTCCATACGTGAAACATACTTCCAACGCATACGGGTATGGAAGTATGAAAAAAGTATGGAATTTCAAAAAAAATACCATACGTGATATCATACGTGTGAGAAAAAAAGTATTAAAAAAATCTGAAAATAATATATATATATATAATAATAATAATATATAATATAATATAACAGAAAACAGCCATAAAATATATAAATATGCAGCTGAACATTCAGATTTCAGATTTCAGTTCACACACTTCAGAATTCAGATTCATAAAATATATAAATATGCAGCTGAACATTCAGATTTCAGATTTCAGTTCACACACTTCAAAATTCAGATTCATAAAATATATAAATATGCAGCTGAACATTTAGATTTCAGATTTCAGTTATCACACACTTCAGAATTCAGATTCTAATCTCTAGATAATCATGATTTGTAAATATGCAGCTTCAATTTTGTCGAGATACATAGATGTATACATACATGATACACATGCATACATACATACTACAAAAATAGAAACATGTATATTAGATACATATATAAGTTAATATACATGCCTTTCAGTAAACATAGAGTAATAGATTTTAGGAATGACATCATACATACATAGATGCATATATAGATACATACATACGTACATACATACATAGCTCTCTCTCTCTCTCTCTCTCTCTCTCTCTCTCTCTCTCTCTCTCTCACATATACATACATACCGTGCATTGTCGCGACGATGAGCCATAAGTGTCCGCATCTCTTTTAAACACCACTTAAGGGACCATCCTGTCCCAAACTCTGTCTCAAGTGAACTAAGCACGTACTTTTTATCCCTCTCATCATGCTCACTACAAAAATAAAAAACATAATGTAAATAAAACATAAGATATACATTTCAATTTATATGTAAAACTTTTACTTACTTCCATGGTAAGTGGATAAAGCGCAGGTAAGAGTCGCATAGTGCCCGCATTCTTCTCTTGAACTCCAATCCATTCCCTATGTACACAATGTTCCCCTCCGGCTCTATGTCGCACTCTAGTCCTAAGGTGCCTATGCATGTCCTCATAGGCAACTCTGCTCTGCTATCACGTGCTGGAGGTGGTATAGGTGTCCTAAAAATAGATAGATAGAAATAAATAAAAATATGTGCTATAATATCATTAAAAAAAATTATGAAAAAAAACATACCTATGAGCAGATAGCTCTCTTCCTGCATGTGGATCCGCAGAAGAGCCCTTGTCTGATCGCGTAAGCATCTGGATCGTATAATCCAGCTCCTCATCGGACATGTCTGCGTAGTCCCGCATTATGGCCCCTAGAGTATCTGACGGAACTCTTGCTCTCATAAGACTTTTTATGAGAGTGAGTTTCGCCTTTCTCTCTTTACTAGGATCCATAATACCTAACATATAAAACAAAATGGTTAGAAATCAATATATATATACGTGTATGTGTGTGTATGCATGTGTATGTGTGTGCATGCATGTGTATGTGTGTGTATGCATCTGTGTGTATGTGTGTAGGTATATGTGTGTGTTGTCTATGTGTATGTGTGTGTGTCTATGAGTGTGTATGTGTTTATGTATATGTATGTATCTACGTGTGTGTATGTATCTATGTGTGTATGTGTATGCATGTATGTATGCATGTGTGTGTATGCATATGTATGTGTGTGTATGCATCATTATGTGTGTCTATGTATGCATTTGTACGTGTGTATGCATCATTGCATGTGCATGTGTCTATGTGTGTATGTGTGTGTATATGTGTGTGTGTCTATGTGTATGTGTGTGTGTTTATGAGTGTGTATGTGTTTATATGTATGTATGTATCTATGTGTGTCTATGTGTCTAAGTGTGTATGTGTATGCATGTATGTATGCATATGTATGTGTATGCATATGTATGTGTGTGTATGCATTATTATGTGTGTCTATGTATGCATGTGTATGTGTGTATGCATCATTACGTGTGTATGTATCTATGTGTGTATGTGTGTGTGTATATGTGTTTGTATGTGTGTATGCATGTGTGTGTATGCATGTGTATGTGTATATGTGTATATGTGTGTGTATATGTGTGTATGCATGTGTGTGTGTATATGTGTGTATATGTTTGTATGCATGTGTGTGTATGCATATGTATGTGTGTGTATGCATTATTATGTGTGTCTATGTATGCATGTGTATGTGTGTATGCATCATTACGTGTGCATGTGTCTATGTGTGTATGTGTGTGTATATGTGTGTGTGTCTATGTGTATGTGTGTGTGTCTATGAGTGTGTATGTATGTATCTATGTGTGTGTATGTGTATGCATGTATGTATGCATATGTGTGTGTATGCATATGTATGTGTGTGTATGCATAATTATGTGTGTATGTGTCTATGTGTGTATGTGTGTGTGTATACATTATGACAGTGTATGTAAGCATGTGCATTATGTATGCATATAAGTATGTATGTATGCATATGCATATGCATTATGTATGCATATGCATATGCATTATGTATGCATATGCATATGCATTATGTATGCATATGCATATGCATTATGTATGCATATGCATATGCATTATGTATGCATATGCATATGCATTATGTATGCATATGCATATGCATTATGTATGCATATGCATATGCATTATGTATGCATATGCATATGCATTATGTATGCATATGCATATGCATGTGTATGCATATGCATGTGTATGCATATGCATGTAAGTATGTATGTATGCATATGTGTGTGTATGCATATGCATGTAAGTATGTATGTATGCATATGCATATGCAATATGTATGCATGTATGTATATGTGTGTGAATGTGTGTGAATGTGTGTGTGAATGTGTGTGTACATGTGTCTGTATGTGTGTATGCATGTGTATGTGTGTGTATGCATCATTATGTGTGTATGTGTGTGTACATGTCTGTATGTGTGTATGCATGTGTATGTGTTTGTATGCATCATTATGTGTGTATGTGTGTGTATGTGTGTGTGTCTATGTGTATGTGTGTATGTGTGTGTGTCTATGTGTATGTGTGTATGCATGTGTATGTGTGTATGTGTCTTTGTGTGCATGTGTGTGTATATACTATATGTGTGTGTGTCTATGTGTATGTGTGTGTACCTATGAGTGTGTATGTGTTTATGTGTGTATGTGTCTATGTGTGTGTATGTGTTTATGTGTGTATGTGTATGCATGTATGTGTATGTGTGTGTATGTCTCTATGTGTGTGTGTATGCATATGTGTGTGTGTATATGTGTGTCTATGTGTGTATGCATGTGTATGTGTGTGGATGCATCATTATGTGTGTATGTGTCTGTGAGTGTATATGTGTGTGTATGTGTGTGAGCGTCTATGTGTGTGTATGTGTGTGCGCGTCTATGTGTATGTGTGTCTGTGTGTGTATGTGTGTGTATCTATGAGTATGTATGTGTTCATGTGTGTGTATGTGTCTATGTGTGTATGTATCTGTGTGTGTATGTATCTATGCATGTGCATTATGTATGCATGTAAGTATGTATGTACATTATATGCATATGCATATGCATTATGTATGCATGTATGTGTTTATGTGTGTATGTCTCTCTATGTGTGTCACGTGTGTATGCATATATGTGTGTGTATGTGTGTGTATATGTGTCTGTATGTGTGTATGCATGTGTATGTGTGTGTATGCATGTGTATGTGTGTATGTGTCTATGTGTGCATGTGTGTGTATATACTATATGTGTGTGTGTCTATGTGTATGTGTGTGTACCTATGAGTGTGTATGTGTTTATGTGTGTATGTGTCTATGTGTGTGTATGTGTTTATGTGTGTATGTGTATGCATGTATGTGTATGTGTGTGTATGTCTCTCTATGTGTGTGTGTATGCATATGTGTGTGTGTGTGTATATGTGTGTCTATGTGTGTATGCATGTGTATGTGTGTGGATGCATCATTATGTGTGTATGTGTCTGTGAGTGTATATGTGTGTGTATGTGTGTGAGCGTCTATGTGTGTGTATGTGTGTGCGCGTCTTGTGTATGTGTGTCTATGTGTGTATTTGTGTGTATGTGTGTGTGTGTCTGCGTATGTGTGTGTGTGTCTATGCGTGTATATGTGTGTGTGTGAGTGTGTGTGCGCATACCTTGTGTATGTCTCGCTTCTCTCTCTCCCTCTCGCGCGCTGTATGTCTCTCTCTCTCTCTCGGTCTGTATTCTTCCTCGCGTTCAAGGCCCGGCACAAATGTGCCGGGAGAATTGAATTTTTTTTTTTACATTCCAGAGCGTCGCATATGCGACGCTCTGCAGTTTGCCATCGTCGTTAAGTGCGTCGCTAACCTGCGACGCTACTAGCGACGCTTCTGGTTTAGCGTCGCTTATGCGACGATGCTCGGCCAAAAAAAAAAATCCGAAATTTTTACCGTCGCTTATGCGACGGTTTCGTCGCATAAGCGACGGTTTTCGTTTTTTTCCCGATTCGGGGGCGTCGCTACGCCCCCCTTTTTCTTGTAGTGTTGCTTTAAATCATTTAATGCCTTCTTTAACCTGCACACCTGGTTTTCATGCCCTTTCTGCACAAAGCCACGGGGCTGAAAAACATACACTTCTTCATGCAGTTCACCATTCAGAAATGCAATTTTAATGGCCAACCGATGTACATTCCAACCATGATGGGCTGCAAGTGCACAAATGCTCCAAACAGTAGTCATACGGCATGTAGGTGCAAAGGTCTCATCAAAATCAATGCCTCTTTCCAGTGCATAACCCTTTGCAACAAGCCTAGCCTTATACTTGTCAACTGTACCATCTAGTTTATGCTTCAGCTTGTATACCCACTTAGTGCCAATGGCCTTCTTGCCTGGAGGCAAGTCACATAAAGACCAAGTACCATTCTTCATTATAACATCATATTCATATTGCATAGCAGCCATCCAATTTTCTGAATTTTGTGCTTCATCAAATGAAACAGGCTCATTCTCATCACAGAGACTAGATGCAACCATAGCATAGCAATCTGATGCAAAAGAGGCACTATGAGAGCCTGAACAAGTATGGTATGACAGAGGTGCATCTAATTTGTTGTCACGCAAGGTCTGCACCAGCCATTTTGGCATAGTTCTTGCCTACTCAATATCAGCTCTCTCATCAATGAGTGCATCATGTACATCTGCATCAGAAATGGAATTATCTGCATCATCACATGAAACCTGCAAAGGGTGAGAAGTTGCCTCATTAGGACCAGCACTAGACTGTCCACCTGTAAAAAGAGGAAGCAAAGTATCATACATGTCTTTGGAGCTAACAGATGTCTCCTTAGTATATGAAAGCAATGGCTGAATAGCATCTTCGACAAAAACAACATCACGACTAACCAGAATGCGTTTAATCTGTGGATGATACAGACGATAGCCTTTACTTTCAAAACTGTACCCAACAAAAATACATTTTACTTCTTTATCATCCAATTTTTTGCCATGTTGTTCAGGCACTAATGCATATGCCAAACAACCAAAAATAGAGGGCTTGCGGTCATGCTAAGCCTCATATGGAGTGATAGACTGCAGCACTTTAGTGGGACACCTATTCAGTGCATATGTTGCACACATGACAACCCAGAAGCTATGTGGTAAAGCTTGACTCTTGACCATACACCTCTCCATCTCCATGAGTGACCTGTTCTTTCATTCAGCAACTCCATTCTATTGAGGTGTATACAGAACTGTACACTGGTGTTTTATCCCACGTTCAGCCAGAAATGCATTAAAATTAGAAGACATATATCCCCCCCCCCCCCCGACCAGAACGGAGGGTGCCCATTTTACATGCTGACAGATTTTCAGCCAAAACCAAAAACTGTTTGAAGCACATGAACACTTCGGACTTTGCCTTTAATGGATATACCCATGCATGCCTGGAAAAATCATCGATAAAAGTCACAAAGTAAAGATAATTCTCAAAAGAAGGTGTCTACATAGGACCACAGACATCACTATGTACAAGCTGCAATTTCTGAGTAGCCCGAACTGAACCATCTTTTGGAAAGGACGAACGCTGCATTTTGCCCAAAATACAACCTTCACAAACATGTTTTCCAGGTGCCTCAAGTTTGGGCAAAGAGGACACCATTTTAGATTTCTCCAAGCGTAGCAAACTAGCAAAATTCAGATGACCAAAGCGTGCATGCCAAAGCTTTGCATCTGACATAGCCTGAGAATCATTTACTGCACATGCCAAATCATTTACAGATCTTTCATAGTCTATGAGCTTATACAGCTCACGACAAAAAATGCAAGAAGCAATAATCACATCGCCATTTGATAGATCATGAACTGTACACCTGTCATCAACAAATTTCATAACCAAGCCAATCTTGGCTAATGCAGAAACTGATAACAAGTTCTTCTTGATCCCTGGCACAAATAAGGCATCTGACAAAGTGAAAGAACTACCATCAACAGTAGTCAAAATGATCTTACCAACTCCCATAACAGGATAAGAGGAGTTGTTGGCGCATGTGACAGTATTCCCTGTAGGGGCAGGCTCGAGTGAAGAGAAGAAACTACGCTGCGAGGTAATATGTTTGGTCACCCCACTATCAAAATACTACCAATATTTTTTTCATGGTTTCATCTATTGTTGGAACATCAAGCTTGCACTATGCTTGAGGTGGATTTGATCTACATCAAAGGCTATGATGTCGAAGGAATATCCATTGGAGAGTTCTTTTATTTGTGCTCGCTTATTGTACTTTTTTTAAAAGATTTTTCATGGATCTTTTACATTGTAAAAGCTTTGAGCTTTAAACATGTAAAAGTAGAAAGATAGATCCAAAATCCCACGAATTTGTGATGGTTGAGTTGCATTCAATCAAGCAATCAATCACCTAAAAGTAGATCAAACTAGATCTTCACTTTTTCTAGATTGTAGGAAAGTGAATTGATTCCCTCCAACAATCATTCTCACCTTCATTTGAATTCAAAATCGACTTGTGGAAGTTGTGGAGAATTTCTAGAGTCTATATAAAGACTTGAAATCACTTGTACAATACATGGATGCAATATACATACACTTGTGACCATCATTGCCTTGTTCCTTCAATTTTCTGCATCATCTTATTCACCAATAGTAATCTTGCAGAGGCTGCTGCTCTCTCTCCGGAGCTTTAAATTTGATGAGACATGGCTCATTGGAAATCTATTAGTGTCTAGTTTATGCTTATAAATTTTCATAGCATTTGGTTCAGTAGATTGGGAGAAATCCTCGTTTTTTTGTCTCGGGGTCAATCTCTTCGTATTCCTGAAAAATAGGACATACCACCGTTGAGTGTCTGATTCATTCCTATAACATATTTTTGCTATCCCTTATACTTTTGTGCATTCTATACACTCAACCCTATGTCTCTTCCATAGATAGTAAGTTTTTTGAGCTAGTCGAGGTGCAAACCTATCTGTTTTGTATTGACTCCTTATCCTTGATGTTCCAAAGTACATAGTGCATTTCTTTGCACTTATCGCATGCCTATAAGGTCTATTTGAGTCTCCATAAGCTCAAGGGCTGGTCTTGTGCCGGTTGGCTGGAACAAACTTCGTTGCTTCAAAACGCACTTTTCTACCTCCTACAAGCTTCTCCAAGTTCTTTCAGTGGTATTAGAGCTAGATCAAGATGGGTGAAGGCTTTCCCTCAATGATTGAGAAGCTTGATTGCCAAAAATACACGGCTTGGCAAATCAGAATGGAGGCCTATTTGCAAGGTAGAAATCTTTATGCAATTGTAGCAGGTGATGAAGCTATGCCTATTCCAAGATCCAAAGGAGGACCTACACAAGAAGAGACAGATAAGCTCACACTTTGGTGCGCAATGGATGCTCAAGCAAGGTCATACATACTAAACTCTATCTCTGACCTTCTATTACCACATATTAGAGGATGCAAGACATCTCAAGAGACTTGGGATGCCCTCGAGACTTTCTTTTCTGCTAGTACCAAAGCACGAAAGAATCATCTTTGGAACGAGTTCAACCAAATAAAGAAGATACCTAAATAAACCATCACAGAGTTTGTTACCAAGGTCAAGGAGGTTGTGGACCAGTTAGCATCCAATGGAGAGCTGATTGAAGAAGAGGTGATCATGAGACAAATTCTCAACGGCATTCGAATTGATAAGCAATGGCAATCCTTCACGACGGCTTATGATTTCATCATGGATGTGCAAACTCCAGACTTCAACATATTTCTTGGACAACTCTTCAATCAAGAGGCCAACAGTAGCATAAAGGAAGGTAACTCCTATCATGGTAATTCAAGTAGTGCTCTATATGCATATAAGAAGGATAAGGAGCAGAAAGGCAAGAAGAAGGAAGAAGATGAAGAAGAGACTTCTCAAGCCAACTTCGCAAGCAAAAGCAAGTGGAAAGGGAAGAAGAAAGTACCAAAGCAAGACAAAACCAAAGGTCAGAATGTTCAACCTTGTGCCATCTGCGATAAGACCAACCATACCATTTAGAATTGCTGGTTCAATGGGAAGACCCAGAAAGGAAGTGGAAGAGGTGGATATGGAAGCAGTAGAGGTAGAGTTGGACACAACTTCAACAATAACAATAGAGGCAATAATAGAAGGGACTACAACAACTATTTAGAAGATCAACCACATGAAGACTCATTGCTTCTCATGAATCTAAGCCACAAAGAAGGTAAAGATGATGATCATTTGTTCTACATAGATTCATGATGTTCAAATTGTTGATATATTTAGGTAGTGATGTGTGTGAACACTCTAGGACTGTCGAGGCACTTTTTTCCCTCTTTAGGAGGTTTTTTTCCCCCGGCTTGTATATACGCCTATTCCCCCGGCTCCAAGCTTCTTCTTCTTCCTTGTGCTATTTGCGTGCTTCCGCAAACGTCTATCTCCAACAATTGGTATCAGAGCAGGTCGTCGCTTCATCTAGGGCACTGTCGACACTACTCGTCTTTTTGTGCCAAAGGTATATACCAGTTTTTGTTCGTCAATATAAGCGTCTCGAAGTCTACTACAGGTCTAGCGGAATTCATCTGGTAAGTTCTGTTCAACTTTTTGAGATACAATCAATTTTTTGCATCAAGGTATTTTAGTCACCGGCCATGGCTGAAAGCAGTGATGTATTCCGTATGTTGGCTATTGAGGATAAGTTGGATGGTACCAACTACCCATTATTGGCTTATATGATGCGATATGTGTTGGTTGCAAAAGGACTGTGGAACATTGTGCAGGGTGTCGAAAAACGTCCTATCACACCTACAACTGTTACAACTACAGGTACTGAAGCTGATGCAGAAGGTGTCAAAGATGAAGATATTCTACATATTCCTGTTTGTGCTACGGTTTTTGCTGCACCTACTGCAGAGCAGATTTGCTAGGATGGCAGAGATGCCCAGGCACATGCATTGATAGCTTTGTCTGTCAAACGTTCCATTATTCCTCACATTCGCTCTCGCAGAATAGCTAAGGATGCTTGGGATACACTTACCACATTGTACCAAGCTAGGAATGAGGCTCGTGTTGCTTACCTCCGAAAACATTTGGAGAGTGAGCACATGAATGAAGGTGATTCTATGGACAGTTTCCTAACGAAGATCAAAGACTTGAAGGAACAATTGATTTCTGCTGATGAGGTTATACTAGATAGCTCACTTGTGCAGACCGTTCTGAATGGTCTTCCTGATTTATATTAGAGTTTTGCTTCTACTCTTCGGTTGATGATGAAAGGAAATCCAAATGCCTTATCATTTGAGGAGTTAGTCTCTGTTCTGTTGCAGGAAGATCAATCTAGGCAAAACAGGTCCATTATGCAAGTTGCAAATCAAGCTTTCCTGGCTAGTCAGAAGGGCAAAGGAAAATGGAGCTCTTCAACTAGTAAGCAGAAATCTGCTAATTCTGCATATTCGAAGAAGGAAGATAAAGATGAGAAGAAATCAGAAAAGCAGAAATTGTTTTGTAAGTACTGTAATGGGAATGATCTATCATAAAGAACTGTCCAAAACTGGCTGCTAAAGAAGCAAAGAAGAAAGAGGCTAGAATGGTTGTTGCAGAGGCCTCTACACCAAAAACAGAGTCTGCTAATCTTATGCAGGAAGAAGAATGGGCGTTTAACAGTGAGTCATAACAAACGAGAACTATGTCATAAAAAGAGAAACTCCATCCACTAAAATAGCCTTTTTTTGCATGATGTTAAAAAATTCTTTATACGAGTATACAAGGTTTTCTAAAACCCCCAAAAATATGCAAATTTTGAACATATTTTGAAAATTTTGACTACTTTAGGGTAGCAGAATTTTGCTAATTTTAGAGTACCTTATCTAACACTTTTAAGAGAGAATTATGAAATGGATAAAAAAAGCCTGATTTTATGAGAATACTCAGTTAGCTTGGATCAAACGAAAAGGAAATGAGCTAGAAAAGACTAAAAATTGATGCTACTAATTTGATAGCATTAGATAATTTTAGGAAAAACAATGAATTGTATCCATGTGCAGCTGATTCAATGAATAAATTTAAAGTTATTTGTATTTGTATGAGATCCTTTCCTATCTAGCTAGTAGATTGAAATTGATTTTGTTTGGTGTGAAATGAATTGGTTGAGATTATAAATTTTGGGTCTTTTTTGCATCGCTCCAAGATACTTTAATCAAATATTCTAAAACATTGCATTTTTCCTTGGCCCCAGACTTTGGTCTTTAGAAAATTTGTATAAGCAAAAAAATATATACTTTATGAGAGGAAGTTTGATCTTACTGTTGGAGAAACACTCACTAATTGGACATATATTTGAAGGTCAAAGCTTTAGAAGAAAACCACATGCCTATGTGAAGGGACAAATTCACAAGTGTATTATATTTGTAAAGTTAGTTCACTTTAGTTCTAGAAGTTTTTTAAAAATCACGAGAATGAGAAAATCTATATAAGCTAGTTTGTATCAACTAGCGCGAGAGTGAGAAGAAGTGGAAGAGAGTGATAGAATGTGAGAAGGAGTTCATTTTGTATGACTGAGTATAGTCGGGGTTCTTTGAGTGAGAAAGCATCTGTAAAGTTTCTGAGTTTTTCATAGCTATGAGAAGAATTAAGTAAAGTTTTGTGTATGAGACTCTCTCCATCATCTCCATGTTTGTCTACTGTGTGATGAGTTCAAAAGTTCAAGTTTTCCAAGCAACTCGATGCCTGGCATTGACTTTGTGTTGATAAGTCCGTGTTTTATTCTCTGAGTGTTATGTACTGCTAGAACTTCTTAAAAACATGAGGTTTGTGGAGCAACTCGATGCTGGCATCGAGTTTCAGCATAAAGTTGATGCCTGGCATCGACTTCCCACATAAAAGTGGCTCTCATTATATGTGTGTTAAACACGCCTATTTCAGGAACAAAAAAGTGGCTAAAAAAGCTCAAAGTCGATGCCTGGCATCGACTTTTGCTTGCAAGTTGATGCTATGCATCGAATTTTCATTTTTGGACAGTCAAAGTTACTAAAACAGGCAAAAATTCCACTTTTGGAAGTCATACAGGGTCATGTTGTGAAGGCTATATCTTGAGTTCGAGAGATCCATTTCTTGCATATGATAGCTCGTTGGAAAGCTCTACTCTTCTACTTTCATCCACCAAAATATCTTGGAGAAAAGATATTTGGGCTAAGCGAAATTAGCAAAATACTGAAGGTATATCATTTCAATGATTGGAAAAATCTGAAGAAGTAAAGTTCTTGGTTTTGGCTATCATTTCTCAAAGTTTTGAGTGGCAATGAGTTAATGGTGACCATAGAGGTTGTCTAGTGTCACATTAATTCATTTCTTGTTATGTTTCACACATCAACACTTATGTCATACTCTTTCTTCTAGATTTTTTAATGGAAATATATATTCCATACTTTCTTAGAGCAACAAATATAGATTTTGGAAAGATGTCCATGCTAGACATCGGAATCTCACCGAAAATGAGAAGAAAACAAATGAGGCTATGTTGTTCATTATTTCACAAATAGATAGTTTGTGGCAAGGCTTTGATTATGGATAATATGATCACACCTCTTTGTGCATGCAAAAGGGAATCAAAGTGCAGTAATGAGGAAATGTAGAAACTTGATGATCCATGTAGAATAGTTGTTATGCTCCTTGGTCATGGCTGAAGAAGGGCAAGGAAGTGGGGGAGAAAGGGAAAGGAGGGTAAGTAAGGGACAGAGTGATAGAGAAGAGAGAAAAAGGGTCGAGGAGCATATCTGGTACCTATGTTCTAAGTGGGTCATAGACAATTCAACAATGCTTATTGAAGGGCTTTGGTGTGCAGAACAAGAGGAGGAAGGAGGAGATGGAGGGAGAGAGAAGAGAGGAACGATGCGCGGACATGCGTGGGAGCCTCGAAACCCACATAATGAACTCTCTTGAGGCAATGCTCTATATATGATGTATATATATGAATATGGGAGTAAGGTCACATGACCCTTACATCCCCAACAATCTCCCACTTAAGGGTCAATGTGATCATAAGTGAAAAAATATACAAAGAATGATGTAGGACTATACAATAATGTACAGGAAGAGTCCGGATCTCTACCCATACCTCGAACAAGGTGTATCCATGCACCTCAAACTTCTCTAGACTCATATCGATAAGAGTCGAGCTCACATCTGACTGATGCAAGAACTGATGAAGTTCCTGCAAAGCTCCCACTCGCTCTATGCCTATGTCAATCATCGAACGACTGACAACTCCAAGTGTAAATGCTCCAATAGCAACTGCAATGTCTGGTCTCGAGCATAACAACTCATACATCAGACTCCCGAATGCTGACGAAACATGTGTTATCCTGGCTAACCTAAGTATGTCAGCCATGCTTATATCCAAGGCATCCAAAGCACCATCATCAAGACCAACATGTCCTGACATATCTGTGTCAACATATGGCATGAGCGAATCCAAGAATGACTGCATAACAGCTGACTCCTCAGCATCTAAATCAGCCATGCTCACAACCAAGGATGTATCTAGTTGTGCATCATGAGAGCTAGTATGCTCTGCCATACACTGTGTATCATAAGAGCTATCCTACTCTACCACACCAAGTGTATCATCATGCTCCATATGAGCTAACTGCACAACATCAACACCAAGATCAAACTGATGATCAAACTCTAACTGAGTATCATCATAATGCTCTACATGAGCATCCACATCATGCTCTAAAGCATCCAACTGATCATCCAAAGTGTGCTCTATAAGAGCGTCCACATGATCAACCAAACCATGATCTACATAAGCATCATGAGCATCCAAAACATGCTCTACATGTGCATCCATCTGAGCATCTGAATCATGCCATACATGTGCATCAAGAATGTCCATAGACCTATCTATAGGTAGACAGAATGAAACATGACGAGTCTCACATCGCACATAAGGCTGAACTCCCACGGAGACGAGACTGTCTCTCACATGAAGTACCTGCAGTGGATACATGTGCCCAATCCTCGCACCTCTGACAAGCATAAGCTGTCCCAACTGCAACTGAAAATGATGCTCACCAAGGAATGCATAACATCTGCTCTCCTGTAACTGACTAACTGAAATCAAGCTCATAGGGAATGAAGGCACATAGCGTACATGTCTAAGAATAAGTGATGCTCCACTAGGTAGCATAAGGCATACATCTCCTGCACCCTCAATGTCATATGATGTACCATCAGGCAAGTGCACACATCCACGATTCTCACCTGAGAATCGACAAAACCACTCACGATGTGGAGTAACATGAAAACTGGCTAATGCATCAAGCAACCAAGCCATATGTGTGCTCTCTAATGAACAAGAGGAATCATGAGATGAACCATAGGAGAAAGTGATATCACCATCACTGGCATAATCAACTGCCATAGACTCTCCTGAAATCACTACCTGACCTGCATCACATGCATATCTCTGACGTCGTCGTCGCATCCGCCTGAAGCAATGCCATCGAATATGGCCCTCATGACCACAATACCAACATCGAAGTCGTCGATGTGATCTATGTCTCACATGAGTCAATGGACTCGCATACATATCATGTAGTCTCTGCCATAATGCACTACTCGTCTCCTCATACATAACAGACTCATATATAGAATCCACAAGCTGTAATCGAATAGTGGAGCTGGCCAATGCATCCATATCCATCCATACATGGTCGGGCATGTCACGAGGCCTCTGTGCATCTCTATGCACATACATGTGTAACCTTGCACGAACCAATGTATGTCACATCTGAGCTTTCCATCTCGGAAAGTCAGTGCCATCAAATCGAGAAGACACCATGCTGGCAATCCAATAGACTAGCAATGTAACAAGAGACTAGAAACAATACTCTACCTGAATAGGATCACACCTGCATATCCATATGCATAACTCACATCACATATGTCTCACTGGAGAAGAAAACCATGTGAACCACTGTCACATAATCATGCATCTAGCATGCGCATAAAACCATGAGCATAAGCCTGCTCACCAACTCTCCAAACTTGTCAAGTAGATGTGAAAGAATCCTCGGACAAATTTGATAGAGTATCCCTTGTAAACTGAGCAATCAAACAAGATAACCAATAACCGAAGAACAATAAGTAACCTGTCACCACCTGTCACTGCTCCAAGCAAGGATAATGGCAACTACATATGCCAAAAAATTGATACCAATACATGCCAATACAATGGCAATACAACTCCCACTGAAGAATAAATCCTACAAGATGGTCCAACCTGTCACAAATAATCTGTGACCAAGTCCAAGTGAATGGAGATAGACAATGATCCAAAGCTATCGCACAAGCTTCAAGATCCACTAGAGCTCCTTTCTAGCATAAAAGCCGATGAAATTTCGGCAGCATCTCCTCTGTAAAATGGACTCTAGAACCAAAATAACCATGTGGGAATCACCATCCACATGTGCCAAGAATCACACTGCAAAATAGATATCAATCAATGACCAAAGGCTAATAACAGTGACAAACGAATGTGTAACTGAGGCTCCAATCTGGATCATGTACCTGCAAAGAAAACAAAAGATACAAGTACCAAACAAGATCCAAAATCAAATCTCATAAAAGTATGTGCAACCGGCAAGTAAATCCATAACCAAGTGGCATAAGCAAGCTATAAACCACAATGCCACTATACATCCATGATCAAACTCATGATGACATAAACCTCAAAGAAGAGTATACCACAATGTCATCTTACATGCCAAACACGTGACAAGATCATGCTCTACTCTCATATGGAGTAGCTACCACAGTGATCATACATGTACAATGCCTTGAAGCTCTAAAAATAAGAGCTTGCATACCAAAAATTCTCTCTCGAAGAAGTTCCAAAGCAAATTCAACCTCCAAGTGCAATTAGTGTTGTTTGGGCAAAAATGTGCTGCTCTGTGTTTTTCTGTTTCGGAGCTGATAACCTTTGAATCTGAACTTTTGGTCTTCAGCAAACTTTGAGATCTGACTCTTGGCTACGTAACAAAATAAAGAACACCTCAATCAGAGATGTGTAGCTCAAGATATGCTCAAAACAAGCACCTGCTGTCAATTTCAATTTCACTTGCAACAATACTGCTCTGTATTTTGCAATTTCGGCAACCTAAAACTCAAAATCTGGATCTGAGTTCTTCTACAAAATTGTAGCTATCTTTTCAAGCTACACACAGCAAGTTGAATCATCGAATTTCGAGCTGTAGAACTCAAGTTATGACTCAAAAACCGACCTGCTATCCTACTCAATGTAGATTTGCCTTCTACAATACTCTGCGTTTTTTGAATTTTCGGCACTTCAGAAGTCCGAACCAGGTTCTGCGCCCTTTTGTGAAGTTGTAGCTCTTTGTGTTAGCTACGCACAAAACTTTAAAACACATCAATCCGAGCTTCGTAGCTTGAGTTATGACCAAAATACTGAACAGCTGTCAAGAGATGCCGACCTGCACTTCTACCCTTCTGACCTAAGCTTCCATTGAAGCTTCTTGCACACCAGCCTTCAACATGCTCTGATACCAATGAAGGGCTTTGGTGTGCAGAACAAGAGGAGGAAGGAGGAGATGGAGAGAGAGAGAAGAGAGGAACGACGCGCGGACATGCGTGGGAGCCTCGAAACCCACATAATGAACTCTCTTGAGGCAATGCTCTATATATGATGTATATATATGAATATGGGAGTAAGGTCACATGACCCTTACATCCCGAACACTTATTGCCTCCACAAGATAGAGAGAGAGAGAGGAGGTTGTCTTTCCATGCCCACAAAGTATAGATGATCATCAACACCTTGGCACAGACTTCTCAGCGAGAAAAAAGTGAATTTTATATTTTTTTCTTTCATTCTCAGCGAGAAGTCCATGCCTGGCATCGACTTCTCGCTGAAAAGTATAGTTTTCACTTTAACAAAGTAAAAAAGACTACATGTTTCGCTTTCAACGCGTGCAATATGTTCTCACAAAGTAATATCAAACATGATATATTGTCTTGCTTTTTAACTTTGACCATGATAATGCTCAGAGAGAGAGAGAGAAGGGGAGAGAGGGAGAGAAATGTGATTTTTCAAAGGATAAAGACTCGGGGCAAGGAAAAAAGCAATGTCTTAGAGTATTTGATTAACGTAACTTGAACAAAGTTTTATTGAAGTCTCTTAGCATGTAAAAATTAATAGATTTATTTCATAGAATGTGCAACGATGAACAATAAAGTCTCTTTCATTTGGATTATTAGACATCAAAGAACATGTATGATGATATGCATGGTGTTTTCTCTCAATATATATAGTCAATTTAAGCTCATCTATTTCATTTTGATCTCATGGTGTTTTTTTTGGCATAATTGGCTATTATTACTAGTACACATATACGGCCACCTGGTTGTTGTATGATTATGCTTTGTATTGTCAAGAGCGAGCGTTGACTTCCTTATATGATTCACTCTTGTTTTTCACATAAAAGTCTTAAAACATAATGGAAAATGCATCCTTCGTAGACGTACTATAATCCCTTTTTAAAATGGCATAGAATTATGCTTTATGTGGGCTTGAAATATATCCCTTTTTAAAATGGCATAGAATTATGCTTTATGTGGGCTTGAAATAAAATGAATATTTCAATTTCCATTTTCATGAAATCATGTAGTTTTAATCATCTAAGATTCGTTAAAGTTCTAATTGGACTTTGTAATGTTGAATATAGCATGTTTTTATAAAAAAAAATTGAAATAAAGATTTAAACAAAGTATCATGAAATAAAAGCATATGATTTTCATGGCCTAATTAAAATGGGCCTTATCATTTCTATGGAACAATTGAAAATAGGCTAATTTTTCCTTGTTTTTGGTTCTAAAGGAGAACATGTCTTTGTTCTCGTTTGTTATGACTCAGTGTTGTTTACTACTGTCTGTAGTTTTGACCCATCTTCTCATGAGCAGTGCATGTCAGCTAAAGACTCAGATGTTTGCCAGTATTTTGATAGTGGGACGACCAAACATATTACCTCGCAACGCAGTTTCTTCTCTTCACTCGAGCCTGCCAATACAAGGAATATTGTCACATGCGCCAACAACTCCTCTTATCCTATTATGGGAGTTGGTAAGATCATTTTGACTACTGTTGATGGTAGTTCTTTCACTTTGTCAGATGCCTTATTTGTGCTAGGGATCAAGAAGAACCTGTTATCAGTTTCTGCATTAGCCAAGATTGGCTTGGTTGTGAAATTTGTTGATGACAATTGTACAGTTCATGATCTGTCAAATGGCGATGTGGTTATTGCTTCTGGCATTTTATGTCATGGGTTGTATAAGCTTATAGACTATGAAAGATCTGTAAATGATTTGGCATGTGCAGTAAATCATTCTCAGGCTATGTTAGATGCAAAGCTTTGGCATGCACGCTTTGGTCATCTAAATTTTGCTAGTTTGCTACGCTTGTAGAAATCTGAAATGGTGTCCTCTTTGCCCAAACTTGAGGCACCTGGAAAACATGTTTGTGAAGGCTGTATTTTGGGCAAAATGCAACGTTCATCCTTTCCAAAAGATGGTTCAGTTCGGGCTACTCAGAAATTGAAGCTTGTAAATAGTGATGTCTGTGGTCCTTTGCAAACACCTTCTTTTGGGAATTATCTTTACTTCATGACTTTTATCGATGATTTTTCTAGGCATGCATGGGTATATCCATTAAAGGCAAAAAGTCCGAAGTTTTCATGTGCTTCAAACAGTTTTTGGTTTTGGTTGAAAATCTGTCAGCATGTAAACTGGGCACCCTCCGTTCTAATCGAGGGGGGGAATATATGACTTTTGATTTTAATGCATTTCTGGCTGAACGTGGGATAAAACACCAGTGTACAATGCCGTATACACCTCAACAGAATGGAGTTGATAAATGAAAGAACAGGTCACTCATGGAGATGGCGAGGTGTATGGTCAAGAGTCAGGCTTTACCACATAGTTTCTGGCTTGAGTATATTGGTTGTTGAGGATAAGTTGGATGGTATCAACTATCCATTATGGGCTTATATGATGCGTCATGTATTGGTCGCAAAAGGACTATGGAATATTGTGCAAGGTGTTGAAAGACGTCTTGTTACACGTGCAAATATAGGTACTACAAATACAGGTGCTGGAGTTGATGGAGATGGTGTCGAAGATTATGATATTCTACAGATTCTTGTTTGTGTTGTTGTTTCTGTTGCACCTAGTGTAGAGCAAATTCATTGGGATGGGAGAGATGCATAGGCACATGCATTGATAGCTTTGTTTGTCAAACGTGCTATGATTCCTCACATTTGCTCTTGCATAATAGTTAAGAATGCTTGGGATACACTTACCACATTGTACCAGGCTAGGAATAAGGCTCGTGTTTCTTACCTTCGAAAACAATTGGAGAGTGAGCACATGAATGAAGGTGATTCTATGGATAATTTTCTCACAAAGATCAAGGATTTGAAAGAACAGTTGATTTTTGCTGATGAAGTTATACCAGATAGCTCACTTATGCAGACCGCTCTGAATGGTCTTCTTGACTCATATCAGAGTTTTGTTTCTACTCTTTGTTTGATGATGAAAGGCAATCCAAATGCCTTATCATTTGACGAGTTAGTCTCTATTTTGTTGCAGGAAGACCAATCTAGGCAGAACGGGTCTATTATGTGTGTTGCAGATCAAGCTTTCTTGGCTAGTCAGAAGGGAAAAGGTAAATGGAGCTTTTCTATTAATAAGCAAAAATCTGCAAATGCTCAACATTCGAAGAAGGAAGACAAAGATGAGAAGAAATAAAAAACGCACAAATTGTTTTGCAAATATTGTAAAGCAAATGATCATGTCATCAAGAGCTATCCTAAACTGGATGCTAAAGAGACAAAGAAGAAAGAGATTGGAATGGTTGTTGCAAAGGCCTCTACACCAAAAACAGAGTCTGCTAATCTTGTGCAGGAAGAAGAATGGGCATTTACTATTGTTTGCAGTTTTGACCCATCTTCTCATGAGCAGTGGATGTCTGCAGTAGACTCAGATGTTTGGTACTTTGATAGTGGGGCGACCAAACATATTACCTCGCAATGCAGTTTCTTCTCTTCACTCGAGCCTGCCCTATAGGAAATACTGTTACATGCACCAACAACTCGTTCTATCCTGTTATGGGACTTGGTAAGGTCATTTTGACTACTGCTGATGGTAGTTCTTTCACTTTGTCAGATGCTTTGTTTGTGCCAGGGATCAAGAAAAATTTGTTATTAGTTTTTGCATTAGCAAAGATTGGCTTGGTTGTGAAATTTGTTGATGATAGATGTACAATTCATGATCTATCAAATGGCGATATCATTATTGCTTCTAGCATTTTATGTCGTGGGTTGTATAAGCTCATATACTATAAAAGATCCGTAAATTATTTGGCATGTGTAGTACATGATTCTTAGGCTATGTCAGATGCAAAGCTTTGGCATGCACACTTTGGTCATCTTAATTTTGCTAGTTTGCTATGCCTACAGAAATCTGAAATGGTGTCCTCTTTGCCCAAACTTGAGGCACCCGGTAAACATGTATGTAAACTTCCTTTCCAGAAGATGGTTTAGTTCGGGCCACTAAAAAATTGTAGCTTGTACATAGTGATGTATGTGGTCCTATACAGACACCTTCTTTTGGGAACTGTCTTTGCTTATGCGACGCTAGCGTGGCATAAGCGACGAATCTCAATTTTCTTTCAATTCGGGGCATTGCTACGTCCCCCTATTTCTTGTAGTGTATCGTCAAGTGCTGATATCGCGATCGTGCTCCTTTGGTGGTATCATATCGTGGTCCACCAGGTATCATATCATGAGCATACTTGGTATCCCGATCGCGGTCGAACTTACCATTGTGCTGAGTTCGTACTTGCCATTGTGCTAGAGTGACAAACACAGACTTCTTAGGTGTTACAAATGAGGTCGAACTTACAATCTGTGACTGACGAGGCCACTATATGTTTTATTAAAGAGCATATACAAAGAAGTGTCCGGTGGCCATTTGGCCTTTCACATGGACAAAGGGTAACATCCTTTACCTCATATTTCTTGAAATTGTCTGGGACTTCGAATAAGGATTCTTCCTTTTCTTGTGTGAGGGAATTCTTCTTTCATTTTTTGATATCAATCTCGTTGTCTACTTCCATAGACAGCTTCTACTCAAACTTGAATTTCTCTTGTTCTTAAGTCCTAGCATCTACCAAATAAAGATACTCTTCCACTGAAGTGCAAAAGGGTTCCATGATGATGGATTCATCATCGTCATCACTCGATTCCATTACTACCTTTGTGCTAGGCTCACATTCTCCAACAATAGGGTCAAACATGAGAGGTTCTATCATGAATACTGAGACGTTATAACCATCTTCATCACAATAATGGGTCCATTGCTCCTCGTTCACCAACTCTATAGGTACTCTGTATCTTGTGAATAAATTTTCAAATAAGAGCTTTGTTGTATTTTGTACATCATTCTTCTTTGTGGCTTTCACTTCTACCCAATTGGTAAGATAATCTATGATTATAATTATGTATTGAGCATGGGAGCTTCTAGCTGGGGAGTTGATAGGAACTACAAAGTATATACCACACTTGGAGAATGCACATCCTCCCATCATGGATCTCAATGGCATCTTATCCTTTCAAATAGGATATTGTGGTCATTGACATGTGTCACACCTCTTCATATAGGTATGTGCATCCATATGAAGGGTAGGCCATCAGAGACCTAAAATTAGAATGGCTTTGATCACTTTATTAGGCCCCAAGTGTCCACCTACAACACCCTGATGTGCAATTTCTAATATCTTCAAGTACTCACTTTCATGTACACATAATCTCAAATATCTATCTCTTCCATGCTTGTATAGATTATTAACAATGAGTGCATAGTCTTGACCTTCTTGCTTTAGACTCCTTTGTCACACCAAAGTCATCTCTTGGGGAAATGTTAGAAAGTCAACTAAAGGGTTGCTCCAATGAGGTATTAGAGACACTCGGTACAGAGTTTCATGTTCCACTCGAGGTCTTTTAATACATGATGGACAATCCTTAAGCAACCTATAGACATTTGCTTCCATTGTTGGCCAATTTACACCTAATCTTTTTAGTGTCTATAAGGTTTTATGCTTTGATTGGCATTGCTAATGCATAGAAATGTTTTAATTGCAATCATTGATCATGTTCTTCCTATTCCACATAAAAGTTGAGATCCCTCGATCATTTTGCTTATAAATACTCCCTACGAGTATATGGTACTTATGGGAATTGAATATTCTTTTGTCGCCACTTCACTAGTATCAACGCATTTCAAAGAAAAAGGCTTTTGCTTTTGTGTGAGCGAAGTGAGCACCCGCTCACCCACCCGAGGCTTACAACTAAGGTGGCAAACAAGGTATAGAACTTGGCATACCTTGACATCCAAGTCACCGAATTCACCATTGGTTGCACACGAGGGAGAACTTCAATGATCAAGGAAGATGGAGGTTATCGGTACTTCTCAGGAGGTCCCCCATCCTAGTACCGTTCTCCCCAAAGTTTTCTTAACCGGCAAGCTCTTGCCACTAAGTTACAATCTTGTGGTGCTTGAGGAGGAGGAAAGACTAAGGCTCACCTTACCTTGAATATGTTTTGGGCACTCGAATATCATTCTTTGCTTTTGAAGCATTTTTGGGGTGATTCTTGGAGCCATTTTGGACTAATATCACAAATAGTTCTCTTTACATAGGTTCAATAACATCAAGAAGAGTGTTCTTTGTACTTCTCAGACAACAAATATTTAGATTTGGGGCTTTTCTTTTTCAACGACACTAGTAAAGCTACATGTTTCTTGAAAGGTTTTCAGTTGTGGTGGGAGTTGCCACTACAAGTTTATGCAGATTTTTGAGCTTAAAGAACAAAGTTGACAGACACTTGCAAGTGTTGTTGGCTAGTATTTGGACTATAAATTCAGCCTTTCAGTGCCATTCTACTACATATATTGAGCACACACATAATGTGTATGTGTCTGTGGATACCGCTTATGTACATCCATGTGGTCGTTGATATAGCGGTTAAGATTTTGTATAAAACCTTTCACATTGATAAAGAGGATCATGGTGAGGTTTTCTTACCTAGGGGACACCCAAATTTTAGGATCTCTTTAGTGATGCAGGTGGAAGACTGTAGCTCAGTGATGAGTAGCACCTCCTTTAATGTCAATCCGGGAAGACATGAGGATGGTATGAAGACCTCGAGCAAGTGAAGGCACAAATGTGTGAGTGAGAAGCACACCAACATGCACACACATACACACACGTGCACACACGACAAGAACAAAGAGAGTAAGACAATGGAATCACTTCTATTATAACCAAGTTCTCATACAAGCTCAAAACTACAAGAAGCCAGCCCAAAAATGAGCTCTCTAGCTCTATTTATAGTTTTTGACTAGCTTTGGCCCTGTCCAGACCTAGTGTCCGGCCTAGTTAAAAATTAGGTTCCAGGGCTTATTTGAGGGTTCAAACGAGATCTAAAAAATATGAAAATTGGTAGGCAACTACTTCTAAGGCTCCTCAAGCTCGAGGACTCCTCGGCTTGTACAAAATGGAGCTACAAAATGGGAAATGGTATTTACAACGGTTTTTAGTGATGAGAATCACTTTTAAAATGTGTAAGGATTGGAAAAAATTGATGGGTTGCCTCAGTGCTAGATCTGCATACATGCTCGTACTTGGCGTCTTCCCATATGATGCCAACACTCTCCCCCCCCCTAGCGTCAGTCGCCTCTGACAGACCTCTGCTCCCCGGTTTGATCAATGTATTGCTGTAGTATGTCTGTTGCCAATTCTTGTTCTTTAATCCGCAGTCCCTTGACCAGGTCTCTCTGCAGGGCCTCCCAGTTAACTGCACCAGGCATGTCAGGTTGGGGCGTGGTGTAGAGCTCTGAGTGCATTGTCTGTTCGCACGCGAACAGTTGGAGCAGATGAGTTGGGCGTGGCGCGAATACTTCTGAGTGTGCTTCCCAGAACCCGATGGTGAACATGTCATGAAACGTTTGCTTGTAACAAGCAGGGAGATATCTTATTCGTGCATGCCACACATAAGCCACTCTGATACTCGGGGTCGTGCTCATATCATAAAGTAAATCATAGTTACCGTTGATGAAGCCCGGAATTGGCGGCTGAATATCACGTACATTTCGGAATACACATAGACACATACACATACTCACATACACATACACATACTCACATACATATACACATGCATAATCATATGTACACACACATAGACTCATATAATCATATTTGCATGCATATATACATATACACATGCATATATATACACACACAACACATGCATATGCACATATAGATACACATACATACACAACACATGCATACGCACAAATAAATAAATAAATAAATAAATAAATAAATAAATCTTATTTCAAAAATCCTAATTTGAAAACACTAATTTTGATATTAGGGTTTTAAAACCTCTAATTTAAAAACTCTAATTCAACCTTTTAGCCATATGATTGAAGTATATGTACACATTGCATCTATTCCTCCGACATCCTACTAGAGATATGTCTCTCCTCCCAACCTTATGCCTCTATATATAGTTACTCAAATCAATGAGGATAATAATATATATAAAGATATATACACATCATGTAGATACACATACATAAATATAAAATGGAGTAGATATATTATGCATCACACATACATGCCTAAATGCACACATAAAATATATATATATATATATATATGTATACATATTTACATGTACACATTTACATGTACACATTTACACATAGACACATATACATATATACATGTACACAATTATAAACACTTGCATATATTACATGAATACATGAATATTTTACATAAATGCATATGCATATATACACATATTCACACTAACACATGTATATATATATCACACACATGTACACACATACATATACATGAAATACATATATATGCATACTAACATATGTATACATATAATACACATGAATACACACACATATGCATACATACATGATAAAAATTTGCTCCTCGAAGATAAATCTATATATAAAATAATTAGGCATGCCCCCGAGCTTCATGTTCTAACTTAAAAGAACATGATTTCATCTCTCTAGTAGGATTCATCGTTATTCAAGTTAATAAAAAATCTATTATCTGATATCCATTCAGAAGCTTCAAGTTATTGATTGATAACTAGAGTAGAATTTATTATCTAATCTTCTCATATGTTTTCATTATTGCCATCATTTTGGTAAGACGTCAATATAGTCTCATCTTCATTATCCTTATTGATTTCATTTATTTCTTCTATTGTCAAATCTGTGTTCTCATGAGTCACATCATCTATTGATGGATTAATATTGATTTCTGGTAATTCTTCTTCCTCATCAGTAGAATCAACATGTAGAGAATTATCCTCTTCATAAAAAAGATTAGTATCATTATCACGTATAATGATTCTAATTTCTCTTTCAGATGTTGATGTATCAGTATTTGATGCTGAATCATCAAGAGGACTTTCTTCGATCTCTCTAACAATAAACTATTCAAACAATGACCTACCTCTAGGTTTCACATGAATGAATTGCCACCAAGGGTGAGCATGTGGGTTTTTATAAAAAATTGCTTGTTCAATATGCCTAGGAAGAATATATGGTTCTTTAGTAGATCGCATTACCTTGGAAGAATCAATTGCCCAAAACCCAGATAATCCCTTTCTTAATGTGGAATTACTACCTTTATACTCGGCTTGAAACCAGTAAACCTTCAAAATGACCTATCAAAATATATAAAAACAAAAACCCATTATTAGGTGCTTAAAAAAATAACTAACTCTATCATAAAAAATATAAACTTTTTTCTACTTGTTTGAATGTACGAAATGAAATTTTGTAGATACCAACAATAGTTCCTACGTAACCAAGTTTGCCATCTATAAGGTTCGTGTCTTTTGAGTTAACACATGATAGTTGCTTGAAAGAAGCAACAATACTAGAATCCTCTCTTTTACATAAAGAATCAATGGCTTTGATTCTAATATGTTGTCCAAAAGCCCACATATTAGTGAACATTCGAGCTTGCAAAAGAAATTCAATTAGTAAATAGAAACTAATATACATATATGAAAAAAATAAAATATTATTAAAATAAAATTACCTTTGTTCACAACCTATCATTAACTCTCTCTGCTTATCTGAGATTTCTTCATTATTTGTGTTGGCGTGCTGCAAACGACTATATAGCCAATCCGTGAAAGAAGATATATCAGTAATCTCATTATTATTGAGATTATGTCTATATCTTTTGTTTTTTTGCCTTTTACTTTGGAGATTTTAAAGTTCCTATTTGTACTTGCTAAGGAATGCTTGCATGCATTCACCATTATATGCTACAAAAGTAGAAACATCATTTTATTCTTGAAATGTAAATAAGAATGGAACTCCCTTACCCGATAATACCTCATCTGTTATTTTTGAAGAAGACTCGTTGGTCCATGCACGTGGAGCTTCTTCATGAACTCTTTCAAGGTATTCACTAACGTAATACATGCACTCTTCAAGCATCCAAACCTTTGCCATGGATCCTTTTGGTTTCGCTCTTTGTCACACATAACCTTTTAATATTCCCATAAATTGCTCGACCCAAAACATCCATCGAGTGTTGACAACAGCTGCAATCTCTATTTCATCTACAAGATGGACTAATAAATGAACCTGAATATCAAAAAATGAAGTAGGAAGTTCTTTCTCCATCAAACGTAGTAGCTCTTTGCATTCATGTTTTTTTTGTGGGATCAAGTTTTTGTCAATCTTTGTGGATGTAATCCACCTATACATATCATAAAAAAAATTATAAAGAAGTTAATTCAAAAATAAAAGATATCCAATATTCATACATATTAAATATAAAAGTATCATAATTTTGTTATAAGTGATCCAAGACGATAGATCACATCTCATACTCCTTTCGTTGTACATCCATCGATAACCAAAGGTAAAATATGTTTCAAAAAGTTATGCCAGTCATGGGTCTTCAACCTAGATAAGCTCTTATCATCCATAGTAAACATGTTTTGAAAAGATGCTCCATATCCTGTAGGAGTCTTAATCAAATGAATTCTATTGTTGATAGTCTGTATCTCTTTTGTTGTAAGTACCCAAGGAGCAGGTGCATAAGTCATTTCCTGTCGAGGTCTATCAAAACCTGGCCATAACTTTGGTTTTGATTTTTGATCTTTCAAATCATTCCTTGATGCTATGGTATCTTTTAGTCCAAGAAGATGTTGCCATAGTGAATAACCAATATTTTTGAATATATGCATAGGATCAAGAAGATGACATACTTTTAACTCTTTCCAATACTCCAAAGAATACCATATTGATATGTTCTCTACTAATGCCAATTTTCCTTTACCTCTCTTCACATACTCATTATCTTCATCGTCATTGAAGATTTCTGATTCTGGATCTATTAGAGGTCCATCTATCCATTTTTTATACCAATCCATAGGCGTCATAGGTTTTGGACACTGACCTGTTTCAAGCTTTCCATTAAAATGTATCGCTTCTCTTTTAGATCTTAATGGATGATCATCAGGCAAGAATCGTCGATGTTGAAGATAAATATTTTTGTTGAGATTCTTACTATAGATTGATCTCAACCAATCACCACAATATGGACAAGCTTTATAACCCTTAGTAGATATTCCTGCATCATGAAAATGGTAAAAATATAATTAGATTAAATCATATTTATTTACATGCATATTGAATAAAGAACAAACACCATATCCTGGAAAATCGTGAATAGTCCAAGCCACAATACCACGAACCGTAATATGTCTTTCATTGATGCTTTTCGATACATCAATGACATTAATACCTCTCCATAACTCTTGGAGATCGTCAATGAGAGGAGCAAGATATATATTCATATCTTTAACTTTTCTTTTGCATGGGATTAAAAGTGAAAGCATTAAATGTTCCTTTTTAATGCTAAGATATGGTGGAAGATTGTAGTTTATGACTACCACTGGCCATGTTGACCATTTACTCGATTTCATGGAGAATGGATTAACCCCATCTAATGCAACTCCTAACTTTAGATTCTGTGGATTTTGTGCAAATTCAAGCCATGTAGAATCCATATGCTGAGGAATTCTAATTATTCCATCAATACTTTTATGATCATGTCCCCATGTCAAAAGCTTTGATAATTCGAGGCTTTGAAACATATGTTTAATCTATGGAGCCAGTGGAAAATGTATCAATACCTTTTTTGGGATTTTACCTTCTTCGCCCTTATATCAAGGAGATTGACATTTGGGACATGTCAAAGAGTCTGCATATTCACCTCTATATAAAATACAATCGTTAGGACATGCATGTATACATTGATAATCTATACCAAGATTGTTGATTATCGTCTTCATTTCATCAAATATTCTGACTTGGTAAAAACTTTTCAGATATTAACCTATAAGTTCATAAAAAAAAGATATATTAAAAAAAGTAAATAAATAAATATACATACATACATATATATATATATATATATGTATATGCATATAATTTTATATATGTGTATGTGTATATGTATATATGTATGTATATATATTTTTATAGGTGTATATGTATGTATATATACATATGCGTATATGTATGCATATATGTATATGTATGTGTGTACACATGTGTATGTATGTATGTATGTATGTGTATGTATGTATGTGTATGTATGAATGTGTATATATGTATGTATATCTATGTATGCATGTGTAGCTGTGTATATTTGATTTCGTTTTTAATTGTTTTTTGTATATTGTGGTTTGCAGATTTTCATATCTAGACCATTGAATCGTCTGGTAGTTTCCCATTTTATAGTCAATATTACTTATCTTGCTAAGCTGTTTACAGATATTAAATAGCCGTTACCAAGGAAGGTATTAAGTCATATGTAAAATGGGAGGATCAAAATTTTTACAAATATTTTGAAAGATGCATTAATAGTTTTAAAAGATGGGCGAACAAAAAGTGTCCATTCAATTCAAGTTCTTGTTCTTACCTTATCTAAAGTAAGAATAAAAACCTGCATTGAATGGACACTTTTTGTTCACCCATCCTTTAAAATTATTTTTCCATCCTTCAAAATCTTCAAGATAAATTTGCTCCTCCCATTTTACATATGACTTAATACCTTCCTTGGTAATTGCTACTTAATATTTGTATTAAAAAGAATTAGCAGCACAGGTATTAGGTCGACTAAAATAGGAGAAACATATGTGTCAAGAAGAGTCTAAAGGTTGGGTGGAGAATTCTAAAGGCTAGATGGACAAAACATCTTCATTCGATACAGGTATGTATAATTTGACCTTACTCTCATAACATGTGTATGTGTGTATATGTGTGTGTATGTTTATATGTGTGTGTATGTATATGTGCATATACATTCATGTATATTATGTGTATGTTTATATATGAATATATATATATATATATATATATATATATATATATATATATATATATAGAAAATTGAAAATTATACCTTAATAGTGTCGAAACAGATACATTACTCCATCCAAGATGATTTTGAAGATTGAGAATAAGTAAGCTCGCACTTAGTCATGTCAAACGACTTCCTTCATATACATGCTTTAGACATTCTTCTCGAAGATATTTCTCATTTTCAGAAATATCAATGCTCTCACTGTCACTTTGATACCAATCCTCAATAAAATCTGCCATGCCATCATCTTCATCATTGTCGCACAAATCTTGTACTTTATCTTCTTTTGAATGTATATCTTTCAACCTTGCATATTCCACAGGATTTCTTTTGTGTAGCCTCCTCATAGAAGCTTCTGATAAATGAGGTCTTACTGGCAATTGTGAATGGTGTGGAGGAATATCATCAACATCATACGTTGGAATCTACACATATAAATAAAATTCATTAGTAATCCATAAATGAATAAAAAGTAAAATTTAAATATAAAATTAAATATATCAGTTATTAAATATGGATAGAAAATTTTTATTCTCTCTAGCTAAAAGGTGCTTTTGGAGGTCTATGCCATCCATAATTCACTAATAGTTCATCACCTGCATGTAATGTAGTAATAGCATTGACAACTATGTATCTTGATACATCTCTACTCATGTATGGTGATTCATGACTATTTTCACTCTCCTCCAATGTGCAATTAGTCCTTGAACTATTATGTAACCCTCGACTACTATTTATTAAACCTGCTATATTTCCATGTGTTTAAGGTCTTCCATCAATATATAATCTTTCATTTTCTACATGTAAAATTCTTCTACTAGTAAGGGATGTTGCGTTCAAGCATATTCCATAAGTACTCATGCTTTGAATGTAACGTGAAAGTCGATGCCAATCTCCCCATCCATATATAGGACCAAAAAATGACATAAGAGTGACTTCAGAGTTCGGAGGCACATACAAATCATCTACAATGAAGAGACCACGACCAGCATTAGTAATAGTGGATGGAGCAATCATATAGTGATTACCCCAAAAGTTGAAAACCTTTCCATCTAAAGGAAGTGGTCCTCTATTCCATCCTCCATATCTTCTTCTATCATATGTTTGTACTAAAGAACGATCACGAGCTGGCAATGGATAATTTCCAGCTGTTTCAGTCTCTAAACCAGGAGGTAGAGGATTTCTAGAAACCTCTGCTTGTAATTGATGAACAGCAAGTCCATGACGTGTACAAGGTATATTAACATTATGAGAAAAATTATCATCATCATCATCATCGAGCAAGTATTCCTATATATCAACAGTAGTTTGATTTTGTATATGGTTTTTAAATAAAATAATGACATTAATTTATATGAAAAATACATACCCAAGCATTATCACGTTGGCCAGGTGATGGTGCACACTCAAAAGTACCATACTCTACCTCACGTTCAATACATTCCAATCATGGTCTTCGATATGTGCCATAACAAGAATTACACCAACATATAATATGCTCTTGATAGTAAAATTCATCATAATTCCTATCGGAGGACACATGTGAGGTCGTTGCATGGGTAGGAGGTGGTGGAGTACCCTCTGATTGATCAGAATCTGATTATAATAAGAAACAAAAAAATATATAAGTTATGTATCCATCAAATATATTTAAAATTAAATGTTTGATATACTTACAGTATATAGTCATTGCACAATGAGGAGACGGTGGTGGAGTTCCATCTGATTGATCAGAATCTACAAATAATGGTATTTGATATTAATAATCTGATTATTTACATACACAAAAAAATCACATATACATATTTACACCTACACACATATTCACATATACACATTTACACATACACACATATTCACATATACACTAATACACATTATTGTGGGATAAATGCATGTATTTTGTATGAATGAGTGTATATGCATGCATGTGTGTGTACGTATATATGTGTGGATATGTATATGTGTGTTTATGTTATATGTATGTATATGTGTATATGTATGCATATATGTATGCGTATATGTTTGCATGTACATGTGTATGTGTGTGTATATATGTTTATGTATTCTGATTTTTTTTTCTGTTTGAGATTAAATTAACAGGAGATATTGTATGATGGAAAAATATAAGAGGCGACCTAACTTACTACTTGAGACGTGGCAGTTTTTTCGTAGACAGCTATGTCTTCAGGAGTCATTTCCTCAGCAGAAGGTATACAAATTAATAGTTTATATTTATAATTTTCATATATTTTAGTATTTTTTACATTTAATTTATGTATTTCCCTTTTCTTAAATAAACAGGCTGCTGCAAAGAAGAGAGTGGAGTCATGCCACACATCACACCTAGGCCAAATGGGCCATCATGGTTTTGTAGCTACATTTGTAAGTATATGTGTTATTGTGAGTATATTTTTTATTTTAGTTAAAATGCAAGCAACTAATCTTTTTATTTGTTTCAATGCAACGAAAGGATTATGGCTGATATCCTATGAAACATGAGATCAAGTATGCTACACATTTTGGATATCGGCGTTTGAGCGAGTATATGCGAGATCATCCGGATGCCTTTATAAGTAATATTAATTTTTATATAATTGTTTTATTTTTATGAATGGTTTAATTGTTTTACTTATTTATGTTTGTTATATGTAATAGAGGAGTATTATGGAGAGGAAGATATGGATGAGGTGGAGGGACAGACACAGGAGGGACGATCTCGATCGTCACAGGGTGATCATGATGATGAGGATGAAGATGATGAGGATGAAGATGATCAGGATGATCATGATGCTGCTGATGATGATGATGATGATTAGGATTCTAATTGATTATGACATTGGATTATATGTATTTACATTGATATATATATATATATATTTTTTTTTTTTTCTATATATTTTTCATTTCAGTTATGTTTTGAATTGTGTGTATGGTATTAAGTAATGAAGAGTTTTGTTCTATTGATTGTTATTATTGTTTATATTAAGCATGTGTTTTAATTCTTTAATTATATAATTCATTCATATGTGTCTACGTAAGTGTATATGTATGTGCATGTATATGTATGTATGTGCATGTGTATGTGTGTGTGTATATGTATGTATGTGCATGTGCATGTGTAAGTGTATTTGTGTGTATATGAGTATGTGCATGTGCATGTGTATGTGTGTGTATATGTATGTGCATGTATATGTGTAACTCTATGTGTATATGTGTGTATGTGCATGCATATGTGTATATGTATGTATGTGCATGTGTGTGTGCATGTGTATATGTCTGTGTACGTATGTGCATATATATGTGTATATATGTGTATAATGTATGTATACGCATGTGTATATGTATGAAACATGCATGTGTATGTGGATGCATGTCCATTTGCATCCATGTGCATGCATGTGGATGTGCATATACATGTATTTACGTATATGTTAATGTGTGTATCTGTGTATATATATATATATATATATATATGCAATAATGCATGCATGTAAGTCTTTTTATGTGGTTGTAGAAATGTTTGTGCATATACATGTGTATGTGTGTGTATGTCTAAGTGTATGTGCACATGTATCTGTGTGTATATATGTGTGTGTATGTGCATGTGTATGTGTATATGTGTGAACGTGCATCTTCATCATGTATAAGTGTATATGTGCATATCAATAAGTGTGAGTATGCTATCTAATGAAAATAACACAATTCAAATGATATACAAAGAATAGAAATTGTACTTACAATAGTTAACCATACTTTTTGCTTGGTTAGCTTCTTGAATAGCTTGCAATAAAGAGACAAAGAAGAGAGAGAGAGAGAGAGAGAGTTCAAAGAGAGAAAAACATAGAAAGAGAGAAACAAAGACACAGAGAGACAATAAGATAGAGCTTAGGCAAAACAACAATTTTGCATATACTCGTTTCAGCTCGTAAGCGCAATGCAATTGCGAACATTGGAGAGCTCTTCGATCAGATGCATGAAAATGCCGATCGAAGAGCCTCCAATGTTTTAATTTTTCTCATCAACAGACCCTCGTGTAAGTGATGGTAACACGTCATAAAAACCACTGGAATTGGCGTCACATTAGCAACATTTTTTAGCGTCGCTTATGCGACGCTTTTTAAAACCGTCGTGCCATACGTAAAAAAAAACGACACCCCGTCATGCCATACGTCAAAAAAAAACATCGTTTCGTTTGTCGTATAATCGACGGTTCACGTGCGATGCTCATTGCAATGCATTTTGCAATTTTATATCGATGAAATTGTGTCGCCTTAACCTTCGCTATGCGCCCGTATTCCTTGTATTGATACACGATACTCGACAAGTATCGCGATACATGGGAGTTCTGGTATTGCGATACCAAAACTCAATCAGACACGATACTTAGAGTTTTTGACACCCGAATTCAAAAATTTTTGTAGATATGTGTACCTTATGCCCTTCTTGTCACTCTTATGTGTCTGTAGGTGCAAAAGCTCTCACCTATTCCACGATATTGCACTAACGATACCAGACGTAGGTAGTCTCAATCAACACGATACTTCACTCAGTTTGTGATGTTTTGAGAGGAATTCAAGTCTATTTCTTCAGTGCTTCAACTCTAAACTCCCTCTATGCTTCTTGTCACAGCCACAAGTAAAAAATGAAGTGAATGTACAGTCGAAAATGGAGAAAATCTAAAAAGATGAAGGTGGAAGGAAATGGTGGTGATGGTGAAGATGAAGATGAAGAAAAACTCAGAAACTGAACTGAAAATGGTGATTCTTCACCTTCCAACATCACTACTCTACGTCTTACCGTCACACGCTCATCCTCCAAGCTCTCTCCCCGAAAACGGTGCAAAATTTGGTGTCACTCTAGCACAATGGCAAGTACAAATGTGAGGAGCTTCACCTCATAAATGTCAATGAGTGGAGACATGAGGAATAGTATGAAGACCAAGAGCAAGTGAAGTACACAAGTGCGGGAGTGAAAGCACACAAGCATGCACACACATACACACATGCACACAATGTAAGCTGAGAGCAAAGAGTGGAATAATGGAAGATCTTTGATTACAAAGGAGTTCTCTTATAAAAGCTCAAATCTACAACAAGCTAACCCAAAAAATGAGCTCTCCAGCCCTTTTTATATTTTTTTGAGTAGTTTTGGCTCTATCCAGACCTAGTGTCCGACCTACTTAAAAATCATGTTCCAGGGCTTATTTGGGGGCTCAAACAGAGTTTAAAAATTATGAAACTTGGTAGGATGATACTTCTAATAATCCTCAAGCTCAAGGACTCCTCAGCTTGAACAAAATGGAGTTAGAAAAATGGAAAATGGTATTTACAATGGTTTTTAGTGATAAAAACCACCATTTTTATAGGGATTCCTTCTAAAAATTTGACATGTGCTTCTTAGAGCTCCCTACATGCTCATTCTTCTTGTGTTTCCACTTCTTTGATGCGCTTCCATGCTTGTGCTTAACCTTGAGTGTCAACACTCCCCCCCTCTCGAGTTGTCATCCGTGACAGACCCTTGTTCGAGTGGTTGTTCCATGTAGTACTTTAAGAGGTAGTGCCCTTCATGTATCAACAAGAGCGGTCCATCTTCCAAAGGTAGCTTGGTCTGGTGCTTCAATTTTCCACTGCTAGCCTATGCGAGAATTGGTCCCCTTGTAGGTACTTCTTCATGGGAATTGAGCTAGATGGTGTAATTCTATGCTTTCAAAGATTGCTAGTTGCTCCAAAGAGGTTGTCAGGATTGATCGTGAGTAGTTTTCGATTGTGAATTGCTTCATAGGTAATGATGTTGTACCCTAGATGTCCTTGGATCTTGAACATGAGTTTCATAGTAGGATGCCAAGTACTTTTAACTCCTATTGACTGATGGGTGAATGCATTAGTGCATGGGTTGAAAAAGATATGTGCCTTGTGCACGGCCTTGGAATGTGGCCCTATGCATGCATACTTGGGGAATGCATTGGAAGAAGCATGGTGCAAGAAATTGGTTCTTGAGAAAAGTGCTCAAGGGTATGCTGACAAAGAGGTTTCCTAATTTATCATGGTTAGAGTGTTGTTGAACTAGGCCACTCTTACCATGGTCAAAGGTCCATCGCTATGCATCTCTTCATGTTGTGCTCTAGCATGGTGAGCGACCAACAACTTATCTTCCGTTGCTGATGGATGTCCTTATTGATGGTTCGCATTGGATATTCTTCAAGCGCACAGTCATGTTTTGTCTCTTTTCGTTTTTTTTTTGGAAGAATGTCACAAAACATAGAGAAAGATATTAGCATCAAAAATATTTTACATATGTCCAATGTGTCACATGTGCACGGGATTTCGCAATTGTGTCTATGCATGGCTGTATAATTTGGTCCTTTAATAATGCATACTTTGGATATGCATGACCTGAATGGTGCAAAAGACAAGGTTATGCCAAACGCACATGGTTGTTGCATGTGGAGGCTTTCAATGTTTCTTGTAGATGTTGATGTAGCCTTTGTAGGAGGCATCCATTGGATCCTCGAATGACAATTGATCTTTCCTCCTGATAGGGATCCATCTTAGAACTGTGTGTGGCTGTGTACATGTCACTTTTGACTTTGTCATCTTTGAGTGGTTTCTTAAATTTTGTATCCGGCATGATTGGCTCTTTGGTTTTGTGGATGTTGCTGGCACTTTTGGCTTCCAAACCCATATCCTTAATTATCGCCTTTTTATTTTTTCCGAAGAGGTGAATTTAGCTTCTTTTGGTCTCTATGATTGGTTCTTACCCTTTTTTCTCCTTGGATTCTTTGTTGAGACCTTTTGCATGGTGGAGAGCATAGGGCTTTGTGCATGTAAGAGTGCTTTGGGAACCCACATGTGTAATTGCCCTTGTTGAGCTACAACTAAATTTTTTGGTACCCAAATTTGTTGGAGACCTTGTGGTTGAGCCTCTCCTAGTTGCTTGATTCTTCATTTGGTGTGATTGGCCCGCTTGGACGGAAATTGTTGTGGCAAAGCTGGTGGTTGCTCTCCTTTTTGTACCCAGATCTTCTTCCTATCTGGAGCTTCTATCTTCTTAAATTCTGGTTGTCTATTTGATACAGCAGATGTCTTTTTTTGCTTGCCTCATTGGTCGACTTATGCTTGCATTAGTCTTTGAAAAAGAAGAGTTTTCTGATGGTCTTTGAGCTTGTGCTTCCATGACTGAGGCCTTTTGCTTTGTAGGGTTATTGACACACACAATAATTTCTTTGCAAAGACTAGGCTTGAAAGAGCTAAGAGAATGTGTGACCTCTAGATTTTTGAGCATGCAATTGTCTAATTCTAATGTAATACATTGTTCATGTACCCAAACTTGAAGAAGTTGGCTTATAAGGTTTAAGTTGACTGCATGGTCATAGATCTAGTCTTGACCCAAGACAAGTGGTTCTGTAATGTCCTCATCTTCACACACTAACATTTTGACTCTCGTTGGAACATCTTGAAGATAGATCGGAAGCTCTACCTCATCCAAACAAGGGGTTTCCACACCTCCCAATCCTATGAGATAGGCTTCAATGAACTTGATGTTCAATTGTAGATTTTGGGAGTATGAAAGTCTAACTGCACTAGTTGCTGCACATGAGTCAATTAGTGCTCTCACCATCCTTACATTCTTCCCTTGTCCTATTGCTATGGTCATAAAGGGGCATTAGTCAATTATTCGAGAAGCAATTGCACTTTTTGTTTGACACATGGCCATGTGGTATCTTGGGGCCTCAGGATTGACATCTATGCCTAAGCACCTTAACTTATTTTGCCTAATGCACTCTCTGGCCTCTGCTTGTGCCTCTTCTCTGACCCTTAACTCTTCTTCTTTTCGCTTCTTAGCAGTGTTGAGTGCCATTAGCATATCCTGTGTAAGAGGTTCTTGATACAACTTGAATCGACATCCATTGATATAGTTTGGCAAGATATCACCTTCTAGTGTGGCCAATTGAACTGCACCGCTAGTGGAAATTCTATTAATGATCATGGGTGCATATCCTCTTTTTCCCAATTTATAGGCATGTTGCTTTAGTGTATAAATCAACACTAGGTCTCCCTCTTTCAGCCCTTTATCCTTAATGTGTGCATCAAAGTATGCCTTTTGCCTTTTCTTTGCAACATAGATCCCTGCAGCCGCTCGTAGCCTTGCCTCACCTAAGTGTTCTAGAGTAAAGATCCTAGAGGATAACTCGTGTCCATTCCACTCATGCTCTTGTGCTACTTTTAAAGTTGGGATTAGGAAGTCCAATGGTAGCACAACATTTTGTCCGAAGACCATCTAAAATGGGGTGGCATTGAGTATTATTTTATAGGCAACTTGGTAAGCCCAAAAAACATGATGAAGTTGTTTATCCCAATCAGAGCGCTTATTATTTACCAATTTTGTCAATACATTACATAGGATCTTGTTTGTGCTCTCGGCTTGTCCGTTAGTCTATGGATGATAAGGTGCTGACTTCTTATGTATCACCAAGAATTCTTGAAGGAGGTGTTCAATGACTTCATTCAAGAAGTGTGTGCCTCTATCACTCACTAACTCTATGGGTAGTCCATATCTCATGAACACATTCTCAAATAAGAACTTTGCCGTCGTTTGTGCATCATTCTTCTTTGTGGCTTTGACTTCTACCCACTGTGTAAGGTAGTCGATGGCTACAATAATGTACTCTGCATGGGAATTTCTAGCTGGGGGGTTAATAGGAAAGTCTATGCCCCACTTCGAGAATGCATGTTCTCCCATCATTGGCCATAGAGGCATCTCATCTTTCCTTATCGGATATTGTGCATGTTGGCATGTATCACATTTCTTCACATAGGTATGTGCATCCATATGAAGAGTGGGCCACCAAAGTCCTGAGAATAGAATGGTCCGAATTACTCGGTCAGGGCCAAAGTGTCCACCTTCAACACCACTATGTGCAATCTCTAAGATTTTCAGATAGTTTGATTCATGAACGCACAATCTTAAGTAACCATCTTTTCCTCTTCGGTATAGGTTGTCTCCCACTAAGGCATAGTCCTAAGCCTCTTGCTCCATGCTCCGTTTTCTTGCTAGACTAGCCTCACTGGGTAGTGTTCATGATCTCATAAATTCTACCAATGGAGCACTCCAATCTAGAATTAATGACACGTGATAAAGGGTAGCATGCTCCACTGGGGGTCTCTCTTTGCATATTGGACAATTCTTAATCCACTCATGTATTTCTTTGTGCATGCTAGGCAAATACACTCCTAACCGTGTTATATTTTGCAATGTTCATTGTTTAGAATAGTGATTTCCTAGCAATCCTTCATGGGCTTGTTGCAACCAACTACTATGTTCACCGTCCTCGACACAACAAGCTAGTACGCCTTCTGCATCTTGTCTATACATGCTTCCTGTCAATATTTGATAGTTTTGTGATCTTACAATTTCTTCTTTATTTGTTTTCACATTCTTATTTGTAGGCCAAAAGGTTAGGACTAGTACCAACTTGTTTGCCCATTTAGGAACAACTTCTAAATTGAACAGATAAGCATCCGGTAGTTCATCAGACACTCCTTGCTGTGACTCTCTTGAAGTGATGCGAGAAAGATGATCCGGCCTAGGGTGGGTCTTACCTTTCCTAACAACCACTCCAAAGTCATATTCCATTAGTAAGAGGAACCACTTACTAAGTGTCCGGTGTTGCAAGGTTTATTGACCAAATATAATAAGGCTTGATGATGAGTGAAAAACTTAAACTTGTTGGCCAATAGATAGTGTCTAAACTTCTTTATGGCATATACCATGCCTAAGCCTTCTCTCAATTATTGTATAATTTTGTTCTGCCGCGTTTAGTTGTCTACTCGCATATGCTATATGCAAATCTAGATTGCCTTCACTTGTGGGTTGTGCTAGCACACATCCTATTGCATGATTGGATGCATCTACATGGACATGGAATGGTTTTGTCCAATCAGGAGTGGTCAATATTGGTGATGTGCACAAATGTCTCTTCAGCTCATTGAAGGAATTTTCACATTCGTCATTCCACTCGAAATTTGTCAACAAGGCATAAAGAGGTTTAGCTATGATTGCATACATGTGAATAAACCTACGGTAATATCCACAATGGCCCATAAAGGCTTGTACCTCTTTAACATTCCTTGGCCTTGGCAGCTCTGTTATGGCTTTTACTTTGTCCACATGTGTTGATATTCCATTCTTAGAAACAATGTGACCTAAAATCTTACCTTGTCATACCATGAAAACACACTTTTCTGGGTTCATACAAACTTGATATTCTCTACACTTGTTGAAGATCTGTCTGAGCTCAGGGATGTGGTATCTTCTTTCTTGGGAATGAGCACATAAATCATCCACATATACTTCTAAGCTCTTTTGCAAGAACTCTTTGGAGACATGACACATGAGCCTTTGGAATGTTGCAGGTGCATTGGTGAGTCCAAATGGCATCACACAAAATGCAAAGATTCCCCACTCTATGGCAAAGTCCGTTTTGTTTTTATCTTCTGGGGCAATGGCTACTTGGTTGTAGCTTGAAAACCCATCAAGGGAGCTATACACTTCCTTGCCTGCAACATGCTCCAATAAATGTTCAGTGATTGGAAGCGGATAACTATCTCTTATCATGGTGGCATTAACTTTCTTAAGATTAATACAGGCACGTAACTTTTTGTTCTTATTGGGCACCACAACAATGGGGGACACCCATTCCGTATGCTCAATCTCATAGATAAATCCAGCCTCAATTAGTCTATCAATTTCTTCTTTTATTTTGGCTGCATAAGTGTCATTATATAAGTAGGGCTTCTGTTTGGTGGGCTTTGCATCAGCTATCATGGATATCATATGAGAGCATATTTTCTGATCTACCCCCTTGAGGTCTTTATAGGTCCATGCAAACATGTCCCTATATTCCTTTAATAAGGCTACAAGCTCTATTTCCTCTTCGAGACTTAGGTCATCTCCTATGTATGTACATCTCTCTTCGTTCTCTTCAATGGTGACTACAGCTTTTTTGGTCTTTTCTTTGTTATCATATGTTTCTCCTGTGGTGGCCTCTCTCTTAGGCATTCGTACCAAAGTTTTTCGGTCCTCAACTTCGTATTTCTTGAAATTCTCTGGTACTTCGAGCAGTGATTCCTCCTCTTCTTGTTTCACTACTTTTGTTTTGTTCTTCTTTTGACCACCCTCACTTCCATCCTTTGAGTTTACAGCTTTGATGATTGTGAGAGGTTCTTCTTCTTTTTGTGTAAATATTCCTATGTCTTGTAGATAGTGCTCCTCTGGAATAAAGCAACTATCCATCATAATGGACTTTAGATCGTCATCATTCTCTTCTTCTTTTATGAAGTCACTAGGGTCACATTCTTCTAGCAAGGGCTGACACATGAACACTAAAATATCATAACCCTCCTCATCGCAATGAGGTGTCCACTATTCTTCATTGACAACAATGTCCATGGTAGCTAAGATTTTTGCCCTGCCATGAGGCTCAAATTCCTCATCTGGGAAGATCATCAATGTGTAGGCTGGGTCTTTAATTGGTCTATCTCCTTGAGAACTTCCTTCCTCTCTTGTTTTTAGGCGTTTTTCCTCTTCCTTTGCGACTTTGCACATCCACAAATGAGTATCTTCATGCATCCAAGATGTATCAGATGAACTTTTAGAATGCATAGAGATTGAATCTTCTGGCTCCTTGTGGATCGAATTCCACTGTAGGGGTGGTACATCTCTGAAGGTGTAATCCTTCAAATTGACCTTGGTTGTGACCCCTAAGTGTTGCAAGTATAAGGAGTTGGTTCCCCAATCCTGTACTATTTGCAATTGCCATAGGAAGGGTCTTCCTAGGATCATTTCATAGGTATTAGTTTTACCAAAGTCACATATAGCAAAGGTGTGCTCAAATTCTACACCACAAGTGGTTAGAGTTATCCCTTCTAGCAATCCTAGAGGTCTTTCAACATGGCCATCAACCATCGAAAGCTTCATTCTAGTTGGCCTTAATGCGGGTTTACCCCATTGCCTCCATAGGGAGGTGGTCGCAATAGCAACACCAGCACCTGAATCTATGATCGATTTGGTTGTGTAACCTTGCTAAGTGATCGGAAGATAAGTATTACTAGAGGTATCTCTGGAACTTTTTGCTTAGAGCCTACTTTTGAGATCTTGGAATCAAGTTCTGGAACTTGATTTGCCACATGTTTCCATAACTCAGGTTTTAATTTGAGCAGCGCTTCTAAAGTGAGATGACACTGAACCTTAGTGTTCTTCACGACTTCAGTGTTTCTTGGAACCATCGAGTCTTCATTTCTTATCAATATTGTGGGAGCTCTGACCTGGAGAGATTCAGAATCCCATGGGCCTGTGAACTGTGGCAACTTTTGTAAATAATTGGATTCAGAAAAATTCTAACCTTTCTGTTGCTCTACTTGGTCTCCATAAATAGATGGAATGTCTTGTGGAAATTGATCATGAAGGTCATCAATCTCAAGAATAGGAGAGGGAACATCCTTCTCCTTAGGATTGAAAGTAGGAACTTTTGAGCATATTGTTGATCCGAAAGAAGTTCTTCATCATCTATGGAGTCAAGAACATAGACTTTCTTTGGTGGTGAGCTTTCTCTTTCAACAATTGGTTGAGCCTATGGAGGTACAGAAACTTGCAGTTTATTTACCAACTGCTCTAATCTATCTAGTAAGCAAGTGCAAACCCGGTGTAATAGCATTTGTTTGATTGAACAATTGATTGGCCTCCAACATAGCTTGAGCTAGTTCCACCATTTTTATGCACATTTTTGTTCGTTCAATCTTTAAATCTGCTCTAGGCTAGCTCTTGTCTTGGTTTGCAGGTGTTGGTCCTTCTTGAAGTCGAGCCTGGTATGCCTTGAACATCATATCTAAGTCTTCTGGGGTTGGATATGCAAGAACAGACCCTCGTCATGGTCTATTTACAATGGTTGGTGGGGTGGGATGAGGTGGTGTGGATGGAGTATCGGCATGCAAGGGATTTTGAGAGGCAATATCTTCCAAGTTAAGGCTATTCCTATGAGGGTTAGCCCAAAGGATTCATATTGCAGGAAAAAGTCATCCACGCTCCGCTTGCAACACTTGCTTGAATTTTGCAATGTGTTCATAGGGCTCTCCTGTGCCATTTTTACAATTTCACATACATTTGGCCACTTGGATTGGTCTCAGTCTTTTGCCTAGCTCCGATGATCAAATTCTGATGGGAGTAGCGAATTTTACTGGGTGTATTCCAGCTCCTACACCTTGGGGTGGTTCTGCCCTAAAGGTTGTGCTATTCATATTTCCCATTCCCTGGCTAGATTGGTTGTGTGGGTTAATTCCTAGCATGGTGGATTGCACATGTGGTCTATTGGGTAATACTCCCTTGGCCCGTTTGTCCTGACATCGCATCTTCCATTCTTTGTTGGGTCTGGAATGGGTTTTGTGAGGTAGTTGCCTGATCTTGGGGAGGGAATATAGGCATATCCATGTACTTTAATCTAGACGTATACACTTTATCTATCGGCCAATATCTCCTTTGATTTTGGTCTACGTATGTAATTCTAGATGGATTTTTCGGATCCCTTAACTCGTATATAGTTGTTGGGCTGATGCCTTCTCCTTGTGTCAGTGAATCAGTTTGTAGGAGTAGGTCTGATCCATGTACCAAGTACACATCCACCAGATAGTCATCTTGGGGTATCCTGTCCCCTTGCAATACTTGAGTCATTATTGAATTTCCCCTAGGGGTAGTCACTGTGTTTCCATTGTTGGTTCTCCCAGAAGTTCCTTGTCCCCTAACTCTCCGCTATCGATAATCTGATCAGGGTTTTTGGTTACTACATAGATCTAGCCCATCTTGTCCATGTAAACTCCACCTTCGTACTTGACAGCTGGTCTTGGAGCTATTTCTAATTCTATAGTGTTTATCATTCTTGCTACTGACCTATGTAGACCGTCGAGGTAGATGGGTATCCCTTGCAAGTTAGTAGATACATATTGAAGAGGCATCCAATATTGCCCTTCCACTACAAACATAAAACCTTCCCTAGGTACTGAAGTATGCATGTCTTCAAAAGCCATGAGTCTCTCCATGTTAAAAGACATTTTTGACTCACTCATCTATGAACTCATCATGTAGTGATAACCACTGAGTTATGAGCCCATGACTTGTTTGTATGGTTGACACTAGCCTCAGATGATTTGATGCTTTATCTATCTCGTCCTAGGTGTCTATTTAAGTGTAGGTTCATAAGCTTTGTCTACTATTCCAAATTTTCCCTTTGTATTGCTCAAAATCCTTTGGATCCCCTTGCTTCCTAGTCCCATCTAAGGGTCAACTTCAAAATGCTCCCCATGAGCTTTCCAACGAACCCAAAATCACAACAAATGGATTTCGTATGAGAAAGTTATGCCAACTCATGGTTCTAGGGGTAAAAATAGGGAAACAGGATCTCTTTGGGAGTACCTCAGAACAGGCAATATGATACCTCTTTTTTCCATGATACCCAATACTACTACGGACCATACCACCTCAGACGATACGATACCACCAAGATGATACCAACTTCCACGATATGATACTGATATTTAGATAATACAATACTGGAAGTGGTCATGATACAATACCTTTTAGATGATCATGATACGATAACACAAGGTGCACGATACGATACCAATGTCAAGATACGATACTAGAATAGCTAATGATATGATACTTGATTGGCTCATGATACGATTTCGGTAGTTAGGACGATACGATACCAATGAATTCTCGGGATGATATGATACCAAGTTACCAAACGATACGATACCAGTATGTAAACGATATGATACCTGGTGGACCGCAATATGATACCATCGAAGGCCCACGATCATGATACTGAATATGCTCATGATACAATACTTGGTGGACTAGAATACGATACCACCGAAGGACCGCGATCATGATACCAGCACTTGACGATACATGATACTCGACGAGTATCATGATACATGGGAGTTCTGGTATTGCGATACCAAAACTCAACTGGACATGATACTTGGAGTTTGGCACCCAAATTCAAAAATTTTTGTAGATATCTGTACCTTATGTCCTTCTTGTCACTCTTATGTGTTTGTAGATGCAAAAACTCTTACCTATTCCATGATATTGCACTCATGATACGAGACGCAGGTAGTCTCAGTCCGCATGATATTTCACTTAGTTTGTGATGTTTTGAGAGGATTTCAAGTCTATTTCTTCAGTGTTTTAGCTCCGAACTCCCTCTATGCTTCTTGGTCATAGCCACAAGTGAAAAATGAAGTGAATATACAGTCAAAAATGGAGAAAATATGAGAAGATGAAGGTGGGAGGAAGTGGTGGTGATGGTGAAGATGAAGATGAAGAAAAACTCAGAAGCTGAATTGAAAATGGTGATTTTTTACCTTCCAACATCGTTACTCTACGTCTTACCATCACATGCTCATCCTCCAAGCTCTCTCCATGGCAATGGCGCCAAATTTGGTGTCACTCTAGCACAATGGCAAGTACCAATGTGAGGAGCTTCCCTCATAAATGTCAATCTGTGGAGACGTGAGGACTGGTATGAAGACCAAGAGCAAGTGAAGTACACAAGTGCATGAGTGAAAGCACACAAGCATGCACATACACACACGTGTACAAGGTAAGAGCAAAGAGTGGAACAATGGAAGATCTTCAATTACAAAGGAGTTCTCTTACAAAAGCTCAAATCTACAACAAGCTAACCCAAAAAATGATCTCTCTAGCCCTTTTTATGGTTTTTGGAGTAGTTTTGGCCCTATCCAGACCTAGTGTCCGACCTAGTTAAAAATTAAGTTCCAGGGCTTATTTGGGGGCTCAAACAAAATTTGAAAATTATGAAACTTGGTAGGATGATACTTCTAATAGTCCTCAAGCTCTGTGACTCCTTAGCTTGAACAAAATGGAGTTACCAAAATGGAAAATGGTATTTACAATGGTTTTTAGTGATAAAAATCACTATTTTTATAGGGATTCCTTTAAAAAATTTGACATGTGCTTCTTGGATCTCCTTAAATGCTCATTCTTCTTATGTGTCCACTTCCTTGATACGCGTCCATGCTTGTGCTTAACCTTGAGTGTCAACAGTGTTCGTGCTCCTTGTGTACAATTTTTTTTGCATATTTTGTAGCCTCTGTGCGGAGCACTGTGGTGCACTACCATCGAAATACATCACTAATATTAGAGCACTTCGATGCAAAAGGTTTGTTCCTTATGTGCGAGCGAAGCGAGCACCCACGCACCCACCCAAGGCTTTCTCCAAGGCTTATGAATCAGGTGGCAACCAAGGCATAGACCTTGGCATACCTTGTCATTTGAGTCACTAAAGTCACCATTGGCACCATTGGCTGCACACGAGCGAGGACCTCAATGATCAAGGAAGATAGGTGTTCCCAGTACTTCCGGGAGGTCACCCATCCTAGTACTATTCCCCTCGGAGCTCGCTTAATCGTGGAAATCTCTTGCCACTAAGATACACTCTTGTGGTGTCTAAAGAAGGGGAAAGACTAAGTTAACATTACCTTGAACATGTTTTGGTCCCTCAAAGCTCCATTCTTTTCTTTCAAAGTCTATTTTTGAAGCATTTTTGGGGTGTCTTTTGGAGCCATTTTGGAGTATCTTCACACATAGTTCTCTTCATACAAATCCAAGAACATTAAGAAGAGTGTTCTTTGTACTTCCATGATAATAAATATCAACCTTTGGGGCTGTGTTTTCAAGCACACTCATAAAACTACAAGTTTCTCAAAAGGTTTCAGTTTTGGTAGGAGCAGCCGCTGCAAATTTATGTAGGTTTTTTCAGCCTAAGACATCAGAGTTGATAAACACTTGCAAGTGTTGTTGGCTAGTTTTTGGGCTGTGCATTCAACCTTTTAATGTCATTTTACTGCATATATTGAGCACATACACATCATGTGTGGAGAATGAGTTCTCCTATGTGCAACGGAAGTGTGTAGTGAGCCCTTGTATGTCCAGCACTTGGACAAATAGCTTCACCTTAGATAGCTTGCTGCTCTCAATACAAAACTCAAATGGACTTGAGCCTTTAGTCAATCAAAGTAGACAAAGAGAGATTTCTAACAAGCTATAAATAACTTAATTTGGACAAGTTTTGATTAGGAAACACAACTGACAAAGATGAACTACCTGTATGTTGAAGAACTGAGCTTCACTCTCGGACTGATAGCTCTCTGAATATATATCCTTTGAGAAAGATATTTCGTACAGAGAAAATAGACACAAATATCTTTCCAACAAGATAAAAATCAAGTAATTTGGATGAGTTTTGATCAGGAAACTCAACTCACCAAGATAGACCACCTGCACACATAAGTACACTATAAAACTGGACTTTACTCTCTGACAAATATCTCACAGAATACGAATGATCTGAATGAGATATTTGAGACACTGAAAGTAGATGCCAAGGGCTTTCCAACAAGATAAAAATCACACAATTTGGATATGTTTTGGTTGGGAAATTGAACCGACCAAAATAGACTACCTATCTACATAGGTATACTAAAAAACTGGACTTCACTCTTTCACTGATATCTCACAAACTACATAAGCTTTCAAAGAGATATTTGATATGTAAAAATTACACGAGATAAGCTTGCCAATGAATGTTTAAACGCACAAAATGGTTATATATGCACTGAGATATGAGCTCTGCAACAGAGCTATGTACAAACTGACGTGCGGCTGGAAGGAGTCTAAGGGAAGACAAAATGACAAAATGGCTAGATCTGACTACTGGGAGCTCTTGCCTCTTTCTCTCCTTGTTTTGAATGTGCTCCCACTTACTTTTATAACCAATGAGCATGTGAAGAAGTTTGTGCCTCCTTCTTAACTCACCACTTTCTCCACTACATGCTACTAACTATAAGGCAAGATATTGTATCTCTTACTCATCATGAAGTTTTGACTAGACTTTTTCTTTTCTTATTTTTTCCTTTTTTCCTCTACTTTTCCTTTATCTTTATATTTGGTAAATTTTTCCAAGCATGGCTCATATGAAAATGAGCTTGTACATTTATCTTCAACACTCCCCCTCAAGCTCATTTGGGAGTTATCTTCAACCATGTCCTGCAAATTTATCACATCCTTGAAGCCTTTGAGTTTAGAAGCATCCAAGAACTTTGTAAACATATCTGCAACCTGCTCTTTGGTTCTATTGAACTTTATCTCCACATCTTTGCTGAGCACCTTCTCTCTTACATAATGGTAGTGGACCTCTATGTGCTTGCTCCTTGCATGAAACATAGGATTGCTCGCCAAGTAGATACTTGACATGTTATCAACCCATATATATGGATGGTTCCAACTTGCACTCCAAGATCATCCAAAAGCTTTTTAATCCACATTGCTTCACATGTGGCAAAAGCTAATCCTCTATATTCAGCCTCCATAGATGAAAGTGCAACAGTAGGTTGTTTCTTTGAGCTCCATGTGATAGGTTTGCTTCCTATCATGAACACATAACCTGAGGTTGATCTTCTATCTTCCTTTGAACCTGCCCAATCAGCATCACTAAAGCCTTTGACCTGCAGTTCTTCATCAAACTTGTAAAACAAAGCATGATTAACTGTATGCTTTATGTATCTCAACACTCTCTTGGCTGAATTTAAGTGTTCACTTGTCGGGGCTTGCATAAACTGAGAAAGTACACCAACAAAATAAGACAAATTAGGTCTTGTAATGTTTGCATAGATCAATGATCCTACAATGCTTCTATATGTCGTTACATCTTCCAATGGTTCTCCATCATTTGAACAAATCTCTGTATTTGTGTCCATGGGTTGAGTGAGTGGTTTGCATTCACTCATTCCAAATATGAAAAGAACATCCAACAAGTACTTCCTTTGCATCAAGTAGATGCCACTCTTTCCATAAACAACTTCAATTCCTAAAAAATATTTCAGCTCTCCGAGATCTAAAATTTTAAACTCCTTACCAAGCTTCCTTTTGATATCTTTAATCCCTGTAACATCATTTCCTGTTATGATGAGGTCATCGACATATATGCAAATATATACCTCTCTATTTTCTTCCTTCTTCATGTACAACGAAGGATCTGCACTACTTGGGTTGTATCCACACTTAGTTAGATACTCTACCAATCTCTGATTCCATGCTCTTGGTGCTTGCTTCAAGCCATAAAGTGCCTTCTTCAACCTGCAAACAAAATCTGGATGGTTTTCATCTTCAAATCCAATCGGTTGACTCATGTATACCTCTTCTTGTATTCTCCATTAAGAAAAGCATTTTTTATGTCGAGTTGATATAATGGCCATCTCCTTGAAGCACCAATTGCTATTAGGCTTCTGATAGTTCCCATCTTTGCAACAAGGCTGAAAACTTCATCATAATCTATGCCTTGTGTTTGTTTAAATCCTTTGGCAACTAATCTAGCTTTATATCTAGCTAGTGAACCATCAACATTCCTCTTTACTTTAAACACCCATTTGTTTGGAACAATCTTCATACCTTCTTTCTTTGGCACTAGCTCCCATGTGTGATTATCTTTGAGAGCTTTGATCTCCTCTTTCATAGCTTGCTTCCATTCCTTTTGTGTGCAAGCTTCTTCATATGTCTCAGGCTCTTTGTCTTTGATAACCTGCATCATGTATGCAAAATGTGTCGCCATAAAACTATCATAACTCAACCTTTGAGTTGGATACCTTGTCCTTGAAGATCTTCTTTCATTACCTTTAGAAAGTTGCTTCTTTAACCTATTCAACTTTACCATCGGAGTGATTACCTCTTCATATTCTTCTTCACTTGCATCTACCTCACTGTTTGGAGTACCACTTGCTTCTTCGGCTCTACTATGAGCTGAATTTGGAGACAAAGAATGGCTCCCCCTCCATGTTGAACATTCTTCATTTGATATAGATGCCTCTGGACCTGAAGCCTTTGTGCTTGATTGTTGAACTTCTCTTTGATTTGTTCCTGCATAATCATCACAATCTTCTTCAAGAATCTTTTCCTTTCCTTTATCTTCATACCATGGTCTTAGTTCATCAAAGACCACATCTCGCGAGACTCTTAATTCCTTTGTTCTAGGGTTGTAACACTTGTATCCTTTTTGCTCCGTCGAGTAGCCGATGAAGATGCATTTTTCTGATCTTGGTTCCATCTTTGTTCTAACTTCTTGTGGAATGTGAACAAAGCAAACACATCCAAACACTTTGAGGTGTGTAAGATCAGGTTTCTTACCGGAATATACCTCTTCTGGAGTCAAGTGATGTATTCCCGATGTTGTGCACCTATTCATCAAGTAAATGGCCGTTGTGGTAGCTTCAGCCTAGTAGTACAATGGTACCTTCATCTCGTTGAGCATGCATCTTGCAATTTCAGCAATTTGCCTATTTTTCCTCTCAGCTACTCCATTTTGTTGTGGTGTATACCTACAAATGAATTGCCTTTTGATCCCATTCTCTTGTAGAAAATTTAAAAATTCTTTGGAGAAGTATTCTCCTCCACCATCGGACCTTAAGGTTTTGATAGAAATTCCTGTTTCCTTTTCAACTTTAGCTTTGAATCTTTTGAATATAAAAAACACCTCTGATTTTTGATTCATACAAAACAGCCATACCTTTCTTGAGTGATCATCAATGAAGGTGACAAAAAATCTATTACCAGCCATTGATGCCTCTTGGGTTGGTCCCCATACATCCGTATGTATCAAGTCCAAGACATTTGGAGCCACATAATTGCTCCTCTTGAATGGCTGCCTCGTTTGCTTTCCTAGTTGACAAGCTTCACATAACTCATGTAGTCCAATGCTATTAAATTTTGGAAGACCTCTTACCACTTCATGTTTTCTCATGTCCTTCATCTTTGGAATGTTGATGTGTCCTATTCTTTTGTGCCATAAGTCCAGCTCTGAAATCTTCTTGTTCCCACATTGAATGTACATGACCTTTCCATGTGGATGTTGGACATCCAAAGTGAACATCCTTCCTTCTCTTCTACCTCACGCAATGACCTTGAAGCCTTCTTTTGGATTCTTTATGAAGCACCCATTCTCATTGAATATGACATGATAACCCTTCTCTACCATTTGTCCTACTGAAATCAAGTTCTTTGAAATTGTAGGAACATGAAGAACATTAGATAGTACCTTTGCTCTGCTTGTATCTCCAAGCCTTATATCTCCAATGTGTTCAATCATGTGTTGAGTATCATCACCTGTTTCAACACATCCTTTTCCACTTGGTACCTGTAGATTAGTGAACAAACTTCCTTGGCATGACATATGGTTACTACAACCTGAATCAATGTACCATTTTTTGTCATCTTCACAAGAGCTTCTATACTCATGTCTCATTGCAAGTAGTGTGTCCTTGCTTCCTTTACTTGAGGTGCTTGCATAGTTGCTTTGGTTCCTTTGATTACCTCCATTTGGTCTTCCATTCTTCAGCCAACAATCACTAGCATAGTGTCCTACTTTACCACAATGATAGCATGTTATACCTTTATGAGAATTGTAGGAGCTTCGGCCTCTTCCTCTACTTCTACCTCGACGTCTTCCTTGTGTGTTGGCATTTGATGCATCCTTGTTGTCTTCCGAATTGTTTTGATTGTAGTTGGAGTGGTTGTGACCTCTTCCTTTTCCTCTTGAGCCTCCTCTTGAGTTTCTTCCTTTACCTCGACCTGCATATAACATTTGGTTGTGGCTGTCCTTTCCTTTGGGACCACCGAAGCTAAGCTCTTCTGTGACAAGATGAGGGATTAGTTGTTCAAAACCTGGATATACATCTTTCAAGTTAATGGAAGTTATAAAATCTGCTCTCAAGCCATTGAGAGTATAACACACAAGATCTTCGTCTTCAACCGTTGTGCCAATAGAAGCTAAAGCATCGCTTAGCTCCTTAATCTTCAAAGTATATTCAGCTATGGATTGAATCGAACTTTTCTTGATTGTGTTCAACTCATTCTTGAGTTGAAGTTTCCTAGCTTTGGTATTTGTTGAATACATCCTTTCAAGAGCTTCCCAAGCATCCTTAGCTTTCTCTAGATGTTGAATATGCCCTACCATGGCATTAGTAATGACTTGCGAAATGAGGAACATGACTCTCCTATTCCTCTCTTCCCATTCTTTTGCTTGCCTCCTTTGGACTTCGGTGGCCATAGCTTGATTGATTTGAGGTTGAGCATCATCGCCACTCACAATACCCTATAAGCCTTTGCCCATTAGGTAGTTGGTCATTCTAAACCTCCACACAGGATAGTTATCCTTATCCAACTTCTCTACTTGTTGGCCCAAGTCAGCCATTGAAGAGTATCAAAGACTTTGAGAGTTACCTCGAATAGTTATAGTCCTTTGCTCTTGCGTTTGTGAAGCTCCTCCTTGTTTTATAGCTCCTCTTTTGCTTTTCTTTATCTCTAGCTCTGTTGATGAAGCTTCAGCACCAAGTTTGCTCTGATACCAACTGTGGAGAATGAGTTCTCCTATGCGCAACGGAAGTGTGTAGTGAGCCCTTGTATGTCCAGCACTTGGACAAATAGCTTCACCTTAGATAGCTTGCTGCTCTCAAACAAAACTCAAATGGACTTGAGCCTTTAGTCAATCAAAGGAGACAAAGAGAGCTTTCTAACAAGCTATAAATAACTTAATTTGGACAAGTTTAGATTAGGAAACACAACTGACAAATATGAACTACCTGTCCACACAGGTATGCTAAAGAACTGAGCTTCACTCTCGGACTGATAGCTCTCTGAATATATATCCTTTGAGAAAGATATTTGGTATAGAGAAAGTAGACACAAATAACTTTCTAACAAGCTAAAAATCAAGTAATTTGGATGAGTTTTGATCAGGAAACTCAACTCACCAAGATAGACCACCTGCACACATAAGTACACTATAAAACTGGACTTTACTCTCTAACAGATATCTCACAGAATATGAATGATCTGAATGAGATATTTGAGACAGTGAAAGTAAATGCCAAGGGCTTTCCAACAAGACAAAAATCACACAATTTGGATATGTTTTGGTTGGGAAACTAAACCGACCAAAATAGACTTTCTATCTACATAGGTATACTAAAAAACTAGACTTCACTCTTTCATTGATATCTCACAAACTACATAATCTTTCAAAGAGGTATTTGATATGCAGAAAGTACACAAGATAAGCTTTCCAATGAATGTTTAAACGCACAAAATGGTTATATATGCACTGAGATATGAGCTCTGCAACAGAGCTATGTACAAACTGACGTGCGGCTGGAAGGAGTCTAAGGGAAAACCAAAATGACAAAATGGCTAGATCCGACTATTGGGAGCTCTTGCCTCTTTCTCTCATTGTTTTGAATGTGCTCCCACTTCACTTTTATAACCAATGAGCATGTGAAGAAGTTTGTGCCTCCTTCTTAACTCACCACTTTCTCCACTACATGCTACTAACTACAAGGTAAGATATTGTATCTCTTACTCATCATGAAGTTTTGACTAGACTTTTTCTTTTCTTATTTTTTACTTTTTTCCTCTACTTTTCCTTTATCTTTATATTTGGTAAATTTATCCAAGCATGGCTCATATGAAAATGAGCTTGTACATTTATCTTCAACATCATGTACGCTTTTGTGGATATTTCTTATGTACGTCCATGTGGTCATTGATATAGTGGTTACATTTTTTGCATAAAGCCTTTTACATTTGATAAAGAGGATCATGGTGAGGTTTTCTTAATCAGGAGACTCCCAAATGTCGGGGTCTCTTCGGTGATGGAGGTGGAAGACTTACCCAGCCTCGCCATAGGAGATGTATGATAGTTGTTCATAAGTGCTCTATAAGCCTAGTTGGCTTCTATTGGGTAACTAATTATATGCAGTGGAGTTAGTGATTCACTATGTAGGTAGACATGTCAATACTTGCAATTTTATGATATTTTGACACTAGTCATATCCTCATCTTGTAGAAGATACTCTGGCAAAATTTTTCCAGATTTTTGGTTTTGTCAACTATACAGTGGTTGATTTACTCATTGGTACACTTATTCATTGGTGTTCGGACTCTTCTAGCTCCATTTTTTGGTTTTGTCAACTATACAATGGTCGATTTACTCCTTAATACACTATTCATTGCTGTTTGGACTCTTCTAGCTCCATTGTCATTCTATTCAGTTCTCTATCATCATGGCATCAGAGGTCTCAGGCACATCTGGTGGATCAGGGTCTAGTGCTAGCGTTTCGAGGAGGAGCTATAACTTGTAGGGCAAAGACCATTTTGAGATCCGAAAATTTGATGCCACAAACTTTGCTCTATGGAAGAATCAGATTAAAGATGTGCTGATTCAAAGGAGGCAATGGGAGCCAATAAATGGGATTTCAAATAAGCCTGCTGACATGGATGAAGATGATTGGGATGAGTTAGATGAAATGCCTAGGTCTACCATTCGTTTGCACCTAGCAGATAATGTTTACTTTACAGTATTAGACTATGAAAGTGTAGAGGAGCTTTGAAAGAAGTTATGCAATACATATGAAAAAGAGACGGCATCAAATAAATTGTATCTGATGAGAAAATTATATGACCTTTGCATGAAGGACACAGATAGTGTTGCTACTCATCTAAATGAGTTTGATGCTATATTCTCTGAGCTACAGGCTCAGAAAATGGATATGGATAATGAAATGAAAGCAATATTGTTGTTATGCACCTTGCTATCATCATGGGATACATTTTGCATAGCTATTAGCAATAGCACACTTGGTGGTAAACTCGTTTATGATGACATATGTGGAGCACTCTTGAGTGAGGAGATTCGTAGAAAATCTATGGTTGGAACTCAGAGTGGAGACACATATAATGTTCGTGATTCTTACCAAGGAAAGAATCAGCAACGTGGCAGGAGCAAGAACAAGGAAAAGAATGGTCAACATAATAAGAGTAGAAGTAAATCAAGGAAGAGGGATATCATATGCCATTATTGTCATAAGAAAGGATACATGAAAAAAGAGTATTATGCATAAAAGATGCTAAAAGTAAAGGACAAAATGTTGATGGACATGTTAAACAGTTACCTGCACCATCTACTTCGACTATGGAGATTGAAGAAATTAATGCTATTTCTTATGATGCTGATGTGTTGACACTTGATAGTACTATGACAACTGAGGCTCTTATGGCTGATTCTCTTTCCCACACGTGGCTGCTAGATTCTGGTGCTTCTTTCCATGTGCGACCACACAGAGAATGGTTCTCTAATTATGCAACAAAGTCTCTTGGTACCATGAGACTTGGTGACTCTTACCAGTGTGGCATTGTGGGGATTGGAGATGTGGTTGTGAAGTTCATTGATGGTTCAAAATTTAATATGCATAATGTACACCATGTACCTCATTTATCATGCAGTTTCATGTCAGTTGGTCAACTTGATGACCTTGGTTACAAGGTGGTCTTCTATGTTGAGTCCTTTCGTATATCAAAGGGCAATATGGTTATTTCCAAAGGAAGCAAAGTTGGCTCACTTTATCCTTTATGTGTATCATAGAAAGAACACTTGTTAGCTATTACTGAACAACCTATGGCTTGTATTTGGCATAGTTGTTTGGGCCATATATCTCGTAGTGGAATGGAAAATATTTCTCATTCTGGCTACTTACCTATGTTATCTTTTTCTGAATTTTCATTTTGTGAGCATTGTCAATATGGAAAGCAAACCAGAAATGTGCATAGAATGCACATTGACTCTTCAATTCAGCCTTTAGATCTTGGTCCTATGCCTACTAGGTCCTTAGGTGGTTCTCTTTGCTTTGTCACTTTCATAGATGATGCTACTAGAAAAGTTTGGGTATATCCTATCAAATCGAAGGATGATGTATTCCCTACTTTTAGAAAATGGCTTGCTTCAGTTGAGACTAAAAAAGGAACTAAGCTTAAGGCTCTACTTTCAGATAATGGGGGTGAGTATACCTCACATGAATTCAGCCTTTTCTATTAGTCTAGAGGGATTCATAGAGATTTTACAGCTCCTTATACCCCAATACATAATGGTGTAACTGAAAGGATGAATAGAACTATTCAAGATAGAGTACTTTCTATGTTACATCATGCAAACCTCTCACAAGGCTTTTGGTAGAAGTGGTATTTAGTGCAATTCATGTGATTAACGTTTCACCTAGTATTGCCAAAGGTCTGAAAGTGGAACAAGAGTTATGGATAGGGAAGCCACCATATTATGATCATCTTCGAGTTTTTGGGTGTGAAGCATATGTTTATATACCCAAGAATCTTAGACAAAAGTTGGACCATAAGTCAAAGAAATACATTTTTCTTGGATATGGTCGAGAAGGACAGTTTGGATATCGCTTATGGGATCCGGATACATGGTCAGTGATCAAAAGTAGTGATGTCGTTTTAAATGAGTCTGAGATACATAAACAACCCATTAAGGAGGTTGAAGTGAGAAGAGCGGTGTTTGAGGATACTAGTCCTTCGGTTAGCATGCATAAAAATGTTGCATATAGGGACACTTAAGAAAATGTCCGATCAGACCAGTCCACACATGTTCTTGCTCAGCAACCATTGAGACGCTCTGCACATGTCTTACATCCACCTGATAGATATGTTCCAGGTTTAGATTTTGTTATGCTAACAGATGACAGTGAACCGTCTTGCTACAAAGAGGCTATGTAGACAGAGGATCATGTCAAGTGGGAGCATGCCATGAAGAGTGATTTGGATTCTATTCACAAGAATGGTACTTGGGATTTTGTACCTTTGCCAAAGGGCAAGAAAGCTTTACCATGTGAATGGGTATATAAGTTGAAATTCACATCAGATAGTGCTTCTCCAAAGTATAAAGCACGACTTGTTGCAAAGGGTTTTAAGCAACAACATGGTGTTGATTTCGAGGAAATCTTCTCTCCAGTGGTCCAGATGACTACCCTGCGCATGTTGCTTGGATTCGTTGCAATGGAGGACTTAGAGCTAGTCCAAATGGATGTGAAAACTATTTTCTTGCATGGAGATCTTATAGATGAGATCTATATGGAACAACCAGAGGGTTATGTAATTCCTAGCAAGGAAAGTCTAGTTTGTAAGCTCAAGAAGACCTTGTATGGACTTACACAGTCCCCTAGACAATGTAACCAAAAGTTTGATGCTTTTATGAAGTCTCAAGGCTATTCCAATTTTGCTTTCGCATGTGTACTCTCTACATGACATCAGAGTGCTAGGAGGAGGTCTTGGTGGTTATTTTGGTGGTCATTTTGGTGGTGTTGGTGCTTGAGTGTGGTGTTGTTGCTCTCCTCCCATTTGGAGAAGCCTTTTACCATCATCTTACACTCTTTTGGGCCTCATTTTGCCCATTTCCCCACCCTCTTCTTCATCATTTTGTACCCCCCTTTAAGCCCATTTTATCTGCCACCCACCCTCTTTTGTGGAACATGTTGTTGGTTGGTTTCATTGTTGTGCTCATTGTTATGCTTGTTTTCATGGATTTGATGGTGATCCTCAACATTGAAGTTTTTATAAACACTTTGATGTTTGGTGTTAATTAGTGTTGACAACCGTTGATAACTCCAAACTTTTTGGTGCATTTAACTTCATTCTATTGAATTCCATATATTGCGTTAAAGTTGCTCCATGTACAACGATGATTATGATGCATTTTGGAATCATTATTTGAAGATGCATTCTCGATCATACTTCTATTAACGCTCATTTTCTTTGAATCATATTCTCCGGGGTTTGTATCTTGTTCTACCTTCTAATCCAAGATGTGGTGATTCATTTTCAAGTGCTTCTAAGCTCTTTGTTCTCAGAACAAAGGTCACAGGTGACAAATAACACAACAGAGAATAAAGAGGACCAGTGCAAAGAAGCCCTATAGCTTCTTACACTCAACACGCATCTGTGACCTGCCCATTTGTACCATAGCAGCATGGAACACTCTTCTTTCATGTGTCAAACCTCACTTCTCCCTCTGTGAGCACTAGGATCAATACTTGCAGTAAGTGAAGCCAACATAGTGCACATCAACCAAAAGAGAGAGAGAGAGAGAGAGAGAGAGAGAGAGAGTCCAATCCAATCTCTATAGCTGAGTTGTATGCGTGGCCAGTTGTATTCAGGACATGAAGATACTTGCTTTCATCTATCAGTGCCCTCTGTGCCATTCACCGTCTTCAGCATTGTTGCTACAACAAACATGGCAAAGCTATTTTTGTTGCTAGTTCTTGTTTTGGGTATTTGCAGTGCCAAGTACTCTTCGGAATTGCATCGTGTTAATCTCAAGAAGAGGCCCGTGAACGAAGACACTTTGAAAGCGGCCGAGCTTCGATTGAAGGATCATACTTAAGCTCGAAGGCGATACAGTTGAACAGTCATCAGCTATAGTGAAAGAGAGAGAAAGAGTGAGAGAGAGAGAGTAAGCAAAAATCTCTCCTCTCTGCCTCCTTATAGAACTTGTATTTGCCTAACTACAGCCAATCTCTCTCGGAGAGAGAGAGAGAGAGAGAGAGAGAGAGAGAGAGAGAGCAACGTTCTCTATGCTATTCCTCTATAGAGGGAGAGAGAGACAAAGAGCACTGCTCTACCAGTTTGCATGCGTGATTACTTGCTCCAGATGAGAAGCTATGCCTCTGAGGAGGAAGGCACTCCATGGCACACCTAATTTGCAAGATCTTTTTTTAGGATCTTGACCCCCCCATTAGAGACAGCTGCCTGCTCTGTTGAGTTGAATTGGTGTGGTACATTGAACCATGATATTGAGAATTAATGTAGCACCACTTTCGTCAACAAGAGAGAGAGAGATAGAGAGAGAAAGCCTAAGAGAGAGAGAGAGAGGGTCTAAGAACCACTTCCTCCCTGTCTTGGAGAGTGAGAGAAAATGAAAGAATCTTTTGTTTGGCCTGTGTGCATCAACAGGGATAGCAGGAGGCAGTCACGCTTGACATCAATACTGATGCAATTGGCGCATTTGGCCCCTCCAAATATAGCATTCTTTTGCTTTTTGATTTGAAATTCGTTACAAGTTTTGTCTCTGCCTGACGAAGATGTTCATTTCGTCTCTTGCAATTTGAGATGATCGACATCATGAGCGATGTCAAAGTGGCCATCAACATCCATTTCATTATTCAATGGTTTTGGTGCGCTCTTATTTACATGTCATGAATTCGTGCTATTTCTCATATATGCCATCTATCCAAGGTGTCCTCTCTTTAACCACATGTGATTTTTTTCAACAAAGCTCCTTCACACATTAAGATTTTTAATGAAGCTCAACAAATCCCTTTTTTCTTTTACTATCTCACAAATCATAACCTCTTGACTATGCCATTTGATTTATGGTCACTCCTTGATTCTCAATTTAAGGGCATATTTTTGTAATCTCCTAAGGTTTGTACCTTAAGTTTGATCAATCACTTGGCACCCATATTGGCTTCATTCTTTGGCATCTTCTTTCTCCATCTAACCCTCTAATTATTGCATGTCCAAACGCCTGATTGTATTCTACAACCAAGGCACCAACCATTGTACCTAAGGAGTCATTTTGTATTTTCCAAGGGTTCAACCCTCACTTTGCTCAAACTTTTGACATATCATCTAGCATCTCGTTTGGCACTAACTACCCCTCATCGTACATCAAGAAGATAAGAAAGAGGAGTATTGTGTGTGTGAATTGGGAGGTGACTCTAAGCCCCCAAGTGTAACTTTCTTTGTGTGCAAAGGGCTACCCTAAGCCCTCCTCGTGCATCGACTCGTTTAGATTTTTGTGCAAGTGTAGGGCTATTCTAAGCCCCCATCTCCAAGGCACCTCTCTTGCATTTCTTAGTGTAGGTCTATTCGAAGCCCCCCTCTCCAAGGTCTCTACTTCAATTTTGGTGCAAGTGTCAGGCTAACCTAAGCCCCTCACCCCCTACCCCACCTCCATTTTTACACAGATCTTTGCAAATGTGGTAACTTTGTTTTGATAGTGACCATGTCAACTATTTCAAACACCATGTCCTCAAGTCAACTATATTTACCCTCCTTTATGCCCACATTCATGCCAAAAGATGAAAGACTAAATGGCACAAATTACAACCTATGGAAGGATACTATTAGGGCCTATCTCTATACAAACATGTTGTATGAGGTAGTCAAAGGAACACAACGAGAGCCTAATAAGGATAGCAATCCAAGAGCTTGGAATATATGGAATGTAAAGGATTAGCGAGCATTAGGCCAACTTCTCTTCACATGTGATGAATTGACAAAGGGTCACATCACTGCATGTAAGACTTCAAAAGAAGCTTGGGATACTCTAGCAAATCTCTATGAGGATAAACCACCTTCTAAGATTTATACGCTAGCAGTCGAGTTTCACAATCTCACTATACATCCACAAGACACTATCATAAAAGTGATAGCCCAATTTGAAGATTATCAATGCAAGTTAGCACTTTGTGGATGATAAATTTCAAGTGAAGACATGGCCATTAGCTTACTCAACAAGCTTTCTCTGTCTTATGAGACTTTTGTGACCACTCTATAGAATAGAGGTCAAGCACTCACTTGAGAAGAAGTTAGAAGATTTTTGCTTCTCCATGACTCTAGACAAAAGACCCAAGCTACCCAAGAAACAGCTATGAAGGCCAAAGCTACCTTCCAGAAGACTAAAGGATAAAAAGATGATCAATAATCAAAGGAAAAAGGCAAGAAGAAGCTCACTTGTGATTTTTATGGCAAGCTGGGACATGTCCAAAAATATTGCTTCAAGAAGAAGAACAATGATAAGTCTAAATCTACTCCAAAGATCGAACATCACTCTCACTGCACAATTGAATATCTCTTTCTCACAACTGAACACAATGCACTTTTCACATCCACTCCAAGTAAAGAATGGATTTTTCATAGTGGGGCTTCATCATACATGTGCCATCACAAAGATGATTTTCATGAGTTTGAAGAGCGTAAAGGTCAAGTTTATCTTGGAGACAACAAGTGTATTGAGATCCAAAAAAGAGGCAAAGTTCATGTCACTAACTCAAAAGACGAGATCAAGTCACTCAAAGATGTTCTTTATGTACCAAGCCTTTGTAGGAACCTTCTCTCAATGAAGGCAATTACAAAGTGCAACATGATGGTGCAATTCAATCACAACAAAGTTCAAGTCATCGATCATGAATCCAATGAAGTGATAGCTCAAGGATTTGAAGACAAAGGTCTCTACAAGCTTTCAAGTTTTATGGCCAAAGATTCAAGTCTTAGCTAATGGCATTGCAGATTTGGACATACCTCTTGCTTAGCTAAGATATCTTCCAATCATCTTGTCAAGGGTTTACACAGGATCACACATTTGGAATTTAATTGCCAAGCATGTGCCAAGCAGACAATGCCCTTTTGCCTATAGAGCATCCATTTCTACATCTAAACCCTTAGCATTCGTCCACAAAGATATTTGTGGACCTATGCATACACATTCTCTTAGTGGGTCAATTTACTTCTTCCTAATAGTCAATGCCTTCACTAGATACACCTGGGTTTATTCACTCAAGAATAAAGAGAATGCCCTTTCCAAGTTCAAGGAATGGACATAAACAATTCGAGAACACTTTTCAATTTCTTTGAAGATCATTCAATTTGATGGAGATGGTAGCTTTGTCAATCAAAACTTCTCCAAGTACTTGAAACAACATGGAATCAAGTATCAAGCAATGCAAGATACTCAACAAGGTATTGCCTTACAGAGGATTCAAAGTGTGATCCAGATGGCCAAGGTTATGCTTAGTCAAAAGCAACTTCCACTAAAGTTTTGGGAAGCAGTATAGACAGCAATACATATTTAGAACAGAGGGTTCTCAGATGTCTTGAAGAATCAAACACCATTTACGGCTTAACTTAAGAAAAATCCAAGTGTGAGCTATTTCCACGTCTTTGGTAGTGATGCCTATGAGCAAGGCCATGATGATGATCGGCCTAAGCAGTATATTTTCATCAATTGCAGTGATCGGCAAAAGGTATATAAACTCTATGGCCCAAAGAGTCAGTCAGTTACAGTAACCAAAGACTGCACCTTTGATGAATATGCTAAGTATTAAGCCCTTTTGGATCCTCCCATTTCTGCTTCAAAGGGGGATCATTCTAGTTTCAGACAGTCATACTGTATGGAGCATTCTCTCTTTGTACATGACTTTCCAGATCAGGGTACAATTTTGGAGCATGAGGAATCAGAGACACAATCTTAGCTCAGAGCTGAGATGGTTACACCTCCTATCGTACCATCGAAGTTTTATATTTCTCTTCAACTTTAGTTGGGGATTAATCTAGGATCAGTGACTCATCATTTTCCATTCCTATCTTTGAGAGCCCACTTATCTTGTCTATAGCAACATTCTGAGCATGTACTCTTCCATTCTTAGAGTCCAACATCTTTTCATTTACCACTAGATACTCCTGTATCTACTTGGATTCATCACTCAGTTGGATCCTTTTCTCAGCCAGCTTCTCAGTTCAGAGGGGGCTTCCATGCTGCTACCAACACACATCAAGACTTTCTACACTCCATTGAGGACTACAACATACAAATGTACTACCATGTGACTATGATTTTATGCTTCATGCTTTACATTTCATTCTTGTAGGACCTACTTCTTGGTGATACACATATCGTAGTGGATATTGTCAAAGCTTTGGAGGTTCCCATGTACCACATGGAGTCATCCTACCTATCTCGTATGGAGGTGATCTTGTCTAGTGAGATCTTGTTCCGTTCTTGTACCTTGTTGGTGGAGTATCTTTGGAGCATCCGTTTGATCCATCTAGTGGACATCTTATGGAGTACCTGGCAATCCTGCATGGTTCATACCACTTGAAGGATATGGATTTCTACATGGAGACTCTCTATTTGGTGCTCATGTTGCTGTTGCTACATTCTTGGTGGACCTTTCTCTCATATCCTAGTAGCCTCCATACTCCACAAAATGGAGCTACAGAGGGGGTGTTGAGAATATGAGAGTGCATCTCCTGTTTGTATCTTGGAGTCACTCTATTTCTATTCCATTTCCATTCCATTTTCATTTTATATTATATCTTTTGTATTTGGGTACCTTGCCATTTGCTTCAACCACTGTATTCATTCTCCTTTGAGGGGAATTATCCCACATGAGATGTACTTTGGAGAGCCCCTCCCAAATCTATATAAGGAGGGCCTTTCCCCCTATTTGTATTTGGTTAGAAGCTTGAGGAGCCTACTCCATGCCCTTGGCAAGCTCATTTCTAATCCATGTGAGTTTACCCATTTCTTGGTCTACTCACTTTGAGTCTCTCACACTCTTTCTTTTGTGAGTACACTATTCTTTTCATTTTTCTTCCATGTGTGTACTCTCTACATAAAGTTGCTATTATGTCTCTCATATTGGAGCAACCCATTGCCACCTTGCAATCAAAAACACCACCTAAGAAGTACGTGTGAAAGCCAAAGAATTGAGTAGCAGACCAATGAGGGATGCTATCTCAAAGAATACTCCATATTTAGGTACCAAAGCAGTAGATGAAGGATGAACACAATATGGCACAAATTTGGGTGCCTAAGAAATTCTTACAAGCTTAAATCTCTACACATGAGCGCTTAGGTTCTAGTGGTTGCAGTCCATCCCAAGCCCATTGAAACGTCCACAGAAAACTATTGTAGCTAATTCACCACATAAAGTTTTTCTAGAACAACTTGGAAATGGCTACCTAAAAAGTCCTTTAACCAAGTTATGCAATCATCAAGAACCATGTATAAACCTAAAGGCCAATGCAATCCCATAAGGGAGATCTAGAGAGTCAAGCATTGTAAATTACAACTTGAACCAAACATGTAATATACTTGTACACTATAAGGAGCATGCCGAGCTAATGCATTGCCTGAGTATGCATCTAGGCTTTGCACTAACTCACATTCTCACTAAATCATACACTCTTCACTTACACAATAACTAAACACACACGGAGACATGTTGGTATTGTAAAGGTAAAAAGGCCTTATCACGTTTCTTAGACAATACTAATATGTTCTTCTTATTCTAGTAGATCGACAAAGAGCATCACTTGTATTGGTAAGCCATGGCTAAAGCAGGACCTAGTTTCCAACCCATTGACATTAGTAACCTCCCCATTTTGGAACCTCCCATAGAAAGGCCAGCAGAGTTCAGGCACTTGCATGTTATATTAGTGAAAGGTCCCCCTAGTGGTAAAAAAAATTGAGTGAACACCCATTCACATTGGTTCAATGAATTAGTTGGACCCCTTGGAGATGTTGCACATGTCTATGATTCCAAGTGTGAATTCAACAATGTTTAGGGTAGATTCTAGTTCTTCACCCATGAATCTGAGAAACTCTAGAACACACTGGAGCTACAAGCCATCTCGCAAAGAGCTCGGTTAGTAGACTATTTTAGTGAACCACTATCCAAGCCAAAATTCATGGGATGCTATTACCTGATTTACTCTTTACAACCAAGTATATTTAAAGACATATTGGGCACCTTTGTGATTCCTTCTTTGTTATGTATTAATGAGATGAAGAAGTTCAATCTCACCTTGAACTTAGTACACGAGGCCCTCAACATGCAAGGTATGCACATTTCCTTGGATAAGAAGGCTCTAGTACTAGAAAACATGAAGAATAGGAATATTTGGAAGCCAAAGGATATGGCAACCATGACACCAAATACCTTACTGCCACTTAGGATGTGCATGCAAACACTTTGATTTTTCTAGAAAAAATCATTTTACTCAGCCCCACAAATAGATATGGTTCAAACTATATTTGGCTAAGACTACAAGTTCAACCATCAACCTTCCTATCTGGATAATTGAGTAGCTTTATGGAGTGAACAACTAATAGTTTTGAAAGCCTATCTTGAATGGGTGTTGTGCCATAACACCCATTTCATACAAGTGTTTGTCTTACAATATTCCTATTGAGAGAACCCTGAATTGGTCCACAATTCAATTATTCAAAAGTCAGAAAGCCTCCGCACCCCAGCCAAAGAGGATGATAGGAACCCTTCCTTGTGATCAACCATGAGGTGTAGTTCTAACTCCTAAAATTCCATTGAAAGGGGAAATACTTGTGCAACCCTTCATAATCTCACTTCCTCGATGCAACAAAGATGGAGCCACCACTGCACAACCAACTGCCCCTCCTTTGCCCCTTGAGTTTGAGTTCCAAGTACTTGTTGGATTGGACGAATTAGGTACTTTTGACTTTAAGAAGCTTCTTCATGATGTTGCTTTGATAAATGTAGACATAGGATCTACGACACAATATGAAACAGAATAATAGAAATCTAGGCAAGAGGAACAACAACAGACAATAGATACAACTCAACTCAGATGCTATGATAAACGGTGGAGAGCATTTAGGCTAGAAGCAGAATTTTAGTACGAAGAAGCTATGTACTCATAGAAAAACTCCTAGAAGCACAAGATTAGAACAACAATTCATTGAATCATTACAAACTTTAGTAGATATGTGGTGTTGTAGATGTAATCAATCATATGTTGCAAAGACTCAAAGTCCAGTATGATGAACGATGCATCCACACCCAACAATGGTCTAGTAAGTACATCCAACTACCCATCACTTTGATAAAAGCAACCACATCTGCTCCAATTACAACTAAATTCACCACCACCTCCATGCCCTAACTAAGGTAGCCACCATTGATCTAACCATGAAAACCCATGTAAAAATCCCACCAGTTTTGCCCCTTCCTATTCCATCCCCCGTTAGAACCACCAAACCTCAACCCACCACCGCAAAAGTAGTCACCCAACTAGAAGAACCCATCTTCCACACCCCGCCTCACCCACCCCCTATGACCAAGGAAGTAGTATTTTCCACCAAAACAACCACTATAGTACCCATCTTTACATCTTGCAACCACATTTCATAATCACAACACTTTTCTTCTTCGGACAATCCTTTTAGAATATATCATTGGACACCCTACAACTCTCTCAACTCTAGCTTCAACCACACCTCTACTTCAAGCATATTTTGCTTCATACCCAAGCACATACCATCATCCCTTCCCCATAATGTCCCATTTTTCCTCCATATTCCATCAATGAACCCCACTCCTTCTTGGTGGGACAAATCTTCACAACGTCAAAAACCTTTCACAACATCTCAATTTTTCTTAGACACCACAATCACCACACCCACCATACTAGTTTTTATGGTGGACACATCACACACATCCACGTCTGATGCAATGGAAATTTCACCACCCACAACATCTCCCCCACCCCCTACACTTCCACCTTCCCTAATCCCCCCCACCTACATCAGCTTCACTCCCAACACCATTTTGCACAACATTCACCCTTCCTATCCCCACTCCCTTCCCCCTTGCATTACAATCTATACAAACTACATCCATGATTATAGATTCCACAATCAATTCTATAATAAAATATGACCATCAATTGAGATAAGAATACCAACAAGTAGCAATATGCAATGAAGCCCTCAACAAGGAGTCTATGAACTTGCAAGAACAAATTTTTGAGCTCGTGGCTAGCAATGCCATGTTATAGGATCATTACAATACTTTATAGATATCACACAATGAGCTTGAGTTTAAGATTCAAAATATGGACGAAGAATCGATGAAGATAATAGAGGTTCATTTACACATATAGATGGAACAGAATGCAAAGCTTCAATGCAATATGGGGCTCTTATGGAGACATCTTGTCATCACACATGAAGAGAATAAAAGATTACAATAACAAAATCAAGAAAACCTAGAGGCCTCTACAGAGAGCACACTTGGCATGATGTTCATCCCATCTAAACTCCAAGCGGTTCCCCCAGTGAATATACATCTCATTCTAGAAGAGTAAGTGAATCTATTAGAATCACATGATAAACTATCCAAGGAAGTGGATCAACTATGAGAACAATAGGCAGTGCCCCCTCAATCAGTGTCAGAGCCCACTATAAGAATTGAAAAACCAAGTGAACTAGCATAGTTACAAAATCAAGTACAAGAGCTACAAGCTAGGCTCCTCCAATATGAATGACAAACATCACCTCCCAAAGTACTAGAACCGGATGAAACCTTCGAGATCCTAGTGGAAGAAACATTTGAAGAGGCATATGAGCCACAGGTACTTTGTGGTTGTGTAAATGAAGAGGGCCAAGAGAAATATGAAGCACCATGACCAGAGTGGCTCAAACATGTTGAATGTATTGGGTGAGCACATGATGAGAGAGTGGCCATTCAAATACAAGCAATGGCTAACATAGAAGAAATTGTACTTAACTTTGAGTATTTCAAGAATCTATCTCATAAGCACCTCGTCACCACTTCTAAACTTCGATACCAACCTTGCTTCGTTCTGTTAGCTAATTACAATGCAAAAGTGAAGTGAATCATTAGCAAGGAGCCCACATTTGCAATGCAATTTCAATCAGATGGTGTGCCAGAATGAGCCCATAGAGGAACTATCTTTCAGCACAATTGGTGTCAAAAATTCCTAGAGACTTATTTGGAGATGATGCACACATGGTCACATGCTCCCTTGCACATTCTATATAACCCATGCTATGGCCTTGTTCCAAGAAGAGGCTCCTGGCTAGCCTTTGCTATCAAGGTCAAGAACAATGCCAAGTGTGTAGATTGGCTCAATTACCCATATTTCACACCACCATAAGGGCCACCCATAGTGTCATACATGATAGCAACAATCCACCATTGGATACCTCGACTCAAGATGATGCCTGATGTAGCTGCACAATGATGCTCAGAATTATTGAATTGATGAGGGTAGTCTTCAAGACATTTTGCAATGTGAAATCACCATACATATCTACACCCAACTTCAAAGATGGCAATTATGACTATGCATGGCATGAGTACAACACCCACACTAAAGACAATCTATGCTTTGCACACTCACATCAAGTACCTATCGACATGCTACAAATAGACATTGGAAGAGATCGACCAATTTTTGGGAATACCCACTATGAGGTATCCATATCTAAACCCACTCACTTGTTGTACTTATTTGTATTGGAACAAGTTCTACACTTAAAAAAATATAAAATGCCACATCTTGAAGTTTTAGGTGCTATTGATTGGGAGAGACTAAAGGTAGATCTTGCACATAGACTTTGATTAAAAGAACATGAGTTAGTAGCACATGTCCTACATTATTACATAGAACAACCCCTCCAACAAAGGTCTTTCCGGGATGAAAGACACGAGAGGGGGGACTGTTAGCAATCACGGAGGGGTTAGCAAGCAAGGAAGACTCAGACAAGAAGGACAACAAGAGAGATAAGGCCTAGGTAGAGAACTGATAAGATAGACTAGTCAATGCAAATCCGAAAATAAATAGGCCGAACTTTTTTGTTGGAATCAATTATTCAACAAACAGTGATTTTCATCACTTCATTTCATTGCAGATTCCCACTTTTGATATTTTCAACTCCATTTTGTACAAGCCAAGGAGTCATCAAGCTTGCGTAATGTTAGAAGAGTCCACGTATCAATTTTCACAATTTTTAGAGCTTGTTTGAGCCTTCAAATTAGCTTAGGAACCTAATATTAACTAGGTTGGACACTAAGTCTGAATTGTCCAAAACTAGTCAAAAACTATAAAAGGGGCTAGAGAGCTAACTTTGGAGGTTGTATTTTTATGGAACTTTATACTAAGAGCTCTTAATGCAAAGATTGCATTGTTCTACCTTGTGTGCAAGTGTGTGTGTGTATGTCCTCATGCTTCTTACTCTCACGTTTGTGCATTCCTCTCACTCACGATGGACATACCATCCTCACATCTTTATAGATTGACATTTATGAAATTGATCTCCTCATGTTGGTACTTCCATTGTGCTAGAGTCACAGTGGTGGAGATTTTATAAATCTAGAAACTCTATCTAATTACAGAGGGGAATTATCAAAACTTAGACTCTCATTATGCCCTTGCTATGAGATTGGAATGACCAAGATCAACCAAAGGAAAATCCCAAACCATGGAGGAATTAAAGAAGGCCAAATTTTATGTAGTAATTTAACTTTGGAAGAGTTGTTGCAACTTATATCTGAATTATGATTAGACTAGTAGGACAATTGAAAGGCATTGAGTCTCATGAGGACACTATGTTTGCAGTAGGACAATTGAAAGGCATTGAGTCTCATGAGGAAACTATGTTTGCACAAGAAGGCCAACCAATATCCAAAATGCTAGTAGATAAAGTGGGAGAGTTCAATGAAGGAGATGATGGAAACACTTATCTCCAGTGACCTTTAATGGATACATGGCAAAGACAATCTTAGACACTAGTGTTGGAGTTAGCATAACCACTAAAGAAATATGGGAAAAATGAGGAAATCTATCCTTATGAACAACTTGAATGAAATTACAATTGTCAAATGATCACATGGAATCCCCCTTAGGGTTAGTGGAGAATGTTGCGTTGACTAGATATAGGGTAGAATTTGAGCATACACTAGAGATATGCCAATTGGGAAAGGTTGGAATTACAAAATGATATTGGCGAGACCCTTCATGCCTCTATCAAATGTGGTGATTGTAAGACAATAATTATGAAATATGACATAAGAGCAATAGCAAAGAGGATAAAAGATATAGTAGAATCTCAACAATTTTCTAGTAACAGCAAGTACAAAGATGATGGCATTGTCCACCCGTGCGCTCTCAAGGTAGAGCTTAAATGGTGATCTAGACAACTCTAGATAGGGACTTACAAGGTAGAGGTATGTTGGCTTGATTCGATGTATGAGGCAGTGCAAAGGTCATGTATACATATGATAATGCATGACCTTTTGCGGATGGCTATACATGGGCGGTAGAGCATGGGTGGCCACTGCCCGTGTAGTCACCATACATGACTAACCAACCTAACAAATATAAATGATTTTTGACTTCAATAAGAAATATTCCATGGAATATTCTGTTTATCATCACGTCAGAGATGTTGCTTGTGGACCCTCACGAAGGGGACCATGGGCCCCCTGGGACCATAGCCAAGGGGCCCGCTGGGCCCATTGGACTCCCCAATTGAGGTTGCTCTTTTGTTGCCCCGGACCGCACAATTGGGGACCTTGGAAACTCCCTTTCTTTACAATACCTTACATGGTCCAATTTGAACTTCATACAACATGCAAGTTGGGATCCCCATCAATTGGGTAATGCAAACTTGGAATCAATAATCAAAGCATTAATAGGCAATTTTGATGGCTGAATATCCACCAAAAATGCTTAAGTTTGTTCATCCTCAATGCCTTCTAGAAATCCTAAAGGTTTCTCTATATGTTAATTTGTCATTTGCAATTTCATCCTAGTGGATCTTAGAGATGGCTTGCCCCAATGTTTCCATAGGGAGGTGGTGGCAATGGCAACTTGTGTCTTGAATCTAAGATCACCTTCATTGCGTAGCCCTATTAAGTGACAGTTAGATAAGTATTTACCTCCTCTCCTTCTCTTATATCTCTTATCTTGTCTATAGGTATCCCTGGTACCATCTTTTGAGATCCTGTCTCATAGTGGTAATTTGTAGCTTGTGGCAATTGATTAGCTACTTGCTTTCACACCTCAGGTTTGATTCTAAGTAGCTCCTCTAAAGTGAGATGACACTACACTTTAGTGTTCTTAAATACTTTGGTGTTCCTAGGTAGAACTAATTCATCATTTCTAATCATGCCTGTGGGAGCTCTCTAGACTTGCATTCCCAAGGGGCTATGAAATGTGGCAATTCTTGTAGGGAATTTTATTCAAAGTCTAATCTTGCACTGGATTGCATATCTTCTTGCTCTCCATAGATAGAGGGAATGTCTTGAGGGAATTAATCATGAAGATAATCCACTTCTTGGATAAGAGGAGGATTCTCTCTCTCCTTGGCCCATTTCTCCTCTTGTATCTCTCTCAAGAACTCTTGGAGTAATGATTTATTGAAGAAGGAATTCTATCATCCATAGAATTAGGAACATAAGCTTCCTTTGGTGGTAAGATTATCCTTTCATTTCCACTATTTTGAGTCTCTGGTGTAGCTAAAGTCTTGGGTTTAGCTACTAACTACTCTAATCTCTCCAAAACTCCTTCAAAAGTAACTCTGATTTCACTGAGTTTATTTGGTTGAAAGGAAGCTCATCTCAAACATAGCATGAGCTAGTTCTACCATTTTGGCACAAATCTTAGTCCTTTCAATCTCTAATTCCTCTTGGGCATAAAATTTTTCTAACTCAACCACGTTTGGACCTCCTTGAAGTCTAGTCTGGTAGGCCTTGAACATCATGTCCAAGCCTTCTAGAGTACGATATGCTAAGACTGATCCTACTATAGGTTGAGGTGGGATGAATGTTGAGATTTGATGAGGTGGGTTAAATGGTGGTGGTGTTTGAGAGTGTGTTTGAGAGGTGATTTCATTTTTTTTTTGTTTCTCTAAGGATTTCTTCTAATTCACTCAATTTTCTAGCCCATTGTCTTTCTATTCTCTCTTGGCTATCCTTGGAAGGCCTCATTCCCTTTTTACTTGTACTCTTGAACTCACTAACCTATGATTTCTTCCCTTGTTCTATGTCTAGAGTCTTTTGTAGAGGTTTTGCTCTAGTGACTACCTCTACAAGGATGATATTAATCACACTTCCGTTGGGTTCTACTACCAAGCCAATGGCATTGATGTTACACTTATGTGTTCCTTGAGTAGCTTTGATGTGAATCTTTTCCTTATACATGGGTATCTTTTAGTCTAGTGCTAGCTAGAGGTTTTTTCCCCATGTTACCACATACATGATTCACTCACATGTGATGGTACTTTGTACTTAGGGATATTATTCAACTCTTATTATAGTTCTATACATCTTTAATAGAGAGAGTTGTTCTACCCACCCATCTTCTCCATGTGTCTCACTACATTTGTGCTCCTTATGTGTGCTTCTTGTGTGTGTCTCACACTTCTACACACACCCAACAATGGTATCAAAGCAAGTTCAACTACTCCTCAAGTTTCAATTTTTTGTGTCGTGGGGTGTGCACACTTTTAACAGTGCAAATCGACTTTGAAGCATAGAACAAAGATTTTCAGCAACCAAGAAGCATTTCCACTGCTTGCACTGGGGTTTTAGCCCCTTTTCAAAGCCATTCATGTAGTCAAAATCACCATTAGAGTGACCAATTATGAGCTGAAACTTCAGCATTCATTTCAGCTTTTGTTGAAGTAAAGATTTTGTCACATTCTTGTTCTTTAGTGAAATGGCGGGCAACAATAACTTCTTTGTCATGCTTCAAGTTGAAGATAAGCTTGATGGCACCCATTATCCAATGTGTTCTTACATTATCAAGCACATTCTTGTTGCAAAACAACTTTGGAACGTAGTGGCAAATGTAGATCAAAGACTTGTAGGTTCTTCTACTTCATAGTCTACTATCACAGATGGAACTTCTTCTTCAAGTATAGTGGTTACTCCTTCTCCACATACATAGGAGCAACTTAGATGGGATGGAAAAGATGCTCAAGCTCATGCATTGATTGCGCTTTTTGTGAAGCGTCATATAGTTCCACACATTTGATCATGTTCTACATTAAGATACATATGTGATACTCTTGCTTCTTTGTATGCCATGTGTAATGAAGCATGTGTTGCATACTTGAGGAAGCAACTTGAGGATGTGTGTATTGCTAGAAATGAGTCTGTGGATGAGTATGTGACACGCATCAAGGACTTGAGAGAGCAATTGACAAACATAGATGAGATTATTCCAGATGCATCACTCATCTCTACATTGTTGAAAAGATTACCAGAATCTTTTCAAAGCTTTGCTAGTACACTCCATTTGGTTGCAAAAGGGAATCCGAATATCTATGAATGTGATGAGGTTGTGTCTCTTCTTTTGAAAGAAAAACAATCTAGAGTGAATAGAAGTGGTTTGATTGAGGGAACACAAGCACTTGCTATCTCACAAAAAGGGAAAAGCAAGTATGGTTCAGCTTTGGGTTCATCAAAACCAAAGCCTCAACCTTCCTCTTCCACTCATTCCTAGTGGTTGCTTGTGGTTGAGAGTGTTCCACTAGTTGTTTCTCATCGGACTCAATATTCACCTCTCTTAAGATCTACTCAAAATCCTCATTGGTGAGTTCTTCTAGAAATATCCTCAAGGGAATTCAGGGCCTATGGAGACTTGCGGAAATATCAAGCTAGGGCCCTTAGATCTATGTCTTGGGAGGTGTATGGTGAATGGCCGTACACGTCGAGGTGGGGGAGTGACATCTGGGGTCAAAGTGGCTCCTCATGGTTGAGCACATGGTACTACTCCTTCCATCCTCTTTGATGGGGGTCTTGTGGATGTGCAACCTTTGAATTGTTGTACGCTATTCCACATTAGAGCCCTTTGAATTGGAATGTCATAAGTCAAACATCGATAAATAATCCTCGTCAGGGCACAACATCCATACAATACCAACTTGTGCAGCCATCATTTGTGCACCAAGTGGATTTAATCAATAATCCAGTGAGGTAGGTTAATCATTAAGTTTTGAGTTTCTACCAGATATAAATTGAACCATACCTTCTTATGTGGCATGGTGAACCTATCTTGTGCTGGAAAAGCAAAGTGCTACATACACATTCTAAGGTGAGCTGCAATGTTAGGCATCATGACCACCATATCTTTGAGTTTTGTGAGGTTTCTATTCTTCATGTTCTTTGGCACTGGAATCTCCTCCTTAGTGGGTATGTGCATCCCTCTCATATCCAGAGCATCACATACTAGATTATTGGTTAACTTAAACTACTTCAATTTGTTTCCATATCCAGAGTATCACGTACTAGGTTATTGGTTCACTTAAGCCGCTTCAATTTATTTCCTCTGGTTAGCGATGGAAGCACAAACATGCTTGAGGCTTTGGGATTCTTGTTGGGAGTCAGGCTATTGATAAGATAATAGCATTGCATGAAGTCAGGTTTGGGAAGCTAAGCACTAAAATACGCATCTAACCTTGTTTTTTCCCACATTGGACATAGCTCTTCCACATTCTATAACTTCTCAAACTCGCGCATGAAGAAATGGTACTTGCCCCACTTGCCATTGAACTCTAGCTTCACTTCCCAAAGGTATGAGCCCTCTCCTAAAGGTCATGCTACTTCACTAAACTAATGAGAGGTTTTTCCCACTTGCATGGTGTGGCCGCTCGGGGGGTCTTGTATGGGTATTATCTGTATGGCTTGCAAGTCCTCAAATCATTCATTTGTCTCGAGCATTATGGGTAAGCTCTCCATATCGACCACTTACTAACTTGCACCTACTTGAGAACTATTTCGTGCTACATCAACCATGATATTGTTGGTAGTGTCTGATGAATGCTAATCTAGTGGAAAGAAGGAAATCGTATTAGCATTGCATAGGAAACATGATAATACTGTGTTCTCTTTACAATACCAATGTGATACCAAAGTGGTTAGGGAGTTAGTGAGTGAGATGTTCCTTGTGATTGTGAGTGCTGGTTAGTAAGTTAGTGGTCTTTTCCTAGATGCATACTCTGGATGTGCACAATACTCAGAATGCATCTATTCAGGTGTGAATGGATTTATAAAATCAGGTGTTGGCAGTGGTCAGGGCGATCAAGGACTTACAAGACAAGGGAGCCAATGAGAAGGGCCAAGCAGGCAAAGCAGTCAAAGAAGATATGGCAAATAGGCCATCATTTTTCCTGAATTAATATTTCCTAAATAGTGATTATAGTCACTCCGCACCATTGTAAATACCATTCCACCATTTTGTAGCTCCATTTTGTGCAAGACAAGGATTCCTTGAGCTTGAGGAGCATTAGAAGTGCCTACCTATCAATTTTCATATTTGTTAGACTCCATTGGAGCCCTCAAATAGGCCCTAGAACCTAATTTTTAACTAGGCCAGACGCTAGGTCTAGACAGGGTCAAAAGCTAGTCAAAAACTATAAATAGAGCTAGAGAGCTCATTTTTGAGGTTAACTTGTTGTAGAATTGAACTTGTAAGAGCACTTTTGAGTAATCTAAGAACTCTATTGCTTCTCTCTTTGTCTTACCTTGTGTGCACGTGTGTGTGTATGTGTGTGCATGTTAGTGTGCTTCTCACTCACACACTTGTGCCATCACTTGTTCGAGGTCTTCATACCATCCTCACGTCTTCCCGGATTGACATTAAAGGAGGTGCTACTCATCACTGAGCTACACCAAATTTTGGCACTGTTGTCGGGGAATGAGCTTTGAGGACGAGCGTGTGATGGTAAGACATAGCATTGTGATGTTGGCGTAGTAGGTAATTTCTTTACTTTTTCTTACTTTTCTCTTTCTTACTTCATCATCATCACCACCATCATCATCACCACCATCATCATCCTCACCATCTCCCACCTCCATCTCCATCATCGTGGAAAATTCGGTTTTTTTATCATATCACCTTCTTCCCACCATTCCCTTCATTTCACTTGTGAGAGAGAGCGAGAGAGCGAATTGTGTGCGCTACTTTTGCATGTTTTTTGAGCTTCCTTGTAGGATTTGGCTGTATCACCGTCTCCAACAGGCTGCGGAGGTACGGAAAAGCTTAGCCTTGTCTCTGTGTCGCAAACCTCAGTCAATCGCGATTGACAGAAAAATCGTTCCTTTGGTAAAACTAAGTGCACACAGTAGAATAGAGACCTTGCACATCAGAAATCCACAAAAATTTCTAAAAAATTTGCATTTTTGTTGTCCATCACGATTGACAGCATCAATCGCGATTGATAGTGTCCATCGCCACTGACAAACCCCGACGGACACCTCTGTCCATCGCGACAGACGGTATCCATCGCGACGGACTTCCTATCCATCGTGACCACCACATGTCCATCGTGACGGACACCCCTGTCCATCGCGACTGACAGAACCATCACGACTGACACTTCATCTTGGCGAAAAATGTATCCATCGTGCCTCATAGACCCCGATTGACACAAAGACACGCAAAAACCCCGAAAATCTTAGTCCATCGTGATTGACACAATCAGTCACGATTGACCCATCAATCACGACCGACACCCTTGTCCATCGCGATTGACACCCATCGGTCGCGATTGACACGTGTCCATTGCGACTGACAGGCCACGACAGACAGCTTTGTCCATCGCGATTGACAGCCAAGTCCATCGCGGTTGACAGCCATTTTTGGCCTATTTCTTAGGGTTTTTTAATTTGAGGATTGTGGCTAATTTTGGGCTTAAATATTTGGCTATAGAGCATATAAGGAGGCTATAAGAAAATAATGCGAGGAAAACTTGTTGCCCTGTTGGCCTATTTGAACCCTGTTTTAACCCCAAAACCCTGATCGGGCATAACTTTCTCATACGAAATCTGTTTGCTATGATTCTTGTTTTGTTGGAAAGCTCATGGGGAGTACTACCAAAACTTCCATTGGTTACGGTAAAATTAATATCAGGATTATTAGATATAGTATTTTTAAGTTGACCATACCTAGGGGGAACAAAACTAAGGGATCTCTAGAATTTCTTTCCATAAAGACACAGTGCAAATTGATATCTGAATTACATGCTTGGAAGTGAATTATTCTGTCATTTGAATTTAAGTCTTGAGCTAACTTTGGGACTTTTATAGGTCCATTGAGAGCATCAAAGGGCATTCTGCAAGCTTGAGAACGAGGTTCTTGAGCACCAAAGAGCAAGGGATCAGCAAGTGAGGTTGGATTATTCTCAACTCCCTTTTGCAATTCCTAGCATAGGCTAAGCGCGAGTAGTGCTAGAAGTAAGTCAGGACGATGATAGGCATCTGTCAAGTTGAAGACTACCTAAATACTCAAGTTCAAGCTAAAACATAATTTCTGTGCGGTTGATAACTTTAAAGGAAAAGAATTTAACGTGGAACGAACAACTTAAAGTGCGGAAAGTCACTCAAGTTTTCCTGACGACGTGATACAGACAAGAGCTTAAAACACGATAATCAACTAAAAAGGAACCAAGTAACTTATATGAAAGAACTCAGCAACAAGGTTATACTTGGGAAAATTGGGGCTATTCAATTAGTCATATGAGCCTTAGATCAAGATGACACCTAGGGAGAGATAGACAGAGTCTTAGGTCTTCAGAGGCTAGTGTCAATCATACTGCTAGGTCTTGGGTCCAGCAGTTGAGCATCATTCGTACTACCCTAGCTCTAAAACTAGCGAGTCTGAGATGTCTCAAGGTATAGAGAGACCCACAAGAAGTTCAGGAGTGCCATACTTACATAGGGTAGAAGGCCCTTACAAGACACAACTAGAATACCTTAGGACCAACCGATTAGGTGCTTGCATCTATGAGGACGGCCTAAGAAGATCTGTGGTCCAAATTAAAAATCCTGATCAACCCATTCGAATAGAACATCCAGTAGTCAAGTTTGAAAATGGAGCATACTTGGACAAGGAAGGAACCATATACGTGGTCACCAGCCACCCAGATAGGACAGATGAATTTGGTAATGTGATCCCAGAGACGGACATAGATGACCTGGAGCATGGACTGCTAAGTACCAAATTGAGATCATATGTGTACTTGAAGGACCCTAGAACTATAGAAGAGTGTGTACGCATGTGCATAGACATTGAGGATAACCTAGGGGAGGAATTAGAGCTTTCGAAAATCTACAAAGATTCAGATAGTTCTACTAGCCTCAGTTCCACGCAATCCACCTCTATTGAGGAACTCGCTGAGAAGGTAGCTCAGAAGCTAGGAGTATCAAGCAAACAAATACCAAGGTTTGCCCCAGTGAGGTGGTGCTATACTTGTGGTGGTGACCATATGGCGAATGTATGTCCCATTATGGCTCAACCCCAAGTGAATCCTAGTAGCCAGTACTGCACGATAGAGCAAAGATACACCAATCACACCGCACAAGACTGCCCATACAACAAACAAACTGTCAGACACAACTACCCTCAGCCACCTCCACAACAAGGAAGATATTAGAACCAATACCCACCACAGCAGTATGTGAGGCCTCAACAAACCTACCAACCACAATATCAGGCCCAGCAAAGACCTCAACTAGTGTTAGCCCAACAACCTCCAGCTCCAGCCAATGTGATCCCAGTAAAGTATGCAACTGTAGAAGAGAACCTGAATAGAGCAATAGTGCCAGTAACACCATTGCTTTTAGAAAATGACCCTAGGACCATAGCTTTGATTCTACACATATAGATAGCCCCTAGGCCTACTACATGCAGTCACCTGAGCATAACAAGTCATATTACTCTGAAGAGTCAAGTGAACCTAGTTGGGAGCCAGAGTATGCAAATGTCATGTACACAAACCCCAACTCTAGACCTCAGCCTAGGCAGGTACGACCCCCATTCCCTAGAGGACCGTGCTTCAGATGTCAAGGAGATCACCTCATTCGTGATTGCCCAATGCCTACACCTACACAACCCCAGTCAATAACGATCCATGGCTTTTGCCAAGATTGTGGAAAGGAGCATCTCTTACGAGATTGCCCAAAGAATCCCAATAATATGCCAAAGATCACTCCTATTAATGTTATTAGGTTAGTTGTAGACTCTTTAGGAAGTGTAACCTCCACTATGCCAGTGCAAGTGGTCACTAGAGCTAAGGCATTGCAGCAGAATCAAGGTTTAGGCCAAGAAAAGAGTTCCGAGGTTAGTGAAACCGAGAGCATAACCAAGAAAAGGACTAGAGCCTGGAAAGATAGCCGCGAGAGAATGAAAAGACAATGGGCAAAGAAGATGAGTGAACTCAAGAGAGTCTCAGAGAAACGAGAGCCAAGATAACTGAACTCACCTCTCAACCTCACTCTCACAGTACCCCACCACCACCATTCCCATTTCCTTGCAATCCGCCACCTTCTAACCCACCTCATACAACCCCACCAGCCCCCTAGAGTAGGATCAGTCCTAGCAGATCCCACTCCCGAGGATCTTAACATGATGCTTAAGGCAGATTAGGCCATAATCCAAGCACGGCCAACCGTAACGAATCATGAAAAGTGTTACCCTAGAGCGGAACTAGAGCTTGAACGAACTAAAATTTGTGCCAAGATGGTGGAATTGGCCCAAACCATGTTTGAAGCCAGTCGCCTCTTTAACATCTCTAGTTCAGCTCAGACGCAATTGCACTTTGATGGACTGCTAGAAAGATTGGAGAGGCTAATTGCACAATCAGAAAAGGAACCCACCCCTCCAAATAAGGGCAAGGCAAGTGAAAGAGTGAGCCTTCCTGCCCAGGAAGCCTATGTGCCTAATTCCATAGAACCAAACACATCTTCTTCTATGAATCGGTACACACCAGAATTCCTACGAGAGATTCAAGAAGAGAAATGGGCAAAAGAGAGTGAAGTCCCTCCTCCCATTGAACTTGTTGATGACATGCATGATCAATTCCCACAAGATATTCCCTCCATTTATGGAGAGCAGGAGAGTGCACAATCTCAAGAGATTAGACTTTGAGTCTAATTCCTTACAGGAGCTACCCCATTTCACAGGCCCATGGGAAGCTAAGTCTACTTGTATGAGAGCACCCACGGTCATGGTACGAACCGAAGACTCAGTCATACCTAGGAATACGGAGGTAGTCAAGAATACTAAAGAGCAGTGCAATCTCACATTAGAAGAGCTACTCAAGGTTAGGCCGGAACTGTGGAAACATGTAGCCAAACAAGTACCAGAGGTAGCAAAACCTCATTCCCAGGTAGGATCTCATAGAACAGTGCCAGAAATACCCTTGGAAAAGATAGGAGATATGAGCGAAGGAGAAGAGGGAAATACATATCTTCCCATCACCCATCAAGGATACACAACCAAGGCAATTTTAGACTCAGACGTGGGAGTTGCAATAGCTACCACTTCCCTATGGAAGCGTTGGGGCAAGCCAGCACTCAGGCCCACGAGAATGAAATTGTAGATGACCAATGGTCATATTGAGAGGCTCTTATGATTGCTAGAAGGAATATCTCTCACCACATGTGGTGTTGAGTTCGAGCATACTTTTGCTATATGTGACTTTAGCAAAAATCAAGCCTATGAGATGATTTTGGGAAGACCATTTATGCGGCAGTTGCAAGTGGTACAGGATTGGGGAACCAATTCTCTGTACTTGCAACACTTGGGTGTTACGACCAAAGTTAATCTCAAGGATTACTCTCATCGAGATGTCCCTCCCATGCAATGGAATCTCATCCATAGAGCCAAAGACAATACTGAGTCTGTGCATTCCATAGGATCGGGATCCTCATGGATGCACGAAGACACCCACTTATGGATGTGTAAAGTAGCAGTAGAAGAAGAGAAGAGAGAGAAAGCCAGAGAGATAGGTGCGAAGGAAACCCATAGATCAAATCAAGACCCAGCCTATGCACCTGTAGTATTTCCTGATGAAGAGTTTGAACCTCACGGCTGGGTAGAAATTTTAGCAACAATGGATGTAGCCATCAATGAAGAACAATGCACACCGCACTGTGACGAGGATGGCTATGACATTTCAGTCTTCTCCATAGAGCCAATCATGGGAGATTCGGTTCTGGAAGAATGCGAACCTAGCACTGATGCATTCGAGGATGCAAGTGACTCCGATTTAGAGTCAATCATTATGGACCCACAATTTGCATCAGATGAAGAATACTTCTATGAGATAGAAGTTCACTCTCAGAGACATGAAGAGCATACAAATGATGTAAGGTTAACCACTCAAGTGACCACTAAGAATGAAGGAAAGAAAAGAAAGAAGAGAGAAGCCACCCGAGAGGAAGAAGAATCTTTGTCTGAGGTCCCTGAGAATTTCAAAAAATACGAGATAGACGATAGGAGAGTCATGATAAGAATGCCTAAACGCGAGGCACAATCAGGAGAGGCCTATGATAACAAGGAAACCACCAAGAAAATTGTTGTAGCCATGGAAGAAGGAGAAGAAAGATGCACATACATAGGACATGACCTAACAGAGGAAGAGGAGCACGAGTTGATAGCCTTGCTAAGAGAATACAGAGATGTATTTGCTTGGAGCTACAAGGATTTGAAAGGTGTAGACCCTGACATATGTTCACATACTGCCAAGATAAAGGAAGAGATAGATCGCTTAGTGGAAGCCAGATTCATCTATGAAATTGAGCACGCTGAGTGGGTATCCCCCATTGTAGTGGTGCCCAAAAAGAATGGAAAGTTACGTGTGTGCATTAACTTGAAGAAGGTTAATGCAGCCAGAATTCGAGATAACTATCCGCTTCCGATCACTGAGCATCTATTAGAAAGAGTAGCAGGAAAGGAAGTATATAGCTTCCTTGATGGATTTTTTGGCTACAATCGAGTGACCATAGCTCGAGAAGATCAGCATAAGACCGCTTTTGCCACAGAGTGGGGAATATTCACCTTTCGAGTAATGCCATTTGGGCTTACCAATGCACCTGCAACCTTTCAAAGACTGATGTGCCACGTGTTTAAAGAGTTCCTGAGGAAGAATTTAGAAGTCTATGTTGATGATCTTTGTGCTCATTCCAACATAAGACAGACACATATACCTGAACTCAGGCAAATCTTTGACAAATGTAGAGAATATCAAGTCTGCCTGAACCCAGAAAAGTGTGTTTTCATGGTCAGGCAAGGCAACATTCTAGGAACACATAGTGTCAAAGAACGGCATATCCACTGATGAAGAGAAAGTGAGAGCTATCTCAGAACTACCTAGGCCAAGGAATGTCAAGGAAGTGCAAGCTTTCATGGGGCATTGTGGCTATTACCGACGTTTCCTTCACATGTATGCCATCATTGCAAAGCCTCTATACGGACTTTTGACCAATTTTGATTGGAATGATGAATGTGAGAACTCCTTCAATGAGCTTAAACGTCGATTGTGTTTAGCACCAATCTTGACGACTCCGGATTGGAATAAGCCCTTTCATGTCCATGTGGATGCATCCAATTATGCTATTGGATGTGTGCTTGCACAACCTACGATGAAGGTAATATGGATCTTCCAATTGCCTATGCTAGTAGATAGTTGAATGCAGCTGAACAAAAATATACCACCACTGAACGAGAAGGATTAGGCATGGTATATGCGGTTAAAAAGTTTAGACATCATTTGCTTGCAAATAAGTTTAAATTTTTTACTGACCATCAAGCATTGTTATACCTTGTGAACAAGCCATGCAATACAGGTAGATTAGTAAGATGGTTTCTCTTGCTAATGGAATATGACTTTGAGGTTGTGGTGAGGAAAGGCAAGACTCACTTGAGAGCAAACCATCTCTCGAGGCTCACATCCGGAGAGACCCCAAGAGGAGTATCAGATGATCTTCCTGATGCATACTTGTTTAATTTGGAAGTTGTACCTCAGTGGGATAAGCTATTAGTGCCAGTATTGACATTATTTGCTTGCAAATAAGTTTAAATTTTTTACTGACCATCAAGCATTGTTATACCTTGTGAACAAGCCATGCAATACAGGTAGATTAGTAAGATGGTTTCTCTTGCTAATGGAATATGACTTTGAGGTTGTGCTGAGGAAAGGCAAGACTCACTTGAGAGCAAACCATCTCTCGAGGCTCACATCCGGAGAGACCCCACAAGGAGTATCAGATGATCTTCTTGATGCATACTTGTTTAATTTGGAAGTTGTACCTCAGTGGGATAAGCCATTAGTGCCAGTATTGACATATGGGCCTAACCACCGAGTCATAAACACTCAAGATAGGGAGGTAGTAAAGGCCCAAAAGTACCATATCATGGCGGGAAGTATGTACAAATAGACAGATCAAGGGATATTGGCTTGTTGTGTGGAAGAGGACGAGTACACTAAGTGGTTGCAATTAGCACATGTAGGTGCATTAGAGCAACACTATTCAAGACAAAGAACCTTACAGACATTGAGGAGACTTGGAGTGCACTCGCCGACTATGGAAGCTGATATCCATAAATTATGCAAGGAATGCCCGATCTGTTGCACTAAACCACCCGTGGAGCATGCCACTCTTTATCAAGTGTCCATAGTGCCAGATTGGAGTGAACCATTAGTAGCCTCCTTGAGGACAAAAACATTCCCTCAAGATATGACCCTGACGAGGCAAAAAAGTTTAGAACAAGAAGCCCTAGACTACTCACTTATTGGTGATAATCTGTACAAGCGAGGAAAGGATGGACATCTATGGCTATGTGTTCATGAGAGCGAATATCTGAAGATCTTGGAAACTGCTCACCAGGGTGTAGCAGGAGGACATTTTGGACCAGATCAGGTGATTAAGGCTATACTATTTGCAGGATTATGGTGGCCAACACTTCACATGGATGCACATACCTACGTGAAGAGATGTGATGTTTATCAGTGAACTCAATATCCTATACGCAAAGATGAGATGCCTCTGAAACCTATGATGGGTGGACGTGCATTCTCTAAGTGGGGAATAGACTTCGTAGGTCCTATTAATCACCCAACTAAGGGTTCCCATGCTGAATACATCATTGTGGCCACACACTATTTGACAACGAAGAACGATGCTCAAACGACAGCCAAGTTCTTATTTGTGAATGTGTTCACAAGATACGGGCTACCAATAGAGCTAGTAAGTGATAGAGGCACTCACTTTTTGAATGAAGTTATTGAAAATCTTCTCCAAGAGTTCTTGGTAGTACACAAGAAGTCTGCCCCCTATCATCCACAAGCAAATGGGCAAGCCGAAAGCACAAATAAGATTCTATGCAATGTGCTCACCAAATTAGTGAATAATAAACGCTCTGATTGGGACAAACAGCTACACCATGCTATTTGGGCATACACAGTTGCCTATAAAACGGTACTCCAAGCCACACCCTTTCAGATGGTATTCGGTCAAAATGCAGTGCTACCATTGGACTTCTTGATGCCTACATTGAAGCACAGGAGCATGAGTGGACGGGTCATGAACTCTCTTTGAGGATTTTTTATCTTGAACGACTAGGAAAAACAAGACTAAGAGCGGCAACATGGATATATGCAGCCAAGAAATGACGAAAGGCATACTTTGATGCCCATGTGAAGGATAAGGGCTTGAAAGCGGGAGAGCTAGTTTTGTTCTACACTTTGAAGCAACATGCACGGAAACTAGAGAAGAGAGGTTATGGACATATGATCATAAATAGGATCTCAACTAGTGGAGCAGTCCAATTAGCTACACTCGAAGGTGATGTTCTCCCTAGTTACATAAGTGGATGCAGAGTCAAACTATATCAAGAACCCCTCACTGAGGAAATGCTCAATCGACTCAACAACGCCAAGAAACGTAAAGAAGAGGAAAAATGAATTCAAGAAGAAGCACAGGTAGAAGCATTGGAACGTATCCAAAGGATGAAGTTGAGAAGACAAGGTAGAGATCAACCTAGGACAGAGGTGTATGCAGATCAAGGGTATCATATGGCAATGTGTGAAGTTTCAGGTATTAGCTCTCATAGAATAATTGATCGACGTCCTTTTGTAAACTTAGAGATAGGACAAGGAAAGAGTGCAAGAACTGTACGGACATTGATTGACTCAGGAGCAACCACTAGTGCGGTGAGACTCTCTTACTGTCAACAATTGAAATTAACAGTCAATCCCATAGAAGCATATCTCATAGGATTGGGAGGTGTGGAAACCCCTTGCATGGGCGAGGTGGAACTTCCACTATACATTCAAGATGTTTTCATGATAGTTAAAGTGCTAGTGTGTGAAGACGAGGATCTCATTGAGCCTCTTATCTTGGGTCAAGATTGGATCTATGATCATGCAGTCAACCTAAACCTAAGAAGTGGACTTCTTCAGGTATGGGTAAATCAGAGTCGAACTACAGTCGAATTAGCCAATGGAGCACTCAAGGAACTAGGAAAGGCACACACTCCTGGTCCTTCCAGGAGTACACATGAAGATGACCATGCTATTCTTGTCCAAAACCTTGTGATGCAGAGGGACGATTGTCTCAACAAAGAAGTCAAGGATACAGTGGAACTCCCTTCTTTTCCAAAAGCCATAGGGATACGACAACCAAAGGCGAATCGAATGCAGAAGAAGCAGAGGACCTATGCTCGAAGCCGAAAGGAAGTACAAAGCAAGGTGTCTCAACCACTAAAACAGGTGTGGGTACGGAGAGGCGAGCATCCGGCTACAGTTGAATCACAACCACTGGTTCAACTTCATATTAGTGACCAATTACAGGACACTAATAAGAGGTGTTTCAACAGTTCTTCTACGAAAGTAAAGTCTATCTGGGTACCCAAAAAGTCGGTGAAGGTTGACCCACAATCAAGGCAAATTTGGGTGTCTAAGGCTTGCTTGCAGGCTCAAATTACAGGACACAACTTCATATTAGTGACCAATTACAGGACACTAATAAGAGGTGTTTCAACAGTTCTTCTACGAAAGTAAAGTCTATCTGGGTACCCAAGAAGTCGGTGAAGGTTGACCCACAATCAAGGCAAATTTGGGTGTCTAAGGCTTGCTTGCGGGCTCAAATAGCTACGCAGAGACCACATCGTGCACAACAGAATTCACTCACACGAACAATTGAATCCCACTCTCATTTGACACACAAAAACACCTACTCTTCTTTGAGCACGGGTAGAATCACTAGTAAATGGGTCCCTAAAAAGCCTCATTCCCAAGTAGACATTCTGATCAAGCCCATTAGAGTCTCCAAAAAATCAAAAACAAAAATCATCCACTGTGTTTGGAAGCCCAAACTTTGTAATAAACCACCTGATCCCATTGTAAAGCCACCTCCGCTGACTAACTGTGTCCACATTGCACCGCACCATCCCAATTAACACATAGGAACCCTGCATCTGCTAACCACACTTCACACTCACAACCACACGAGCACGAACTAACTAATTAAGTAACTCTCAGTTCATCATGTTAATGTTGTAACGGGGACACATGACCACTTTGTGTCCATTTGCAATGTTAACATTCATTTGCATATTCTCACAGAATCGGTGACTAGTCCCTTCAATATGGCCGATTCTGTAGGAACTAGCTCCCAGGCAGGCACCAGCCCTCAGATTGTAGACATTGAAAGTCTCCCGATTGAGGAGGAGTTGAAGGAAAGACCACTGGCATTGAGAGCATTACATGCCATACCTGTTCAGAATCCTCCCTAGGGGCACACATCACCAGTAAGCAGAAACTCGCATTGGTTCAGTGATGTGGTAGGACCTCTTGGAGAACGCACTTACTTGTGGGAGGCAGAAATAGAGTTCAATGGACGCTGGGGCAGGTATCACTTCTTTACCAGAGAGTTTGAGAGGCTTCAAAACAATGAAGGGTTGAAACCAATATGGAAGAAGGCTGGCCTATATGATTACTTCAAAGCACAGTACCCAAGCCAGACTTTCTACGATGTTCATACTTGATTAGCACCCTCACTCCCAGTAAAGAGAAAAAGGGCTACATCACCTTGTACTACCGTCTCTTACAAGAGGTAATGAACTGAAGCGCTTCAAGTTGACGAACAATCTGGTAAGGGAAGCTCTAGATATGAAGGGTATGCACATCCCCACAGAGAAAGAGTCAATGATCCCAGACAACATGAAGAACATGAACTTGACTAAACTGAAGGATATGGTGGCAATGACACCAACTATTGCCATTCACCTCCGAATGTGCATGCAACACTTCGTGTTCCCTGCTCAAGAAAGATTCACGATGCCACCCAAGAAGATTTGGTTCAGTCTATATTTAGCAGACGCCTTCAATTTGACAATCAACATGCCTCATTGGATTATTGACCAAATACACTTGGCACATCAACGGTGGTATAAGAAGCAAAAGTCAGTACTTTATGGATGTTGTGCTCTCACAAGGATTGTTTACAGATGCTTGGCATATGATGTGCCAATTCAAAGGGCACTTGTTTGGACCAGGGTGTAAGAATTTTAGCGAAGACTATGAACTGCAGGGCCTACATCCAAGAAAATGAGGGGAGCAGTTCAGATGCCCTGTGCACAGGCCCGAGGTGCTACACTGACACCAGAGACAACTCCACGGCTTCCAAGGTGAGTGCAACCTTTCACTATCAGATTACCAAGGCATAGCACGGAAGGACCGAATCTAGTGTTCCCACCGATACCCACTGATTTGGAGTTCCCTCATGGCTTCACGCTAGAGGAGTTAACAGACGAGGAGGTAGCAAGAATAATTAATGTTGTTAATTTGGAAGTTGAGGTAGAGCAAGCGAGCGGGCAACAAACTGCTACAGACCAACCCCATCCAAGTCAACCAGAAGTTGTGGAAGTGGATGAAGACAAAGAGGAGACCGCAGAAGAGGAGCAAAAGGATGAACAAGAAGGACTATCTGACAAAGAAGAGCATGAATATGAGCAAGAAGTCGTACCAAAACTTGAAGGTGCCCCTGCTTATACGAAGCAATTGAAAAGACTGTATGATACCATCAACCGAGTTAAGGAACAACACAAATTATCCCTGGTAGCAGGAAAGGCCCTAATGAACCAAATCTTGGAAGATGAAGGTGTGGACGAGCAATACAGGGAAACCCTTGACATGATTGTTGATGCATTGGGGGTACCTGAGACAGTGCATACCGCTCTCGCACACTCGCGAAGATCGGAGCAAAGATACGACAGACGTTCCCCTAGACCAGGGAAACAAATGAATGTCTTGGTATCAGAACCACAGAGCACCACATCCACCACCACATCCACATCATACCATTCATCACACTGAGGAAGCCCATACCTCAAGTGCACCCCCGTCACCCCCATTACCACCCTCCCCTCCAACTCCACCACCTTCACCTCCTACCACCACTGTCACCACCACTGTCACAGCCTCAGAGTCCACTTCCCATACCGAAGCACAGACTGTGAGTCAATTCTCACAATCCGCACAAGCTATCACCACCCCTATTGTAAATGCCACCACGGACACTGTAATTCTAACTGTCGCCACTAAAAACCCCATTCACCCCATAACACTTCCTGGTGGTTCATATTCACAACTGCACACACCACTTTACACCTTCACGACCATCACCACACCGACAATTCCCATGTTCACAATCACTCCCATGACCGCATCCACACACGACTTCATGGACATATCACCCACTTCCGCACCTCTCCCTCCCCCCATATTCCCATAATCTCCCATTCCCCCACCACCCACTTCACCCTTCTCAAGCACCGCATACACACTCCCTTTCCCTTTTCCCTACCCTCCTGCATTCAACACCTTCCCCGCATCCACTCCTGTTAATAATGTATTTAATACTTTGTACCAGTGTATGTCTCAACTACAACAACATAACCAGCACCTAGATGCTCAGCATACGAATCTGTTCCGAACCCACAAAACATTACAAGAAAGATTCATTAATTTAGAGAAGGAGAAGAGGCTATTGCGACAGTAGTTTAATACCTTGCAGGCACAACATGATCAGTTAGTAGCCAATCCACCCCAGCCAGATACCGAAGAAAAACAACAACTCGATGATATGTTACACGCCCAGATAACGGACAATCTCAAGCTTCGACGTAACCTCGCCTCACTACGAAAGCATTTGTCCGTAGCGCTCAAAGAAAATAAACGACTACAAAAACAGAACGAAGAAAACCTGGAAGCAGCAATGGAGGGTTCACCACAGGAAATTGACCCAGAGAATTTCAAGGCCATCCCATCTGAAAATATGCAAATCGTATTGGAAACACACTCCGATCTCCTGGAAGCCCATGTAGCCTTAGAAAAAGAGAGGGATGACCTACTAAAGCAACTGGCAGCTCAGCAAGAGTCACCAAAAGAAGTCACAACCGCAGTAGACACATCTGAAGAAGTCGCAGAACTCAGAGCACAACTGGAAGAACTACGAAATAAAGTTCTTCAATATGAGCATCAACCCTCTCCCCTCGTGGAGCCGAAACCTGAGGACTTAGTTCCAATTGAAGTTGAGGAGATTTTTGAAGACCCATACGTACCCATGCCTGCACCAGGGGGTAAGCAAACAGAGGAAGGAATGGACACAATTAAGATCGAAGCTCCTGAATGAATGCAAAAGTTAGAGAAGGTTGGTGCAACCCATGATGAGAGAGTTGAAGTATAGATACAGTCGATGTCCCGATTGGAAGAAGTCATCATCAAATCGGACTACTTCAAAAACCTCTCCCATGATTGGTGGATTGGCACGTCTGATGATTTGTATGTTCCATTCTGTGTATTAATGGCAGATTATAATGCTGAAATAAAGCGGTGCACAACAAAAGAACCAACCTCGGCAACACAATTTGCACCAGATGACATTCCTGCAAGCGCCACGCACGAAAATATATTTCAACCTACCTGGAGGATACGTCTGCTTGAAACCTACCCTGAGATGGTACGCACTTGGAATACCATGCCTTTATACATCAAGTATAACCCATGCTACTGCCCTGTCTTTCGTCGAAGGTCTTGGCCAAAGTACACCAAAATAGTTTTGACAGTTAAAGGATGTGAAAAGTGGCTAAACTATGTGCACTTAGCACCCCCTCGTGGCCAACCCACGATCGGCTACATGATTTAAACCATCCAACATTGGGCAGTCAGATTCAAAAATGTACCACATATCATGGCACAGATGTGCCTCAAGATATTTGAGTTAATGCTGATCACTTTTAGAACCTTTTGAAATGTCAAAGAACCTCACCTTTTGGCTCTCGGATTCAATGAAGGCAACCAGGATTTGTCAACACCTTACATAGAATCTTATTTGTGTTCTCAGCTTGTCTATTAGCTTGCTGATAGGGAGAAGATTTCTTATGTACCACCAAGAATTCTTGGAGAAGGTTTTCAATAACTTCATTCAAGAAGTGGGTGCCACGATCAGTCACCAATTCTATTGGCAAACCATATCTTGTAAATACATTCTCAAATAGGAATTTGGCTATAGTCTATGGATGGTTCTTTCTTATTGCCTTCATTTCGATCCATTTAGTTAGATAATCAATGGCAACAATGATGTATTCAGCATGTGAAAGCTTAGTTGTGGGATGAATAGGACCTACACAGTCTATGCCCCACTTAGAGAATGCACGTCCACCCATCATAGGTTTCAGTGTCATCTTGTCTTTACGTATTGGGTGGTGAGTTCGCTAACAAATATCACATCTCTTCACGTAGGTATGTGCACATGCGAAGAGTTGGCCACCAAAGACCTACAAAAAGTATTGCCTTCATCACCCTATATGGTCCAAAATGTCCTCCTACCACACCTTGATGAGCAGTTTCTAAGATCTTAAGATATTCACTCTCGTGGACACACAATCTGAGATATCCATCTCTTCCTCATTTGTATAGATTATCACCTATGAGTGTGTAATCTAGTGCTTCTTGTTCTATACTCCCTCATATGACCAAAGCCATATCTTGAGGGAATCTTTTTGTCCTCAAGAAGAATACCAAAGATTCACTCCAATATGGCACTAAAGACACTTGATAGAGAGTGGCATGTTCCATTGGTGGTCTGGTACCATAGATTTGGCATTCCTTGCACATCTTTTGAACATCTGCTTCCATGGTTGGCCAATATACACCTAATCTTTTTAGAGTCCATAAGGTTTGATGTTTGGAGTGATGTTGCTGAAGTGCACTTACATGTGCTATTTGCAACCACTTTGCATGCTCATCTTCATCTACACAACAAGCCAGTATACCTTGATTGGTATGCTTATACACACAACCTGCTAGTATGTGGTATATCTCACTACTTCTTTATCTTTGGTTCTGAGAATAGGATGTTTAGGTCCCAAGGTGAGAATAGGCACTATAGTTTTAGCCCAATCAAGCACTACTTCTAGATTGAACAAGTAAGCATTAGGAAGGTCATCTGATACACCTTGAGGGGACTCTCCTGAAGTTAGTCTAGAAAGGTGATCTTCCCTAAGATGAGTCCTACCTTTCCTAACCACAACTTCAAATCCATATTCCATTAGTAAGAGGAACCATCTTACTAATCTACCAGTATTGCAAGGTTTGTTCACTAGATAGAGTAATGCTTGATGGTTTGTAAAAAAGTTAAACTTAATTGCAAGCAAATAATTTCTAAACTTTTTGACTACATATGCCATGCCTAATCCTTCTCTTTCGGTTGTGGTATAATTTTGTTCAGCCACATTCAATTGTCTACTAGCATAAGCAATGGGAAGATCCATATTACCTTCACCAATAGGTTGTGCTCATACACACCCAATAGTGTTGATATATTTAGGTAGTGATGTGTGTGAACACACTAGGACCGTCGGGGCACTTTTATCCCTCTTGAGGAGGTTTTTTCCCCCGGCTTGTATATACGCCTATTGCCCTAATGGGCTACTTATCTTTGTACATTCTCTAGTAATACATTCAGTATTGTGTGTTGTGCTCCAAGCTTCTTCTTCTTCCTTGTGTTGTTCGCGTGCTTCCACAGACGTCTAACTCCAACGATTGGTATCAGAGCAGGTCGTCACTTCATCTAGGGTGCCATCGACACTCCTCCGTTTATAGTCTCAGAATCGTACGAATTTTGGTGAGCACTCAGGGTGTTTTCGAGATCAAAACAGCTTCGCTTTGTGGTGTCGAAATCGCAATCTGAGCTCGTTTTGTCCTTCGAACGCACTATTGCATCACTTCTGCAGGCTATTTCATATTTTTGTGCCAAAGGTATATACATGTTTCTGTTCGCCAGTATAAGCGTCTCGAAGTCTGCTATAGGTTTAATAGAACTCGTCTGGGCAGTTCCGTTCAACTTTTTGAGATACAGTCAATTTTTTGCATCAAGGTATTTTAGTCACCGGCCATGGCTGAAAGCAGTGATGTATTCCGTATGTTGGCTATTGAGGATAAGTTGGATGGTACCAACTACCCATTATGGGCTTATATGATGCGACATGTATTGGTTGCAAAAGGATTGTGGAACATTGTGCAGGGTATTGAAAGACGTCTTGTTACACCTGTAACAACAGGTACTGTGAATACAGGTGCTGGAGCTGATGAAGATGGTGTCGAAGATGATATTGTGTAGATTCCTGTTCGTGCTGCTGTTTCTACTTCACCTACTGCAGAGCAGATTCGTTGGGATAGAAGAGATGCCCAGGCATATGCATTGATAGCTTTGTCTATCAAATGTGCCATTATTCCTCATATTCGCTCTTGCAGAATAGCTAAGGATGCTTGGGATACACTTACCACATTGTACCAAGCTAGGAATGAGGCTCATGTTGCTTACCTCCAAAAACAGTTGGAGAGTGAGCACATGAATGAAGGTGATTCTATGGACAATTTCCTACCGAAGATCAAAGACTTGAAGGAATAGTTGATTTCTGCTGATGAAGTTATACCAGATAGCTCACTTGTGCAGACCGTTCTGAATGGTCTTCCTGATTCATATCAAAGTTTTGCTTCTACTCTTCGATTGATGATGAAAGGAAATCCAAATGCCTTATCATTTGAGGACTTAGTCTCTGTTCTGTTGCAGGAAGATCAGTCCAGGCAAAATAGGTCCATTATGTGAGTTCCAAATCAAGCTTTCTTGGCTAGTCAGAAGGGCAAAGGAAAATGGAGCTCTTCAACTAGTAAATCTGCTAATTCTGCATATTCGAAGAAGGAAGACAAAGATGAGAAGAAATCAGAAAAGTAGAAATTGTTTTGTAAGTACTGTAAAGGGAATGATCATATCATAAAGAATTGTCCAAAACTGGCTGCTAAAGAGGCAAAGAAGAAAGAGGTTGGAATGGTTATTGCAGAGGCCTCTACACCAAAAACAGAGTCTGCAAATCTTATGCAGGAAGAAGAATGGGCATTTACTACTGTCTGCAGTTTTGACCCATCTTCTCATGAGCAGTGCATGTTTGTAGTAGACTCGGATGTTTGGTATTTTGACAGTGGGGCGACCAAACATATTACCTCGCAGCGCAGTTTCTTCTCTTCACTCGAGCCTGCCCCTATAGGGAATATTGTTACATGCGCCAACAACTCCTCTTATCCTGTTATGGGAGTTGGTAAGATCATTTCGACTACTGCTGATGGTAGTTCTTTCACTTTGTCAGATGCTTTATTTGTGCCAGGGATAAAAAAGAACCTGTTATCAGTTTTTGCATTAGCCAAAATTGGCTTGGTTGTGAAATTTGTTGATGACAGGTGTACAATTCATGATCTGTCAAATGGTGATGTGATTATTGCTTCTGGCATCTTATGTCGTCGGTTGTATAAGATCATAGACTATGATATATATATATATATATATATATATATAGTATCCCGTATATATATATATATGCTAGGCTTGTTGCAAAGGGTTATGCACAGGAAAGAGGCATTGATTTTGATGAGACCTTTGCACCTACATGTCGTATGACTACTGTTCGGAGCATTTGTGCACTTGCAGCCCATCATGGTTGGAATGTACATCACTTGGACATTAAAACAACATTTCTGAATGGTGACTTGCATGAAGAAGTGTATGTTTTTCAGCCCCGTGGCTTTGTGCAGAAAGGGCATGAAAACCAGGTGTGTAGGTTAAAGAAGGCATTATATGGTTTAAACCAAGCACCACGTGCTTGGTATGAGAAGATACATGCCTATCTGGTTGCACATGGTTTTGAGAACAGTCCAACTAAAAGCACCTTATATGTTAAGCATGCTAATGATGTGCTTCTGATCATTGTTGTCTATGTTGATGACATGCTACTCACTGGTCCTATTGAGAAGCATATTGTTGATTTCAAGGCTGATTTGCATGCCTCATTTGAGATGTCTGATTTGGGGCGTTTGCATCACTATTTGGGCATTGAGTTTATGCAAGTTGATGGTGGAATGGCTTTGTGTCAAACGAAATATATTGACACATTATTGCAGCGTTTTGGCCTTGAAGAGTGTAAGCCTATTGCCACTCCTATGGAGACAGGTTTACGATTGAGTCTTCATGATGCTGGAGATGCATTTGATATTGTTCTCTATCAGCACGCTGTTGGATGCTTGATTTACTTATGCATTACTCGACCAGATATTCAGTCTGTTGTCTCACAGATGAGCAGGTTTATGCATTGCCCAAGAGTCACGCATTGGAAGGCGGTTAAGCACATCTTTCACTACTTGAGTGGTACTTGGCTACTTGGGTTGTTTTATCCCAAGGGGGATCACTACCGCCAGATTTGCATGCTTTTTCTAACTCAGATTGGGCTGGTTGCTATGACACTCGTGTGTCCACCAGTGGTTTTTGCTTCATGCTTGGTAGCTCATGTATATCTTGGTTGAGCAAGAAGCAGCCTACTGTGGCCACTTCCAGTTGTGATGTTGAGTATAGGGCAGCTTTCACTGTGACTGTTGAGTGTGTGTGGCTCAGACGCCTTATGGCTGATTTGGGTGTTGGCCAGTCTTCTGCCACCACCATCTTCACTGAAAGTCAGAGCGCATTGGCAGTTGCGAGGAACCCTGTGTTCCATGCTCGCACTAAGCACATTGAGGTGCATTATCACTATGTCAGGGATAGGTTCTCTGCTGGGGAGATCAGCTTGGCATATGTGCCCACGCAGGAGAACATTGCAGACCTTTTCACGAAGGCTCTGCCTAGGGAGAGGTTTGAAGCTTTCCGCAAAGATTTGGGCTTACTTCCTTCTGTGGAGTGATTTCTACATAGCTTGGCACTTCCTTATACATGAGTGCCAGCTCCTTGTTCACCGTATCACTCCCAGGGTGGATTTGTTGATATATGTAGGTAGTGATGTGTGTGAACACACTAGGACCGCCGGGGCACTTTTTTCCCTCTTAGAAGGTTTTTTTCCCCCCGCTTGTATATACGCCTATTGCCCTAATGGGCTACTTATCTTTGTACATTCTCTAGTAATACATTCAGTATTGTGTGTTGTGCTCCAAGCTTCTTCTTCTTCCTTGTGCTATTCGCGTGCTTCCACAGACGTCTAATATCCGACAAATAGCATAATTGGATGCATCCACATGAACATGGAATGGTTTTTTTTAATCTAGTGTAGTTAAGATTGGTACTAAACACAATCGTCTCTTAAGCTCATTAAAGGAGTTTTCACATTCATCCATCCACTCAAAGTTAGTCAAAGGGGAGTACGGAGGCTTTGCTATGATTGCATACATATGAATGAAACATCAATAATAGTTGCAATGCCCCATGAAAGCTTGTACTTGCTTGAGATTCTTTGGCCTAGGTAGCTCTATAATTGCTCTAACTTTCTCCTTGTCCATGGATATGCCATTCTTTGACATTATGTGTCCTAGAATCTTGCCTTGCTTAACCATAAAAACACACTTTTTTGGGTTTAAGCACACTTGATATTCTTTAAATTTATCAAATATTTGTCTTAGCTCAGCTATGTGGGTTTATCTAATGTTGGAATGATCACATAGGTCATCAACATAGACTTCCAAGTTCTTATGCAAGAACTCTTTAAAGACATGACACATCAGCCTTTGAAAGGTAGCCAATGCATTGGTGAGCCCAAGTGGCATTAACCCAAATGAGAATATGCCCCATTTTATGGCAAAAGCCTACTTATGTTGATCTTTTGAAGCAATGGCCACTTGATTGTAGCCAGAGAACCCATCAAGGAAGCTATATACTTCCTTGCTCGCTATCCTCTCTAATAAATGTTCAGTGATAGGAAGCGAATAACTATCTCTAATAGTGGTTGTGTTAACCTTCTTCAAGTTAATGCAAACACATAACTTGCCATTCTTCTTGGGCACCATTACAATGGAGGAAACCCATTCAGTCTTCTCAATTTCATAGATAAATATGGCTTCTACCAATCGATCTATCTCTTCCTTGATCTTGGCAGCATAATTATCATTATATGTGTAGGGATTCTACTTAGAGGGTTTGGATTCTGAGGTCATGGGAATCATATGTGAGCATATATCAAGGTCTAATCCTTTTAGGACCTTATAACTACATGCAAACATGTCTCTATATTCTCTCAATAAATCAATCAACTCCTTTTCTTTTTCTTCCGTCAAGATGTGTCCTATTTACGTGCATCATTCGTCTCCTTCTTCTATGGTCACAATAATCTTTTTAGTTGTCTCTTTGTTATCATTGGCCACTCCTGTGAGTGCTTCTCGCTTAGGCATTCTGATCATGACTTTCCTATCTTCTATCTCATACTTCTTGAAATTTTTAGGGACCCCAAATAAAGATTCTTCCTCTTCTTGTGGGAGTTCTCTCTTCTTTCTTTTCTTTCTTTCACTCTTGGTGGTTAACTGTGTCGCTAACCTCACATCATTTGTAAGCTCTTCTCGTCCTTGAGGGTGAGTGTTGGAACTCAAGGTCAAGCACAAGCATGGAAGCACATCAGAAAGGTGGACACACACAAGAAGAAGGAGCAAGTTGGGAGCTCCAAGAAGTACATGTCAAATTTTTAGAAGAATCCCCTTCAAAAATAGTGATTTCCATCACTAAAAACCATTGTAAATACCATTATCTATTTTTGTAACTCCATTTTGTTCAAGCCGAGGAGTCCTTGAGCTTGAGGAGTATTAGAAGTATCATCCTACCAATTTTCATAATTTTTAGACTTCGTTTGGGCCCTCAAATAAGCCCTGGAAACTAATTTTCAACTAGGTCGGACACTAGGTCTAGACAGGGCCAAAACTAGTAAAAAAACTATAAAAAGAGCTAGAGAGCTCATTTTTGAGGTTAGCTTGTTAGAGAATAGAGCTTTTGTACGAGAACTCTTTGCAATCAAAGCTTTCCATTGTTCCTCTCTTTGATCTTACCTTGTGCACGTGTGTGTGTATGTGTGTGCATGTTTGTGTGCTTTCACTCACGCACTTGTGCCTTCACTTGCTCGTGGTCTTCATATCGGTCCTCATGTCTTCGCGGATTGACACGTAAAGGAGGTGGTGCTTACGCTTGAGCTACACCAAATTTTGGCGTTGTTGCCGGGGAGAGAGCTTCGAGGACGAGCGTTGTGATGGTAAGATCGTAGATTTGTGACGTTGGAAGGTAAAAAAACTGTCATTTTTGTTCATTTTCTGATTTTTCTTCTTCATCTTCATCATCATCACCATCTCCATCTTCTTCCATCTTCTTCTTCATAGAAATTTCTTGTTTTTTAGTGCATTTTCACCATTTTCATACCATCTTTCATGCATTATTATGTGAGAAGGAGTTAGGAGGTGCAAGGGAGAGCAAGCGCTTGTGTTTTTTCATGATTTTCTGCACATACGGAACTCACCATTGCTTCTGCGCTCAGAAATTTGAATTTCCCACCAAAAAACACGATTCTAACAGAAAATCACGATTTTCATAAAATTCAAAATTTTTCAAAAAAATATGATTTTCTATTTCCCACCTAAAAGCCTTTTGAAAAGAACATGATTCTAGGATCATTCTCAAAATCCCGATTCTGTGGTTGTGCTCAAAATCGTGATTCTCTAAATTTCTGAAAACCACGATTCTGAGGCAAAATCGCGATTTTCAAGTAAAAACACGACTTTGATAAAACACGATTTTCAATGGGCTCAAAATCGCGATTTTCACAAATCACAATTTTTAGCAAAACACGATTTTGGGAAAAACACGATTCTCTGGTTGTGCTCAAAATCGCGATTCTCTAAATTTCTCAAAAACACGATTCTGAGAAGACACGATTTTCAGTGGGCTCAAAATCGTGATTTTCAAAAATCACGATTTTCAGCCAAAAACACGATTTTGTGAAAACAAGATTCTCTGTGGCTCCAAAATCGTGATTTTCAAAAAACACGATTTTCATCCAAGGTACAAAATCGCGATTTTCAGAACACGATTTTCAAAAAACACGATTTTCATCCAAGGTACAAAATCGCGATTTTCAAAACACAATTTTCAATCAAAATTGCGATTCTCTGGTCAAAAAACACGATTTTGAGAAAAACACGATTTTCATTCAAAATCGCGATTTTGTGATCATTGTCAAAATCGCGCTTTTCACGAGACTCTCTCAAAATCGCGTTTTTCACGATTCTTACTCAAAATCGCCTTTTTTGGGATTGTTCAGAATTGCGATTTTCATAAGTGCTCAGCATCGTGATTTTCATGATTTCACAAAATCGTGATTTTTGTGGTTGCTCAGCATCACGATTTTCATGATCCCTCAAAATCGCAATTTTCATAAGTGCTCAGCATCGCGATATTCATGATTTCACAAAATTATGATTTTCACTGTTGCTCAGCATCGCGATTTTCTGACCTCACAAAAACGCGATTTTCTGACCTCACAAAAACGCGATTTTCACACAAAATCGTGATTTTTCCAAAAAGTCATGTTTGCCTGTTTTGACCCCCAAGAGCCTGATTTGACATAACTTTTTCATCAAAAGTCCATTTTTGGAGCTCTATAGCTTGTTGGAAAGCTCGTTTCGAATCCTACACGGCGTCAATTATTTTATATAAGAATAACGTGTTGATTTTCAGATAGGATAATTTGAAGTTGACCCTCATGTGGGACTACAAACCCAAGGGGACTCCAAAGGATTTTGAACCATACCAAAGGGAAATTTTGGACTCTTAACCAAAGCTTATGAACCTGAGATCTGGTAGACACCTAGGCAAGGATAGACAAAGCATTAGATCTTCTGAGGGTAGTGTCAACCATACAGCTAAGTCTTGGGCACAACAACTAAGTGGTCATCCTTACGTACTAAGTTCAGACACAAGTGATTCATAAATGTCTTTTAGCATGGGGAAACCTGCAAGGGGCTCAGGAACTGCCTACCTACAAACACCAAAGGGTCCATATAAGACACAGATGGAATATATTCGGACCAACCGATTAGGTGCTCGCATCTATGAGGATGGCTTGAGGCGATCAATGGTCCAACTCAAAAATCCAGATCAACCCATGGGACTTGAACACCCTGTAGTCAAGTTTGAAGAGGGTTCATACATTGATAAGGAAGGAACCATGTATGTGTTCACCAACCAACCAGATAGGACCAATGAGTTTGGAAATATCATTTCTGAGAATGAGATAGGAGACCTAGAACAAGGAAATGTAGAACAAGGACCCCAGACTCCTAGAGGCAAGTCAGTTTTGACCAGAGTGATCACTCCCGATTGGACCCTCAAGACAACAAAAGCATAGAAATATTCTTGAATAGAGAAACAGAAGAAGCCTTTTGGTGATTCAAGCCAGATCAACCTAGCCAATTGGGCATAGTCATCATCTACGAGTTCAAGGATCCAGAGACACCAGGCAAAGTTGTCTACCTGGATAACACATCAGAGAAAATATTCTTGGTAACAAAACATGATAGACATGCATATACTTGGAAGAGTGAATTGATTTTCCCTCCATCAAGATCCAATGTTTCCCATGGCCTCCAGGGAGTAGGATCATCCCAAGCTCATGAAGCCTAGAGAGAAAGAACTAGAGAGAGACCTGAGGTAAATTTTGCACACACTGTGGGCAGAAATAGATTAGGATTTGAAAATGAAAGACCTAAAAGAGAGAGACATCAAGCACATAGGCAACAAAGAGATGAACATGATTTTCCATTGCTTAGACCCCGAGAGCACACAAGAACCCTTAGACCCACTCAAATGATCAAAGCAATGAAGAATTATTTTGACGAGACAGGAGATCCTTATGATCATGTGGCCGAGTTCAAACAAGTGTTAAGAGCTGAACAGGTTGAGGATTTGTTCACCCAGTATGAGGCATTTGGTTTGACTCATAAGGGAACTACCTTGGCTTGGTTTCAACCACTGAGTAGTCGCAACTATCATGATATAGGTCAGCTGCTAGACGAATTCATTGTAGAATTTTCCAAGAGTGGTATCAGGCATAACACATCATCTTTGATCCACAGTTTCAAGGAGACACCCCAAGAAACAGTGCGACTAGTAGGTAGAAGGTTCAGACAGTACTTAGAAAGATGCCCTGCTCCAGAGTTACCTACACCAGCCAAACAAGTGGCTTTGTTTTTAGATGGCTTACTAAGCACCAAGTTACGATCATATGTGTACTTGAAAGAGCATAGAAGCATAGAAGAGTGTGTGCGGACCTGCATTGACATAGAAGACAACTTGGGTGAGGAGTTAGGACTATCCAAACTCTATAAAGACTCTGACAGTTCTACTAATCACACCTCCACAGCCTCCACTGATCTGGATGAGATAGCAGAGCAAGTTGCCAAGAAGCTAGGAGTTCAAAATAGACAAATACCAAGAGTCACCTCATTGAATCGGTGTTATACTTCCAGAGGCGACCACATGGCTAATGTTTGCCCAATGTTGACTCAACCCCAAAGAAACCCTAATGCTCCATATTGCACTATTGAGAGGAAATACACAAACCACACGGCCCAAGATTGTCCCTACAATAGGCAAGCTATTAGACAGAATTATCAACAACCTTACTCACAGGGTAGGTATTAGAACCGATACCAACAGCCATATCATAGACCAGAACAACAATATTAGGCACCATATAGGCCACAACCAGTCCTAGGAAACCAACCACCAGCTCTTACCAATGTGATTCCAGTTAAGTATGCGGTGGCAGAAGAGAAACTTAATAAAGCATTGGTGCCACTAACCCCATTGGTCTCAGAAAATGACTCTCATGCTCATAGTTCAGACTACTCCCATGAAGGTAGTCCACATGCTTATTACACTGAGTCGCCTGAGCATAGTGAGATTTACTCGTATCAATATAAGGCACCACCTATGGAGCAAAATTGGGAGCCAGAATACTCCAATGTCATGTACACAAATCCTAACCCTAGGCCCCAATTGAGACAAATGAGACCACAAGCCCCTAGAGGACCGTGTTTCAGATGTCAGGGTGACCATTTCATTCGTGATTGTCCCCACCCACCATCTCCGAGTCAAGGTCAGGCTATCACAATACAAGCTTTTTGTCCTGAGTGTGGCAAAGACCATCTCTCGAGAGATTGTCCAAGAAACCCCTCTAGTGCACCCAAGGTTACACCCATTAATGTGGTAGGCTTAGTGGTGGATTCAAGTGCAAGTAGTAGTAATGTGGCTCCTGTATAGGCAATTACTAGAGCACAAGCATTAAAACAAGATAAACTAGTAGAGCAATCGGAGTCGAGTGAATCAGGAGAGCCTAGTAAAAGGAAAACAAGAACATGGAAGGATACCAGGGAGAAAGCCAATCGCAAGTGGAATAAAAAGTTATCAAAACTAGAAGAAAGCCTGAGAGAAGTGAAAACAAAGATAGAAGACATTGCATCTCAAAGTCCCTCGCATGCCGAAACTCCATCCACACCACCTCATCCCATCCCACCACCCATTGTAAATAGACCACAACCAGGGTCTGTTCTTGCAAATCCAACCCCAGAAGGCTTGGATATGATGTTCAAGGCCTACCAGGCTCGACTTCAAGAAGGGCCAACAGCTGCAAACCTAGACAAGAGTTACACTAGAGCGGATTTAGAGATTGAACGGATGGAAATGTGCATGAAAATGGTAGAACAAGCTCAAGTTATACTCGAGACTAGTCACAAGTTCAATCAGACAAACTCTGTCAAACCGGATTTGCATTTACAGGGCTTACTAGAAAGATTAGAGCAATTGGTAAACAAACCACAAGTTTCTTTACCTCCACAGACTCAACCAGTTATTGAGAGAAGAAGCTCACCACCAATGGGAGTGTATGTTCCTAATTCCACGGATGTTGGAATACCTCCTTCAATTCACGAGCACTCTCAAGAATTCTTGCGGGAAATACAAGAGGAGAAATGGGCCAAGGAGAAGGGTAATTCCCCTCCTATTCGTGAGATTGATGACCTTGATGATCAATTTCCCCAAGACATTCCATATATTTATGGACATGAAGCAGAACAACAAGAAGACAAAAGATTAGATTTTGAATCTAATACTTTAGAAGGTCTGCCACAATTCACTGGCCCTTGGGAATCTGAATCTCTTCAAATCAGAGCTCCCATAATATTGGTAAGAAATGAAGACTCAGTGGTTCCAAGGAACACTGATGTCGTGAAGAACACTAAGGTTCAATGTCATCTCACTGTAGAAGAGCTGCTCAAAGCAAAACCTGAGCTATGGAATCATGTGAAAGATCAGGTCCTAGAACTTGATTCCAATCTGCCAAAAACAAGCTCTAAGCAAACAATTCCAGAGATACCTCTCGATAAAATAGGAGACATGTGTGAGGGTGAAGAAGGTAATACTTATCTTCCAATCACCTACCAAGGTTACACAACCAAAGCAATCATAGATTCAGGTGCTGGTGTTGCTATAGCGACCACCTCCTCGTGGAAGCAATGGGGAAAACCCACATTAAGACCAACCAAAATGAAGCTTCAAATGGCCGACGATCATTTTGAAAGACCTCTAGGATTGCTCGAAGGGATAACTCTAACCACTTGTGGTGTAGAGTTTGAACACACATTTTCTATATGTGCCTTTGAGAAAAATAATGTCTATGAGATGATCCTAGGAAGACCCTTCCTATGACAATTGCAAATAGTACAGGATTGGGGAACCAACTCCTTGTACTTACAACACTTAGGGGTCACCACCAAGATCAATTTGAAGGATTACACCTTCAGAGATGTACCACCCCTACAGTGGAATCCTATCCACAAAGCGAAAGAAGATTCTATCTCTGTGCATTCTGGAAGTTCACCTGATCCATCCTGGTTGCATGAAGATACTCAATTGTGGATGTGCAAGGTCGCGAAGGAAGAAGAAAAACACTTAAAGGCAAGAGAAGAAGGAACTTCTCCAGGAGATAGACCAATTAAAGACCCAGCCTATACACCGATGGTTGAGCCTCATGGTTGGGCAGAAATCTTAGCTACCATGGACATTGCAGTCAATGAAGAACAATGGACACCTCATTGTGATGAGGAGGGTTATGATATTTCAGTGTTCATGTGTCAGCCCTTGCTAGAAGAATGTGACCCTAGTGATGTCATAGAAGAAGAAGAGAATGATGACGATCTAGAGTCCATTGTGATGGATAGTTGCTTTACCTCGAAAAAGCACTATTTAGAAGATATAGGAGTGTTTACCAAGAACCTCTCACAAGTATTAAAACGGTAAATTTAAAGGATGAAAGTGAGAGCAGTCAAAAGAAAAAGAAAAGAAAAGCCATGAAACAAGAAGAGGAGGAGTCATTGTTCGAAGTACCAGAAAATTCCAAGAAATATGAAGTTGAGGATTGAAAAATTTTGGTACAAATGCCTAAGAGAGAGGCCATCATAGGAGAATCATAGGAGAATCATATGATAATAAAGAAAAGACCAAAAAGATTGTTGTGACCATTGAGGAGAACAAAGAGAGATGTCCCACATAGGAGATGACTTAAGTGCAAAAGAAGAAATGGAGCTTGTAGCTCTATTAAGGGAATATAGGGACGTGTTTGCATGGCATTATAGAGACTTGAAGGGAGTAGATCCAAGAATATGCTCTCATACAATCCCCATGACTGCTGACGCCAAGCCCACCAAACAAAAGCCCTACACATATAATGACACTTATGCAACTAAAATAAAAGAGGAAATTGATAGGTTGATTGAAGCTGGATTTACCTATGAGATTGAGCATACTGAGTGGGTGTGCCCCATTGTAGTGGTGCCCAAAAAGAACGGGAAGTTGCAAGTGTGTATTAACCTTAAAAAAGTTAATGCCGCTACGATTAGAGATAGTTATCCGCTTCCAATCACAGAACATTTATTGGAGCATGTTGCAGGCAAGGAAGTTTATAGCTTCCTTGATGGATTTTCTAGATACAACCAGGTAGCCATTGCCCCAGAAGATCAACACAAAACGGCATTTGCCACAGAGTGGGGAATCTTTGTGTTTCGTGTGATGCCATTTGGGCTCACAAATGCACCTGCAACATTCCAGAGGCTCATGTGTCATGTCTTCAAAGAGTTCTTGCGAAAGAGCTTAGAAGTATATGTGGATGATTTATGTGCTCATTCCCAAGAAAGAAGATACCACATCCCTGAGCTCAGACAGATCTTCAACAAATGTAGAGAATATCGAGTGTGTATGAACCTAGAAAAGTGTGTATTCATGGTTTGATAAGGTAAAATCTTAGGTCACATTGTTTCTAAGAATGGAATATCAATAGACGAGGACAAAGTCAAAGCTATAGGGGAAAACTTCTTGAATGAAGTCATTGAAAATCCTCTCCAAGAATTCTTAGTTATACATAAGAAGTCTGCCCCCTATCATCCCCAAGCTAACGGACAAGCTGAGAGCACAAACAAGATCCTATGTAATGTATTGACAAAACTGGTAAACAATAAACGCTCTGATTGGGATAAACAACTTCATCATGTTGTTTGGGCTTATCGAGTTGCATTGAGAAACATATTGTGCGATATCTTTTTCCATATGGGGCCAAAAGAAGAAATCTTTGGGAGAAAAAGTGGTGCTTTGTATGCCTCTATGACCCGTGTAAGATGGTTCATGCATTTCTTTGATTACAAAATCCTTAAAAGCTTGTGTAATGCATAATCAGTGTTGAAAATAAAGTAAACCATGATGAAACTATAATGTTCATCAGTTAAAGATGCACAGTTGTTAGAATCATGCCATGCACATGAGAAATACAAATCAAATGCATGAGTGGAAATCATTTCTTGAAAAGAATGAATTTGGATGGCAGAAATATTATGAAGAACAATAGAATGTGAAGAAATATGGCTAAGAGCATTAGCTATGACATTAGCTTTCCCAGGTTGATAAAAAAACATGGGCTGGAAATTTTGGATGAATGAAGCCCATTTAAGAGGTTGATCAAGGATTAAGGGCTGATTTAATAAATAGTTAATGGCTTGTTGATAGTGTTTCCAAATTCGCAAAGCATGCACAACTACTAGCAATTCTTTATCATATGTATTATAATTCTTTTCTATGGGATTAAGCTTCCTACTTTCAAATGTAATGGGATGATCATTTTGCATTAAAACAACACCTATTCTTGAACCACTAGCATCAGTAATGACATGAAATGGTTGCAAAAAATCAGGTAATTGTAAAACAGGTGCATGTGAAACTGCATGTTTGAGTTTTTTCAAAGGATTGATGTTGGGTAATTCCCCATGTAAATTTTATTTTATTTTTCAATAAGAAGGTAAGAGGCAATGCTAAATAAGAAAAAATTTGAACAAACTTCCTATAAAAACTAGCCAATCCAAGAAAAGATCGTACATCATTGATTGATTGAGGTGTAGGCCATCCTACTATAGCTTTCATCTTTTTTGGATCGACATGCACGCCTTCACTTGAAATAATATGCCCAAGATATTCTAGCTTACATTGAAAGAAGTAACTCTTTTCAGGATTCGTATAAAGTGTGTTCTCTTGTAGCAAATGAAAAACTATTTTGAGATGCTTTTCGTGCTCACTATCATTCTTACGACAAACAAGTACATCATCGAAGAATATGAGAACAAAAACTTGATAATGAAGAAAAATGTTATTTATCATTCGAGAAAATGTAGCAGCAACATTGGTAAGTCCAAAGGGCATTATTATAAATTCATAATGTCCAGTTTGAGTTCTAGATGCAGTCTTAAAAATATCATTATGCATCATACATGTCTGATGGTAACCTGATTTAACTCCTCATAGTTTATCTAAGAGATCATATATTTGAGGAATAGGGTATGTATTCTTTATTGTGATCTTGTTAAGGGCCCTATAAACGATGCACATTGTATAAGTTTCATTCTTCATCTCTACTAAGAGAACTGGTGCTCCAAATGGGAAGAAATAGGCCTTATAAGTCCTTTGTGGAATAAGTCTTTAATTTGGTTTTCTATTTCCTTTTGATGTAGTGGGCCATGCTTATAAGGTGCTTTATGAGGAGGAGAACTACAAGGAATTAAGTATATGCTATGGTCAAAGGATCCTTGAGATGGTGGTAGTTCAGAGGAATAATCAAACATAAAATAATTCTTATAAGTAGTCATAAAAGGTTTATGTGCATCGAGAAGTGTATGAGTATAATCATTTATGACATTGACAAAAACAATGCATGAATTGTATCCTTTTCTAAATGCACTTTTTACTTGAGCATAATGACTAATCATTGGAAATGGCTGGAAATCATGCCACACAGACAAAGTAATGATTTGAACTTTAAATTAAAAGTTGAAGGTATGTGTATGGTAGTCAATGTGTGGGTTATAATGATGACAAAAAGGCATACCAAGTATAACAACATAAGATTGCAAAGGTGAAATTAAAAACATTCATTCATCTACATATGGGCCTATGCTAATCGTAACATCTTGCACTTCTCATGTTACATTATAACGACTACCTTGAAATGCAGCTTTCACTTTATAAAAGGAAGGAAACATTTTTATTTTGCACTAATAAATGTGAAATGAAATCATGTTAACTACCATCGTCATGCAAAATATCAACCAATTTGTTATTAATAGTACCCTGCATGCAAAGTAAAGGATGAATATAGATATCATTACCCAAGGTACTTAAGTCCTTCTCCAAATCTTCCTCTTATCCAAGCAAGAGGAATATCTTCATTGATAGCCTCAATGTTATGCAATTGAGTTGTAGTTGGTTTCATCTAAAGAGGTCACAATCAGCACTTCATTCTTGTATGTTCATGTTTACCACAATTCCAACAGGTGATGCATGGTCGCTTCTGTTGGGCATCCACCATTGAAGTTTGCAAGGTAGGTGGTTTGCTAGGTTGGAGAGATGAAGCAACAGGTGCAATTGAGTAGTTGGATTGTGCAGGATGTGGAAAACAAAGTAAGATGAGGCATTAAAATTATGCTTCATAGGAAAAGTAGGTTTAACAAAATGTGGTCGTTGATGCAGTTGGATCAACTTGGTTATGGACTGGAATTCCTTCTCTACATCATTGGCAAAAGAGATAGCTTCATCGAGGGTTAATGGCCGTAGTGTGTGAAGCTTGGCTTGGATTCCTATCTCCAAACCATCCTCATATTTCCTCTGCAAGGTATCCTTAGGTACATCTTTGTTCATACAAACCAATAATAGATTTTGCAAGAACCGCTTCGTGTAGCTAGTGACTGTGTCACCCTCCTTCTTTGTAAAGGTTGTCCATGCACATCAAACATGTAAATGATATTGAGAAAAGAATCTTTAAACTTATCTTGGAAACCCTTCCATGTAGTTGGACAATCTACATTGTAATACAATGCATTCCGCAAAGTTGAGCCTTCCCTACTAAATACTTAGTAGCGAATTTGACTTTTTCACTTTCAGCATATGATTCGTCAAAATAGAAATTGACAAATTGTGATAACCATGAAAGAACTAAAGGGCCCATCCTTATGGTCATCAAACCATAGAAATTGTTAATTTTCAACACCAATCTTGGAATGCCTGCCATAAGCTTGGGCAGAGACAATAGCTTTAACACCCTTGCAAGATTATCTTTGTCAAATTGTATCTTTTGAAATACTTTGTCACATGGTCGGATCTCATTTTTGGCACCTCAAAGTTCGTGCTACAAGAGCTCCAATTGTTGCTCGAGCAATAAAGGTAGAGGTGACTCATCGAAATCCTCCATGGTATTTGTAGGGTCCATGGATATGTATACAAAGAAACCCCCTTGTTGGATATGTGAGAAAAATTTTGAGATTTCTTGAATTACAATGTCAAAGGGAAGGGTGATTCTTGGGAATTGAAAAAGGAAGAGAGTGTCACATCATGGAGGTTTTGTAAGAAGACCTCTTGGATGAGGTGGTAGAGATGCCATATGGCACAAATAGGGATTTATGTCATATGGTAGATGACTTTAAGATATTATTATCTCTCTCTCACACAAGGGAGAGGCATGAGAATAAGAAACTCGACGACAGGGTGGATTGACTACAACCATACTCTGTGTGTGATCGATTGGCATCCCATGTGATGAAGCATAGAACAAAAAGGTTGTTATATGATAGTGGTATTAGAGCAATAATAATCCCATGTGAGTTGCGCAACCATCATGAATTGTCTCGTTGTTGCAAGGTGTTGGATTCGAACCCATAACCTCATGGAGGAGAAGAAGATGGGCTACCACATTTTCTATGCTCATTGGTGAGCTTAAACTTGCAAAAGCAAGCTTTAGTTAGACTTTAGGCATCCCACACAACCTAAAAGCTTGTAAGGATGGAAGAAGACGATCGTCTTTTTGTAGTCAAGTGTTAATGGAATTCATTGGGAACAATCAAGTTTCTTAAGAATTTATGAAGTAGAAGGGAAATTTGTAAGCCCCAAAAGGACCTGCTTCAAGTATCTTTCCTTTCACTATTCCACGTATGAAGTGTTTAGTTTTGGAAAAAGTTATATTTTTTGGAGAAGAAAATTGAGGGCTTTTAGAGGGACTTTCTTGAAAAATTCATAGTTTTGGGAAGAATGGGATTCATACTTCCATGCCCAATCATAAATGCTCAAAACCCCCTTCTATTACTTTCCGAAATCTATAGGAGCTAAATTTTATCAGCAATCCATTTATGGGAAAAAGAAAGGACAGGTTTTGGGAAATGTTTTTTGAGGGAAAGTCATGTGTATGGAGAGCCTGAACTATATAATCTCATATTGACTCAATAAATCACTCAAAATACAAGAAAGCACAAGCTTAGTGTATCTCCAAAATAGCCCTCTTGCATGATTTTTGCATAATTTACAGGTGCTATTTTGATAAGTAGCCATTTTGGGAAAGGGAAATGAAGAGGGAGTTTCCATAGATAAGTGGGAAAAATCATGCATACATATAGTATAGTGTATAGAATTCCATTTAGAATCAAGAAATTAAAAAGATTAGCTTCTTATGATGGGAGTTTGAAACTCCAGAAAACCTCCTTTCATCACTCTTTGAGAAAAATTCTAGCACCTGAATTAAAAAAATTCCCATTTTGGAGGAGGGAAAAAGAGGTGCATTCACTATGGATGGATGGGAAAAAGTATACATACTGAGAGTATGTCATATGGAATTTCCTGTGAAGTCATTAGATTCATGAAAAAAATAAGTTGAGGAGGAAATATGCATCCTCAAAGACCTCCTTTCCAAACTTTTTGGAAAAAAAATCAGGTGCTAATCTTAGCCAAACTCCACTTTGCAGATCAAGAAAAGAGATCATTTAAGAGGATTCCATGGATTAGTGCATACAAACATGAAGTATGGTTTATATATTACCATAGGGAATTAGAAAATCCAAGAAAAATCCAAAGAAGCTTGCTAAAATCTCCCATACAACTTTTCCAAGAAAGTTAAAATCTTGGTTTAGGCCTCTTTTGGGGAGCAAATTAGCATGCGAGAAGGGAGGATTTGGAAAGGTGAAAATAGACTCAAGCATCTTCATATTTACTCTTTGATGTTATCGAGAGAAATATATGATTTCTTTGATGGAAGAATGCTTTTGGGCACTTCAAAAATCACATTTTCACACAATCGGGAAGGTGATTGAAGAAATTTCACTTCTATCCACTTGAAATTATGTATATGGTATTTTATGATCATTTATAAGTTCTAAAAAGGTTTTTGCAAGTTTAGATGGATTACATGTGCATTTTTTTGGCATATTTACATTATTTTTGGTAATCATTTGGCTTTGCTTGAGGTTTTGGGAAGTGATCCAATGCTCTCAGACACTTCAAAGCTTATTTTAGGACCCAGCAAGGAAATTTCAGAGGTCTTGAAGCTTGTCAAAAGGATTGGATTTAGGCAATTCCAATATCAAACGATTCAGGGATGTATGGTTTATATTTCAGGCATTTTACTTTATGTTCGAGCATGTTTTGTATGTACATGCGTGAATTGGAATGCATACATCATATTTGATCATTGTTTTAATTCTAAAAGTATGGATCAACTTGCTAGGAGTACACTTTTTGATTGTTTGCAATAAATGATTGTAAGAAGTACAAGGCTATGCAACCAAGGTGTGGTTGCTAACATTATGTTTTTGCAAGTTTTGGAGTTCATATTTCAGTATATGGCATGCATGCAATGGGCTTGCCAAGCCCTATGTTATATTGAATGGCCTGTGTGCCATTGGCCTATAAGGCCTTATGCTTGATTGTATGGTAAATTTTTTTTTTTGGAACCCTAATTTCTTGGGGAAATATTGTCAAAAGTTTTCCCACCTTATGGCATTATATACACACTTACCTTTAGGTAAGAATGTTATGGCATGGTAACATGCCTTCTCATCAAACATAAATAAAGTTTAAGCATGCTTGTAATCATGTAGTTGATGGGCTTATTACCATCAAAGTGTCATAGATAAGGCACTGTAGCTCAGTGATGAGTAGCACCTCCTTTAATGTCAATCCGGGAAGACGTGAGGATGGTATGAAGACCTCGAGCAAGTGGCGGCACAAGTGTGTGAGTGAGAAGCACACAAACATGCACACACATACACACACACGCGCACACACGGCAAGACAAAGAGTGAGAAGCAATGGAGTTCTTAGATTACTTTCAATAAGCTCTTACAAGTTTGTTTCAATTACAATCTAACCTCAAAAATGAGCTCTCTAGCTCCTTTTATAGTTTTTGACTAGCTTTGGCCCTGTTCAGACCTAGTGTCCGGCCTAGTTCAAAATTAGGTTCCAGGGCTTATTAGAGGGCTCAAACGAGATCTAAAAAATATGAAAATTGGCAGGTAGATACTTCTAAAGCTCCTCAAGCTCAAGGACTCCTTGGCTTGCACAAAATGGAGCTACAAAAAGGTGAACATGGTATTTACAGGGGTTATTAGTGATGAGAATCACTTTTAATTGGTGTATAGGTTTTGAAAAATTAAAGGTTGCCTTAGTGCTAGATCTGCGTGAATGCTTGTACTTGCTTCTTCATGAGGAAAATTATTGGCCTACTTGCCAGATCTTCTTTGACTGCCATGTCTGCTTGTGCTGTCCCTTCGCTCTGACTCTCTTCGTCTTGTGGCTCCTTCGGTTCCCTGACTGCTGCCAACAGGCACCTTTAGTAGTAATAGGACCATAGGATTGTTAAGGGGAAGAAAATGTACTTTCACCATTAGGAATGTGAAAAAGCAATCCTGTAGGTTTTAAGAAGTTGCATAGAGTCACAAGAGATACCTTTATGATCATCTTCAATGTATTGAAGGTCTCATAGTGTGACTAGTAGACTATGGGGTATAATGAGGAATACCCAAAGAGTGACTAATCTCACTCATGCATATCACTTAAGTGAAACATTTTTGCTACACTACTAAAGAAACCAATTAGATGGGATCATAGAAATGGGTTTCATGAGAGAGCACCGATGGGTGCTTATGTAATTCGAGTGATGTTTAGGAAGGCCATAGAGATGGCACTAACTCTATGAGTTAGAGCATAGATCCCTCCATTAGGAATAGTTGGGGTACCCAATACATATAAGTATGTTGGGATCTAGAGAGAGGTACTTAGACTCAGTCTTGGTACCTAGGAACAAGTTAGTTTGAAATAGAAAGGGATATCCACTATCACATATTGACTAGAACCAAACTAAACGAGTTCAAAGATATGGGATTCATTAGAGTCCACCTACTATTCCTATATATATATATATATATATATATATATATATATATATATATATATATATGTGGAATATACATGTGGTTTAGTGTACGTATGACTCAATGAATTGGAGGAATGTTCCATTGGTATGGAATGGTGGAAACGACTTCCCTTTGAGAACTCTTCTTCTATGGCCAAGGAGAAAAGGACTCATCATTCATGATGGCATGTCTCACTAGATCAAAGGAGAGCTCTTAGTAGACATCTCCCTAGGACTGGGAGTTATCCTTCATAGATTAGGGAAGTTTTATTCTTCCAATAGAGAATCTGATGGGTGATTTTATTACCATGGATATCACATACTCATTTGGTGGTTCTTAGGGAGGATAATTTCATTAGTTTGATTGGATCGTATAGATCAGGCACAAAGGATGGTTGACTGAGATAGTTCTTTGATATGGATACACATTTGTGTATTATGATATCATGCCACATCATTGCTGACCATTTTAGCAGAGGGATTTGACCCTAAAAAGGAAATTCTTTCCTCCGTTATTCATCATACATATGTTCATTATTTATGGGAGATTTGTTCTCCATCTTCACATAAATGTATGTCATGAGGGATTATGTATTAGTTTGCAAAAGAGAGGAGCAATTAAATTCATAAATTCTCTTTTAAGAAAAAGAGAAAGTGGGAATGAGTTTAGATATCGAGGAGAGATCTCACTTCCTCTTCCTTGGAGGGAAAAAGGAAAGGAAAATATGATTTCTTCTTCAAAGAGAATAGAGTATGTTTTCCTTTAGAGAGAGGAGATGTTTAGAAAACATCTTTTAGTTTATTTTAGAATGAATTCATTTACTCTACTTTTCAATGTAATTTTCTTTCACATGGGAGTTTCATTCTCCACTATTTTGGAAGGAAAAACATGGAGAACTTATGTAAAAGTTCTCACTGTTGGATGAGTATAACAAATGGATTCAAGAGAATCTGTTTTAAAGGGAAAGGGAAAATGGAATAGATTCCACTACTAGAGCTCTTTTCCTTTGAAAGGATTAGGGAGAGAGAAACAATTTCACTTTCTCACTTTTAGATTTTCTAGATAGAAGTGGCACTCTTCTATCAAAGACAAGAGGGAGATCAATTAATCATGATGGTTAGATTGAGTCTCACATGGAGACTCTAGAGAGAATTACTTATATTTATTCCTAGTGATGGTCCCTGACTAGATGAGATGGCCTAGTTATTGACATTAGTGAGACTGGGAGTTGATTTATGACTCTTTCTTTAGCGTTTCTAGGAGATAGGGATATATCTAACATATTGGGGTACTAAAAATCCTAATTGGTATTACATCATGATGATGATGGGTGAGCATCAATTAGGAGGATGGGTACTTAGGGATTATCTGGATCTTAAAAGGAGTGTTTTTTTGCATTCATATGGCAAACTAAAGGAAAGAGAAAATTTTACGATTTGTGCTAGTGCCAATAGATGCTCTTCCAATAGAACTAAGTCCAAAGGAAATGGATGACAAACCAAAGACTTCTTGGTTGGTGGAATGTAGAGATTGCATTTTACTACAAAGAAATTATGAGCTAGACCATGGAATTGCATATATCACAAAGGAGTTTATATTAAACTATTACCTGTGAGTACACTCAAGGTTGGAAAGACCTAGAGTGGTATGATGCAAAATCGTTCATTTAGTCCTCGATGGGTTTGGAGCCACTATTTATGGTACTTTGTTCTATATTTCAAAGGATTTTATGGTTTATTATCTCCATTTTGATATGGTCAAGCCTATAAGCTTGGCACTTAATACTTGCTTTACATACCATTAGTCCATAGAGGATACATCATATGGACGTAGCACATTTTGATGATGCTATATGTCATGGGACTCATAGTTTGGAAGTTGTGTATATCTGGGAGATAATAGACACCACTTCGATGATTTCCCACCTTTTAAATGATCTCATATGAGGCTTCTTAAGTGGAAGGATATGGGGAAAAACACATAGAGATGACCATGTACATAGACTACATGGGGTTCAGGAGAGTTCGAGCACTTTCTTCTACCATTATGGTCATTTCATCTACATTTTCGAGGACGAAAATGCTTCTAAGGGGAAGCAACTATCACATCATGGAGGTTGTGTGAGAAGACCTCTTGGGTGAGGTGGCAGAGATGCCACATGACACAAACAAGGATTTATGTCATATGATAGATGACTTAAGAGATTATTATCTCTCTCACACAAGGGAGAGGCATGAGAATTGTCAGACATTGGTCTACAGAGACCATTCCATGTGTGTGTGGGACGAGGGCTAGTTAGCCAAGGTCCTAAGCTCGGGGGTATATCCTAAGGTATTTGATGGTTAGTGGGGATGAATGTTGCATGCTGGCCACATGGCGACGCTAGAACATTCCATATCACTACTATTTTGGATACAAGAGGATATAAATGGATGGGAGGAGAGTGGCACACACATCATTCACAAGCTTCTTGAGGAAAGCCTCACAAGAATAAGGAACTCGGTGGCAAAGCGGATTGACTACAATGATACTCTGTGTGTGATCGATCGGCATCGTGCGTGATGAAGCGTAGAACAAAAAGGTTGTTATTTGATAGAGAGAGATGCAAGTTGTTTGAAATATAAGAAAAGAGAACTAGAATGACAACACAAAGAGATAGTGTAGTGGTAAAACACTATACTTCTGAAAGTGAGGTTGTGGGTTCAATTCCTTGCTCCTTGGTGAATATAAAACTCTTTATTCCCACTCCTTAATTAAAAGTTGTTCATGCATAGCCAACGGTCACCAAGGGTGCCAGGGAAGCCAAAGTGCCAAAGGTATGCCTTAGTCGATGCCTTAGAGTAAGCCAAAGGATTAAACATAGGTTCATGTTCAAGAACTAAAACAAAAACAGGAACCAAAATCAAAACCGGAATCGAAACACGAATAGGAATCGAAATTTGAATCTGAAAACGAAAATGAAAATGAAAATGGATAGCAAAACATCTTTATACACACACATTCCATAATTGATAACAACAGCTAGAAACTAATCCCATATATGAGTTTTTGGGCACATATGAGAGAGCAAACCATGGACTCATCATGCACGTGCACATAGCATGCACCTATCCTTAAGCATTTATGGGTGAAGATACTTGTGCCCTCTCTATCTTTTTCAACTAGTTGCACAAAAGGCTTGTTTTGAGGCTTTGAGACCGATGTGGAGTTCTCAATGTCTCCTCTTTTGGGACAATTTTCTTTGTCTTTCTCATCAATTTTCTTTGTATTTCTCAGAGTCTAGTGAGCATGACGATCAAGAAGATTTTGCATGACATGTCTCTACGTAGATATGAATATTACTTGCCTATTAGCCACATACCCATCTCTTTATATATATATATATATATATATATATATATATATATATATATATATATATATATATATATATATATATATATATATATCACTTTCGTTATAGAGAGCCATAATATAACTTTCAACTGGGCATGATCATATAGCTCTCGAGAGGGCACTCATGTGAGAGCCCATATATACTGGTTCCACCTCTCTTCAAGGTCAAGCTCTCTAGTAATGCTCTAAGTTCAGGTTCGAAGAACGATCTTGTATAAGGGACTCCTCTATTCTTATAGAGCATAGAGCCCTCTATCCTCCATAGAAGCCTATGTAATCTCCTCTTTTTTGATTTTTTTTTTTGGTTTCTTCTAAGAAAAAAACGAAGAAATATAGATTCTCCTCTATTTGGGTTTTTTTCCCAAATATCAAACACTCATTTCTTCTTTGGTTGATAATGCTAATGGTATTTGGACAGGAGTTAAGGCCAAGAAAATTATTATTGATGGAGCTAGATGCTCATTTTGTGGTAAGAAGGAGGACTTGAATCACCTATTCATACACTGCTAGCATGCCAAGAAATTTTGGAAGATATTGGATCCTTATCAAACTAGAAAGGTAATCTTCCATTGGGGCCTCAGGAAATATTATCGGGTAGATGTGTTAGAATGGACCGGCTGCGTAGGAACTAGTAGGAATTATAGTGTGGCATATCTGGCTGAGTAGGAACCAATAGGAATGATAGTGTGGCATTTCTGGTTGAGTAGGAACCAATAGGTCTTCCAATTAGGGAAAAAAGACTATGTTCTCTCTTTCTAATAAGGGCCCTCTTATCTTATAGTTGCAAAAGTTTGCAAGCTATCTTAGATGTCAAGAGGGATAATGTTCAGTGTCTTGAGCTGCTTATGAAGAATCAACCTAATAGATGGAGGGATCTACTTTTTTCCCTCTATTCTGAAGATAGACTTCACATGGTTTTCTCTCAGTTAAAGCATATGTACTCCCAACATTTGTATGGATCCCTCTACCTTGAGGTGCTGTACTACCTCCAAATTCACTCCATTAATATTATTTTCTCTCCTTATTCTCTTTTTCAAACAAAAAAAAAACCGAAGAAATCATTTTTCCCTCTCATTGATGTGACGGCTTTAGCGTTTTGAATTCTAATTTTTTTGTTTGGGAAATGGGACTCGTGGTTGGAAGGACATCCTGGTTGGAAGGACATCGTGGTTGAAGGACATAGGGATTTTCACGCTTTTGTTCTCCCTCCACCCGGTGTCCCCTAAAGGCTCTAGCCTCGTGTGTTCTTTATGGAAAAATTGGAACAAGGCCAAATAGTTCATCAGAATCAGTGATGAGTGGAAGTGGGCGGCTGGGATAAGACAAAATGACTCTATCTGGTTCCCGATCTACGGCATTAGGGGGGTGGAGTCTTGGAACCTCCAAACTGCAAAATGATTATGGAACAAGGGGTTCAAACAGTGGAAACAACTCTAGAAACAAGAGACCAGCCAATGGATTAGGTTCGAAGAATTGGATCCGAGACTTAGAGTTACCCTTGAGGAATGGACTCTTCTTCAAAGCAGGTGTTTAGCATGGGACCGCTCAACTACCCGCCTTCTCTGCGGTCAGGATCTTCCTTGCCTGGAGGGCCTCAAATGGAGCAATGGTAAGAAGCTATCCAGAACCCCCGACTTCAAAGAGAACTTAGATGTTCACCACACTCTTAACAAGAGATGGTGCCTTTCTTGGACCAAACTACGGTGGGAACTAAAATTCATGTCTATTTGGCACCCCTTAATTGAGGTCAAAAAGTCTGTTCTAATGTGGCACATCCTGCATAAAGGTATCTGGTCCAATGCAAGGGCTAAGAAAATATGTGGTGTGTTGCCATGGTGCAAGCGTTGTCATCGATGCATTGAAGATTTAGCTCACCTGTTCTTCGACTGCCCCAAGTCTCATGTTATCTGGCATCACGTGACCTGAGTATTGAGACTCACGAACCAAATCAATTGGCAACAGGTGATGTTGGGTGAGGCGGTTGGTTGCTCATCGAGGCTATGGTATGCCATTAGGGGTGAGACTCTCTGGAAGATTTGGAGGGAGTGATGTGCTGTCAATTTTGGCCAAACTCCTAAGGAATGGTCGATCGAGAAATCCTTGTTTCTTCTAGGTAAAAGAATCTCCTGAGATAAGAGATCTCCACCGTTTAGACATCACTGTATTTATCTCCTCGAAAACAACAAGTTGAAACCTAAATGGGTCCCACATGAAGGTGATGATGAATTTATCCGCCTCATTTGTAATGCCCTCTAAGCTGCCATACTCCTCCCCTGCATTGTGGGATTTGAGGGGTCCCATGGGCACTAGTCCATCCACTTGTAACTTTTTTTTCTTTATTTTAATTAAAGTCCCGGAGATTAGGCTAAGGCCGAACTTCCTTTTATTTAAAAAAAAAAAAGGGACTCGAGATTTTCGTGAGTCTATTTTTTTATTTATATTAGAAGGAGACAGTTTTTTTTTGACCATAATGACAAACAACAAAAACCTAGTTGTGCGCCATTTAACGCGCTAAGTCTCGTTATAAATAAAGGGATCAACTTCCTGGACATTTTCTCAGAAGTTGACAGACTACAGCGAAACCGAAGAAAGAGGAACAACAGGAGAGGTAGGAGGAAGAAACTGTTTAGCTAAGGAGTGTTTTCGGTAAGTTGCTACTGAAGTCTGTAGTTCCTGTTCCTTTCATTTTATTCTATTTCCTTTCTTGTCGTTTGGATTATCCTTGATCATCGTAGCCATCATGTCTTTTCTGATGTAGTTAAGCTTAGGATCGCTTTTCTCATTTCGCATATTCCATTTCTGAACGTGTTTCTGAATTTGTTTTTCGTGTTAATGATCTATGAAAATTCCGGATGGTGCACGTATCGATGCAGTGGATTTTTCTCCTCCATCATGCCCGGAAGCGCCGATCCCCGACTGCATTTTCGTCTCTATGATTATGATCTTTCTTTCAGTTCTTCATCTGTGAAAGCATTGTGAAAGCATCATAGTCTGCCTTTCGTTGCCTGGCGTCTTGTGAGGACGTCTTTTCTATGATCTTTTAGCCGTTTGTATTGATTATCATACATTGTACTGCAACGTCTCAGAAGAAAATTTTGTTTGCATGTGTCCCATAAGCGCTGCAGTTTCCGGTTTAGCCATATTCTGTCTTGCAGTGCCAACTCATGCTGACTGAGCTAAGATATGGAGTTGTCGATTGGATGCGAATACGTGTATGAAGGATTTTCAGGCTTCTTCAACACTAATCAACAAGATTCCTATTCGTGTGTTTCTTTCTGTACCTGAAACCGGTTTAGGATACGACTATATTAAGTCACAAGTATCTATTGCAATTGTGAAAATGCGCAGTTCGTAGATAAAAATTACAAGGTGGATGGCCTGATCCAGCACGTCTGTATTTTTGATTTTAGACGACTTTTGCATCGAGCATCCGCCTAAAGTTCGAGTGCATAGATAGAAGGAGTTAAACATTTTTACTCATACGTCAAAACGCACAGATTTATATAAGCTGAGTACAGATCGGATGCACACATAAGAGCGCAATATTTTCATCAAGAAGCACAACACTTTTACCATTGCGGAGAACAAAGTTATAAGACTCGAGTAAAGTCGTATACATATGTATGACAAGTCTAATGTTTTTGCCAGTATGGGAAGCCCCGAAATTGTACGAGTCCACTTCAATGCCATATGGAAAACCCCGAAATTGTACGAGGCGACTTCAAAACAAGGTTTTGAACTGTAGGATTCGTAGGATCTGAGATTGAAGCAAGCATTGTTACTAGGAGATTTGTGTTGAGTTCGAGGACATGGTTCTTTACCTTTCTTCCTGTGCTTACTAACTTTGGATCTCTCTACGTTGCCCCCCCCCCCCCAGCGGGAGCTTTTTTTCTTGCACGATTGGCTGAAAGTGGTAGTGCGTGCTCGATTAACATTTGCAGTGAAATTTACGGAATCATTTTCAACAGCGTTTAGACTGCGTTTTGTTTCATCTTTAACAGTGAACTTGCCTAAAGGCTCACAGTTTCACATTTTCGGTTCCTGAGCACGTCTTGATTTGTTTGCGGGAGTCTTGTCGCTTATCCATGCTCTAAGTTACTTGTACGCATGATTGAAAGTAATATTGCAGAGTCTCTTCATTTAGTGCCAATCATGTGTAATCATTATTGATAGAGTTTAGGCAGCGCTTTATCGACATGTCCAAACTGTTGACTCAGTGCTCTTACATTTTCGGTTGTTGAGCTTATCTAATTTTCTGTTCTGGAAGTAGGTGAATTGTTAGAGAATTCCTTTTTCTTTCTTTTGTTTATCGTAAAACTGTATGTATCTTTTCAGTTCTAGGCATTATTTAATTTTAATTGTTAAATTCTGCATTGACATCAGAATGTATGAAATCATCTCGATAGAGTTTAGGCCGCATCTCATCATATGTATTAACACTTGACTCATATCAAGGTTGACAGCTCCAAATTTTCGGATCTTGAGCATATTTGGTTTTACGGGTGTGGTTGAGGATAGATTTGCAGAGTTCCTTTTTTTTTGATATTTTTTTTTAGCTTGTCCATCGACCTACTTTGTTAGTTATGTTTGAAAGATTGAAGTGAACAACACATGCACACGGGGAATCGGGATCCCCCTTCTCCCGCACTTTTCAGGGGTTATACATCAGGACCACTCTGGTTCGAATCCTGAACCTCAGAGTCTAGGGTCCAGTGCTTTATCAGTACATCTTAGACTGCCTTTTGTTTATCTGTCTTTTATTTGATTTCAAGGTTGAGTGTTCATTTTGTGGTCTGGGATCAGACCACACATACCCTGCTTAGAATTAGTTGAGTTGCCATATATATATATATATATATATATATGTGTGTGTGTGTGTGTGTGTGTGTGTGTGTGTGTGTGTGTGTGTATACACAAAGTTCCACGATAAATAATAGTGGAACTTTGTGTATTTTTACCAGCTCGAGGTGCTATTTTGGTTATATATAAAACTGAGCTCATTGGTCAGTTATTGTGAAAATCTATGCTGATAGCCAAATATATGAAATCATCTTGAATATCTTAGACTGCATCTTATGATGTGTTACAGTGTACAACCACTTGAATAGTATCAAGACGGGCTGCTGCACATTTTCTGTTCTTGAGCATATCTAGTTTTGGCTGCTGGGGTCCTGCCTCACATTACATGCTTGACGTTTTGTGTGTATTTGAAAGCATTAGTGAAGACTCTTCATGTACAGCCAGATATCTCGAATTCATCTTAATGGAGGATAGACTGCACTTTGTCTACATGTCTCAATAATTTGACTTGTGCCAAAGGTTGACTGTACCACAGTTTCGGGTCTTAAGCATGTTTGATAGGGTAGTTTTGTTTGGGACAATGACATTTATCAACACAAGGTACTATTCTCGGCCTAAAGAAAATGGGATATTTAAATCTAGTTGAAATTCTAAAAGGGTTCTGCTATATTTGGCAACAGGGTTCTGCCTGTTCAATATTCTTGACAGAGATAAATAAGCTGTCTAGTTCAGTACGAAAGCGCTATGTGTACCGAATCAAACTGTCTTTATCTGTTGATTTGTGTTTCTATAAGTGGAGAGATTGCCTTCTAAGCATATCTGTTTGAATCAGAATCTGTTTTGGAAATCATGAAACTTATTTATGCTATGTTACATATCTGGTAGCTCTCTGCATTTTCAGTCCTTGGTGCATCCCTGCAAAAGCCACTATGGCAGCTGGTGGAGGTGGCAGAGGGAAACCCAAAAGTGCCAAATCTCTTTCTCGATCCACAAAGGCGGGTTTGCAATTTCCAGTAGGAAGGATTGCGCGGTTTCTGAAGAAAGGTAAGTATGCAGAGCGAGTTGGAGCAGGAGCTCCAGTATACTTGGCAGCTGTAATGGAGTATCTTGCTGCAGAGGTGATTACTTTTCAATGTCCATTTCGATGATTATTTCAGTCAGGTCTTTCCTTTTTTCGTTTAATGGCTAGGATCATGAGATCATACTGTACATTTCATATAAATTCTTACAAATAGATTCTGGTAGGCTGTATGTGAGTTATGTTCTGTTATGAGCTAATGCATTTGATTGGGGTCTTGGTTAGCAAGAGGCTGAAGTCCGATTATGTGAAATTAACAGCTATACCTTGAGCTTTTTCTAGGTTTATCAGGTCCCTTTGGTCCTTGTTAAGCTTATTTGTGTTTTCTGGGGCCTATTTGAAGTTACCAGTGTTCAATCTTTATGTTCTTCATAGTGGAATGCCCTCAAAAGTAATGCCTTGCTAATTTCAAACTATCAAAGAGTGTTTATTTCTGAGACTCAATATTTTATGCAGGTCCTAGAACTTGCTGGGAATGCTGCCCGTGATAACAAGAAGAACAGAATTATCCCCAGGCATATTCAGCTAGCAGTCAGGAATGACGAGGAGCTCAGTAAACTCCTTGGCAATGTTGTGATTGCAAATGGTGGCGTTTTGCCTAATATTCATGCAACACTTCTACCAAAGAAAGCCTCTAAAGGAAAGGATGAAATGGGGGGAGCATCGCAGGAGTACTAAACACACAACTTCATGATTCTGCATCTCATTTTTGGAATCTATGTTCTCTGAATTTTGAAGTATTCCTCTTTTATGAAAATCTAACACTTACGTGAAATGTAGATCCCATATATCTCTATATACAGAAGCGGGATTTTGAAAGCCTGAACCTTATGAATAGTTTTACTTTGGTATTTACCATGCTTGTTGTATCCTTGAGTGCTCCATGGTGAGTGGTTATACTTATACAGATGGAATTCTAAGAGCTTGAACTCAATGAATGGTTTCACTTCAGCATTTACTACTTACGAGTGTCCCTTGCTGAGTAGTTATTCAATGACATGTAGACATGCTACATCAAGTTGTGTTGATGGAACGTTTTTTACTGCCATCATACAACTATCCTTGTTCTTGGAAATCGTTCTTGGAAATCCTCTTTATGTAGAAGTAGAATAAATTATATACAAATCTGACTTGTAGAAACCTTGATTGAATTTTTTATGTTTACTTGCAAATTGTTGTGCTTTTTCTAATACATGTTTCTTTCACATGACATTTTGTATGTTTTTGTGCTCCAAATGAAAGGATAAGGGGAGCATCTCAAGAGTATCAGTTCGTTTCTGGAGATCCCTATGTTTTGGAAGGAAAAAAGGTAGTTTTGTGTCTATAGGGATTCGGAAAGGGGTAATCCCTTTGACCTGTTTTACTGTAGTGTTTGTTTAAGTCATTTGAATAGTTTGACTTCTTTGTTTATTTATAAAATTTGTGTCTCATCTTATGAAAAGCTGTTCTTTATTGAAACTATGGCAGTTCTTATTGCTTACAAGCTTGGACTATCTTTAGCTTTCTTGGACTGCAGAATTAAGCTAACAAAAATACATACTTAAAATCAAATTGAAAGTATTAGGAATATATCCAAACCTGGGGAGTGCCTGATGGTTCATAGTTCTACCTCATTACACTAGGAATTTTTCACTGGACATACATTCAGCTTTGGATGGGTTGTTCATTTAGTTTTTGATAGTTCTACCTGGTCATACTGTGATCCTTGACTGGACATATGCTCAGCATTGGGTGTCTTTCTTTTAGTTGATGACATCATCTGCGTCACTGTGTTTATGGATGCTTTTGATGTGCTTTTGATTCTGTTGCTGGCAGAAGACTTTTTGTCAGCCCTTATTTTGAATTTTACTGGTGCAGTATTCCTTGCTGACATTTATGGAGTAGTTTCAGGTTTTTCAGTGCAACACTCGTGCCAAGATTTGTGGCTGGTTGTCAGTGGTATCTCTACCACTACTTATATAGTGGCATGATTAACTGGGGTTTGTAGTGCCATCATAGGGTTTTAGTGCCAGCTGCTGCTACCAATGCTTAATCAGAATGCTATGATGAAGAAATTTGGAATAAAAAAGTGGCAGCTTAAAGAAGTTAATGTGCAGTATTGATTCGTTCTCTAGGTCAAGTGATGGTCATGGGGTACGGCTTGCCCAGAATAAGTTTTAGAGTGCTGGGATGATAATTGAGATACATGATGACTATTTTGGTGCCTGATCTTCCCATCAGATGCATCTCTTCTGAGCTGCATAATGTGGTCTGTCAGAAGGCATTGTGATTGGCTGATCTTTGTAACTTTGGATATCTAGTTCTGCAGAAATACTGCCCTTGTATCCAAGTTTGACAATTGTCAGTATGGCTATAAGTGTCCAGAGTTTCATTTGGCTTTGCCTTGCTCAGGCATAGTCATCATGTTTTGGATCTTAACAGGTATGCTCCCACTTTACAGAACATTGGCAATCGATGGTGCACCTCACAAGGTGGATCTCACCTATCAGGTTACTTGTGCCTTTGTGGTTTTGCCTCCCATTGGCTTGTAGATGTTAGATTCCTTGGTCCGTAAATCCAGATGGGTCATTTCGAAAGCGATGTGTATCTGGCATGCAGATGCACATCATCGAGAGCTACATATATCATGGCCTTCTATCAGAACTCATGGCTATTTCGTGGAAGAATGGAAATGGAGAGTTCAAGGCATTTCGCATCAATTGTTACATAACTAAGCATTAGCCATGTGGATTGTAATTAGTGAAGGTGAATGAACCATTATTTTCCATGTGGCTTTTTGTAATTCGTGAAGGTGAATGAACCATTATTTTCGTGAAGGTGAAGGGAGGTGGACCATTGCTCCACTAGAAGAGTTCAACTAGGTAACTGCACGAGATTTCATATTGAAAATGTAGCTTGACATGCTGGATTTTGGATATATATGAGAAGTTGATATATGTAAACAAAATCGCAATGCCCTTCGTTAGGAGCTACAGGAGTCATTGCTAGGAGAATTAAGCACAGGAAAAATACCTTAGATTCTGTGTTTGGTAAAGCTTGCTATATCAAGCGTAAGGTGAAATTGGGTTGCACAACTTTTATGACTTGTAGCCTTTTGAAGTAGATTATGTAGATTGTTGAATTCTCTCTTGAAACAAAGGTGTTGGTGGAAAAGGAAATTCAAAACAGGGTGCACTCAAAATGAAGATTGAATGAATCGCCTGAGAATTAGATGAGAGTTCAAGTTTGAAATTCCTTATGATAAGATTGGAGGGAAAAAAGGATTTTTAGAGAGCATCGTAATAGTTTTAAACCTTACCCATGAATGATCTCAAATGCATTGAACATCTGAAGTCGGCCTCTAATTTATTAAAGATATCACACAATACTCTCTCTCTCTCTCTCTCTCTCTCTCTCTCTCTCTCTCTCTCTTTCTCCCCCTCTCTCTCTCTCTTTCACTCATACACACACATAAAGTAAATAAATATGTATGTATGTATGTATATGTTTAGGGTTGATTCACCACTTCATGAATGCCAAGTCTTGATTCTACTCAGGAATAAGGGTTGATTCACCACTTCACAAATGATCGTTCTTTAATTTTGCATGTAAGATGGTAGCACCAAAAATTCGAAGGAAAATTCAAACGAAGTTGGGTTTGGGATGTTACTATTTAATATCTTAGTTGAATGAGCTAGTGAATACGTAATGTAAAAATATTATACCTACATGAATGGGTAAATTTTTTTTTGATTGGATCACTATTGTGTTCTAGTTTTGTTTTTCATTGGATTCTTCATGTGTTGGCTATGTTTTTCTGGAAATTATCATATTATTCCCTTTTATATACATTCAACTTTGAGCACGTCGACACATTTGTTCAACTTTTGAGGAGTTCACTCTTATATGGAAGAATTCTTACTCATGAGAGATTATCTAAGATAAGAGTTGAGGTTTACACACAATGCACGTATAACACAATGAGTTCAAAGGAAGATCAAGTTATTGCACTAAGGATATGGTTTGCATTGTTTTCTGGTGTCTCTGTTCAACTCAATCACTTTTAACTTTTCAATCGTGCTATGATGGAGACTATGAAATGTTCTCTTCATAATGCAAACTCTTGGATGTATCATGAAGGCACTTGTGAATTTGACTTGTACTCATTTTCCATGTGTTTTCATCAACTATCTTTGTCTCTTTGGTCTCTCCGCTTCAAGCATGGATATGATACTTCGATGGTCCAAAGGGCTGCTCAATTTGAAATTAATTGAAATAAGCAAAAGGTCTGGCATTTGTTACTCTTGAAGATACTTTATTCTCCCCGCATGACACTTAAAAGAGGCTCTAAAGTTTGTGTTAGTCCAAAGAAAACAAAGAACTTTAAAGCGGCTCCAATTCTAGACATAAGTATATAAAGTATTGCATTTCCCAAGCGTACTTTCTTTCTAGATGAAGGTGAGGGATGGGAAGAATACCATTATAAATGGAGAATTGCAAATGGTCATAGTAACTTGGACAAAAACAAAAAAATTTGTCAAAGTCTTCTTGTTCGTCACAAGCAATACCTTTTTCTTGTTAGATTTTCCAATACATATTGCATGATCTTGATAAGATAGAGGTGGGATTAATTTATTAATGCTGATATAGCTAATATTCTTATAATGACATTATTGTTGGTGCTTACACCAATTCATTTTCCACTCATCATTTATTCTATTAATTACTTGATCAAGGGAGAAGAATAGGTTGCTGGTTGTGTTTTGCCGATTCCTAGGGTAAAGGAAGGAGATCCTTGGGGAATTTGGTCAAGTGGTATTTGATGAACTTGTAAAGCTCTAGTTGATAAAAAACTCTTCTCACCGATCATAATCATGGAAGTGTTCACTAATCGAGGTAGGAAAATCTTTGAAACTAAGCAAAGTGGAACACTCATTGATCACCAAATTTTATAAATAATTAAAGCTTCAAGGATTTAATAATCCATTCATATCAAATCTTACAAGTAACCTTATAAGGATCAAGGAATATGAGACCACCATATCTCTTGCTAGAGTAGTGTATATCTTTGGTGTCATTGTAAATATTTCGAGTATTAAGGTCTCCATGCACAAAGTTGTAGTGCATGGCTATAATGCCATTTACTTAAGACTTGAGAGTTGCTAGGGTTCCAATGTGAATTAGAAACCAAGCTTGGCACAAATAAATCATCGTGGATGAAAGCTCTATGATCCAAACCATCGTTCCAAATGCTTTGAAACCTGATATTAGCTTTAGTTTCCTTCGATATTCAATCCCATCTTGATTGGGAGAGATCTTGAAAGACATAGGGATTCAAAGAAATCTAGAAAAAGAGCCTTTATTATAACCTTGCAACCAATGTCAAGATGGAACTTTGGGGCTTGGGAAGGAGTTAAGTCTTTAGTAAACCTCTTCAAGCGATGCATTCTAAACCCATTGGCCAAGCAAAAGAAGTTGATAGCATGCTAAAAACAGTAAATATAATCTTCGTAATTGGTGATGAGTGTTAGTCATCAACATAGTTTTGAATATGAAGAGGTGTATTGTGGCCTTTGATTTCGAAGCCATTTGTATTGCCTTGCTTCACATGGTGCTTAATTAACCATCCAAGTTTATCAATAGTAATGGATAAAAAGAGTATTTAGAGGGAATCATTGCACAATAGACCCCTTAAAATGGACTTTTTCAATAAATCTATCATTCACAATCAGTTTAGTAGATCATTCACAATCAGTTTAGTAGAGGTATTGGCCAAAAGAAAAGTGAGGATTGCTAATAAGATTAGTCTCTAAAGGCCACATCTAAGAGGTATTAGAGGATGAAGTCCTAGTGTATTGTGGCCTTTGATCTCGAAGCCATTTATATTGCCTTGGTTCACATGGTGCTTAATCAACTATCCAAGTTTATTATCAATAATAATGGATAAGGAGAGTAGTTCGAGGGAATCATTGCACAACAGACCCCTTAAGATGGACTTCTTCAATAAACCTATCATTCACAATCAGTTTACTAGAGGTATTGGCCAAAAGAAAGTGAGGATCGCTAATAGGATTAGTCTCTAAACGCACATGTATTAGAATAATGAACTTCTATTTCGAGCTATCCCAACGATGTCGAATACTACTTCGATAAACAAACATTGTCGATTCTCAACCTTAACTTGATTAATGCCCTCCCATATAGAGGCAATAGAATGAAGATAAGTGTTCCCTTAATAAATATTTTTTGCTTCTTTCTAATAACGATATTCATTTACTCCCCAAGTTTGATAGTGAAAGCCTTAGGAAAATCTTTATAAGTCACATTCAAGAAAGTTATGGGATGTCAATCATTAATATCATTTTTGGAGCCCTTATTATCAATCTTCCTGAACCTTTCTTGAAGCCGTTTGTGTAGCCCTTTTTGAGAAAAACCACCTAGACATCAAGCAACAGGGGGCCAAAAGTCAGTTTAAATGTTTAAAGAACTCTATAGGATACCATTTAGTCTAGGGGATTCGTTGTACTTCAACTCTTGAATAGGTCCAAGGATATCTAGGAGAGTGGAAGGGCTAGTAGAGGATTGAAAGATCATGAGGAATAATTGTTGACACTCTTTTCAATACATATGAACAAAAAAAGAGAAACGAAGCTCAACATACACCAAGAAGAAAAAGGTACATATTGACTTTTTCATAGAATGATTTTGCTTGAAAAGTAAACTCTTTTTATTATATATACATGAGCGATCGGCCTCTTTTAGACCAAATAATGTTCATTCTTCAGAAGGGTCATAGTTCACTCCAAGGAAAATATCACAGCGCCGCAAAGGTTCAATGACTCCTTGTCTTACACAAAAATGGGATTTTTAATAAAGAATTTTTAGCTTATACTCACTTTAGTGCTTGCTAACCTCATGTTTGGTGAACTTTTAACTTCCAAAGCTTCCTAAATACATTTTCTTTCTCTTTAGCTATTTTCTACTTCATCTGCCAACCTCCTCCGTTACACACACACACACACACACAGACACACACACACACACACACACACACACACACACACACACACACACACACACACACACACACACACACATACTTTTGTCGCGTTGTATTCCCACACATCTCAAGAAATTAAAACCGCCAAGACAAGTAGGTGTTGCTAGAATACTTGCAACTAGATTGATGGAATTGGACTCTTCCTTGTAGGGGGTCCAAGAGGTCGAGCAAGTAGGTGCTCTCTTAGAAACATACATATTACCTCCTTATCTCCTAGACTATAACTCACAATTTCAGATGTACAAACAGCTATAGACAACCTTACCAAATTCAAATATATGACACTAAGTTCAACATGCTTCTTGCTGTTAATTGTACCATGTACTTATAGTACACTAAACTGTTCTTCTCAATTTGACACACTAAACTGTTATTGTTGCTCTACTTTTTGTTGTTGTTGCTGCTCTTGCCTTGATTGCTATTCATGTTCGTCAAAATATGAGTCTACTATGTGAGTTGAATGTTTGGACTCTTCTTGGATTTGGTGTTGATCAGGTCGTTGTAGGAAAAGATTACTAATGGGTTCATCACGTCCTCCGATTTGTGTATTATAGGTACTGGATTGATGGGTGGGAGGTTTGGTTGTTGTATTCCAATAGTAGGGGTGGTAGTAAAGCTTCCAATAGAATGGGTGGGGCACCCAGGGGTGGTAGGAACAGTTGAAATATATGATCTATACGAGTCAACGCTTCTTGCTTTGCTTTGCGAGAGGCATTGTCAATCAATCAGTGACACTCGCGATTTATCTTCCAATGTAAGTACTCTGCCCAGATGGGTGATGTTGCTGCAATGCATAGCCAACTATAAAACGTTTGTCCCGAGTGGGTATTCATGGATGGTTCCAATGTCAAATTGCCTTTGCATCTTCTCGAGTGGAATTTGGGATGAGTTGAGTTGTGTAATGTCGTGGGGTGATACATGAATTCGGGCAGCTATGATCTTTGACGAAACGTGAAGTAGGCTTCCATTGAGATGGACCACCCAAGTTGGTTGTCCTCGCCAGTGTTTCTGTGAGACTTGGTTGATGGTTTTGAGAGTGTAAGGGTGAAGTGGTACATGGAACTAGTCTAAAAGGGTGACGTGGTGTAATTTTTTTTCATCTAAGTATTCTCTCACCACTATAAGGGGAGTGTTTTTGGGGACACAAGCATAAGGGAGAGAATTCATCATTGCCTCGGATTGCTATGGTATTCAAGGAGAGGTGCACAAAAATAGTAGTCGAAGGAGACGATTGTGAAATATCTATAAAGTTGGCCATGAAAAAAGGGCATAATTTTGAAGGGATAGGGCCATAAAAAAATTTAAGAAGGGGGATAGGCGAGGGTAAAAATATTATTGGATATCGTGGCTCAGGCGATGGCACATGCCACCCATTGAACATGCATAGGATGGGACAAAAATGATGTCACCATTGATGTGGGTGGAACTTAGATTTTGACATGTGTATTAATGGAGTGTCCGATAACCGTTCGTAATGTGAAAGTTGTAGGTCCAAGCTCCATATGGATGTAAAAGGGGCTAGCCCGCCTTATTTTGAATTTTCCTATTGTCCTTTTAGCTTGGAATCGAAAAATAAAATCATATCTCCAATTGTTTAAATAAGTGTTTTGAATTTTGCATCATGCCACCTTTTTTGTTTACCTTGTATTTTTTGAAGTAGTAGAAAACTCTCATAACTGTACACTTCTATATCTGTTAGGGCACTCATATGGTCTTTGAGAGATTCGTAGGGCAATAGGTTATGTTGTACTACTATCTTGAGACTTGGGACTGCTAATTCCAATGCCAACATAGGCTCTAAGCCAAACACTAATTTAAAAAGGGTGAAGCCAAGTGCTACCTTGTAAGTGGTACAATAAGCCTAGGGAGTGCTTGATAAATAGTTGACCCAATCTGTGGAGTTTTTGAGAAGTAGTTTCTACAATATCCACAATAATACTTTGTTGGTGCTTTTTGCCAGTCCGTTCATCTTAAGATAGTACATGGAATTGAATTTGTGCATGATTTTGAATCAATCGGTAATACTTTGGATAAGTGCATTCCCTTATCTGATACAATTTCTAATGGAAATCCGAAATGTAAGAATAATCTTTAGTCAAGATCTGAGCTATGGAGAGTTCATTCGTGCACTTAAATGCCCAGCTTCAACCCATTTTATAACATAGCTAGTATATGTGAGTATATATACACATCTAGTGGTTGTTGCAATCATAGAGATTGGAACAATAAAAATCTAGAACCCATTTTTTAAAAGGTTATAGTAGAAAAATAAGTTGTGATGGGAACAAATGGTGTGATAAGGTTCTCCTATTCTTTGATAAGTATCAAAACTTACAACTTGGTGTCGAACATCTTTCTGCATGGTTGTCTATTTCAAAATCATACTCTTGTAGAAGTAGTATCCATCTCCCTACTTGACCAATTGAAGACTACTGTCTAACCAGATAAAGTAGTGCAATGTGATCCACATGAAAAGTAAATCCATTACTAATAGATAAAGCTATCCTATATTTATTGAATAAATTAACACCAAGCATTCCCACTCGGTTATTGAATAATTGTGTTTTGCTAATGACAATCTCTAGTTGCCATAATATATTGATCAAAACCATCTTGTATCCATAAGTTGCATCAATGTGCTTCCAATTGCTAATTTTTAAGCATCCCCAAAGATGTGAAAATTTTGTTCCCAATTTGGAACTTGCATTAGCTAAGCCTGTGTGAGAAGTAGTTTGAGTCATTTAGGAGCAAGTTTGCATTTTGGGGACAACTTAGATTGACTAGGAGATACATGAACTTAAAGATTAAGGGGAATTATGATGTGTACTAGATGATGTAAATGCTTGTAGTGCCACCAAATTCGCCCAAGAAGTTGTTAAACTTTGTTAGGGGACGTGTATAGGAGCCTCTTGTATTTCTTTAACCTTATTTGGGTAAACCATAACATATGCTTTAGAAATTACATGGCCTAAAAGTTTACTAGAAGTGATCACAAGTATATATTTATCTTGATGTAGACAAAGGAAAACTAATTGGAATCACTCAAAACATAATGGTTGAACTACATCCTAAGAGGGAGGATTAGGAAGTAATCCTCAACCATGGCTTTTGGGGCAAGTGGTTAGCCCATCACATTCCTAATCAAGAGGTTGTGAGTTCAATTCCTTACATTGGTATCACAGCCTAGGAAGTAAGCTTGGGAAAGGTGGATTGACCTAATGGCCTCTAGAAAAGGCGCTTGGGCATCCTCTATATGAAAGGGTACAAAGTAGCGCAAGTCGCTTTCACAAGTTAGCCTAACAAAGATTGAGGTGTATCTCTCAATCCGTAGGTCAGATTGAGGCATGTAATATATGTTGACGACATGACTGCTCCTACTCCATCTATATTTGTATCCGCATGAGTGCATCTCCATTTTGTATCCAGGAGACACTCCGTTTCTAGTCTATTTCCATTTTATATTGTACTTCCTTTGTATTTGGGTACCTTGCCATGTGCTTCTACCAGTTGTATTCATTCTCCTTTCAGGAGACTTATCCCACATATGATGTACTTTTGAGAGCCCCTCCCAAATCTATATAAGGAGGGCCTCTCCCCTCATTTGTACTTGGTTAGAAGCTTGAGGAGTCTACTCCATGCTCTTGGCAAGCTCATTTTTAATCCACATGAGTTTACCCATTTCATGGTCTACTCATTTTGTGTCTCACACATTCTTTGTTTTGTGAGAGTATTTTACTTTTCATTTTGCTTCCGCATGCGTACTCTCTACATGGTATCAGAGCGCTAGGTGGAGGTCTTGGTGGTGCGTTTGGTGATGATTTTGGTGGTGGTGGTGGTGCTTGAGTTTGGTGGTGTTTATCTCCACTCATATGGAGTAGCCTTTTGCCATCATTTTACTCATTCTGTGGCATCATTTTGCCATTTGCCCACCCTCCAACCTTTTTCATTATTCTCTCGCTCTTGACCCCATTTTACCACCCTTTCTATCCGTCTTTCCCACCCTCCCACCATTGCATATCGCGATTCCTTCATTTCGGTGGATTTTAGTCATGTTATGGTGTCTTGTTTCACTTTTATCGGTTCAACTCTCAGTTATTTCGCATCAACAATGTTTTGATTGGTAAACCTCACTATTCAACAAAACGGTCACTGTTATAGTGGTTAGAGTACGAATTCTCTGATCATCTCGAGGTCGCAGTATCACATCCTTGAACTTGAATTCATTCAACACTCCAATATAATATTTTGTTCTTTATGCATGCACATAGCAGCGTACCATCTCATTCTATTAACAGCGCAAAGAAAAGAATTCAACATCTTCAGCTTCGCAGCAACCGGAAACACAAGTTAACAACTTACAACAGGCACATGTCAGGCGGCACCGGAAACACAGCCTTTATCTGCTGAAGCTGGAGTGCAGACGATGAGAGCGGTGTACTGATTGGTGATTGAGGCATTGCGCACATATGTAGGCATTCGATTCTGGAGCTTGGTGATACACATTCGACTGAGGAACGCTATCTCTCACCAACAGCAGCCGTCAGCACCCCGAGACGACATTTGCGACAACTACAATGCACCTCTGTACAGCACACGAAAACCAAACGCCTCCTGTGCCAATCCTCTGTTATGTGCAATAGAGAGAGTGAAAGACAGACAGAGGAGAGAGAGAGGGAGCTCATGTACTACCGGCAAGACAACCTCCGCGCGCGCCTGATTTTGAACACCCATGTGCGCCTGATTCTGAACACCCATGAACTCTTGTGCCCATGGCATACCCTGCGCATTGCTCCCACAGCATGGTAGCTACTGGTTAGCCTAGAGAGGGTGAGGCAAAGTGTAATTTTGAGCCACAAGTTTTGCTCATAGGCCTCGCACACGAGAGTTTCTCACCATACTTCGGGATAAAATCACTTTTTCGGGTCACCCAAAAGTGATAAGGTCAACGGACTGGTGCCCTTGGGCACCAATCCGTTCGGGTGACCTGATTTCAGGTAAGTATATTTTTTATTATTTTTATAGGCGAAGTTCAGAGTTGACTCTATGAATGTTTGGATCATTGCTTTTATTAAATTAAAGTTATTATTAAACAACAAAAAAAAGACGTCATATGTGTTTGTCTTTTATGCAAGAAAGACGTTACAATACGTATTTCTTTATGTGTATATAATTTAATGAATAAAAAATCCATAGTCATCCTAAATCTAGTGATATGAGGTCATCTGAAATTAGTCACCTGATGATCATGTGCGCTTAATGCACTTTTTGGGTCACCCGAAAAGAGGCATCCGGTCATCCAAAAATGAATCCATGTGCGAGGGGTATGAGGCTACTGCCACGGAGCTCTGGATCAGGTGCAGCTCAGGTACTGCCCTAACACAACACAAACTTCATCTCGAGCGGGAGAAACAAATGCTCTCTACACGTTTGAGTTGCCCATTGACCACTGCTCGTTGCACAGCACAGGTGGGTGCCATTCCTTCAGAAGCATGGTGCACCCTGACAACACATAAGAATCGGATTCACAGGTCGTATTGCCTGTAGACTCGTCACGCATCCATCACAGGGAGACTCGATTCAGTGCATCAGCCCTGCCGTCAGATTTTGTGAGGCACAACCTCGACCAAATAGCCTGTGGGCTAATCACGTGATATCATCAGTTGTATGAGCAAGCACACGGTCTTGGATGAGGCACGTAGCATCGAATAGCACTCAAGAGGCCGATGCGAATGATGTGGCATGTATTTAGGCCATTTTTAGACACTGATTGATGTCCACATGCAACTATAGATAGATTGTGCGATCTACACTTGGATAGTGGCGCATTCAGTGGATGTAATCGCATTTGGCAGAGCCAGCATACATTATTGTGACCCACACGAATTTTCTTTTTTTTATGGCAAGTGCTACAAAATAACCTACCATTTTTCAGTAAAGCAATTAGCTTTTTGACTCAGGATACTTGCCCATTCAATTTGGCATCATTATGGAAACTTGTTTTTGTAAAAATCCAACGTAATCTCTATCCCTCGTGACACTTAATTTCACAACTCTAAAAGGCCATTTGGATCCGATCAACCTCTTTCGAGGATCTATCTCTTGGCACTATATTCAAATTTTTTAATGTGTAGATGTAGCCCTTATTTTTTTGGGAGCAAGTACATGGACATCTTTGTATTTCCAAAGGTTCCATTTTTTTTTGGGCTTCAACCATACTTTGACACCCTCAAGACACTAAATGTCTCCATCTTGTACCTCAAAATATAAACAAGAAAAGTATTGTGTGTGTATGAGTGTGGGATTGGAGGCTAGTCTAAGCCCACTCACAAGTTCTCTTTGAGCATCGACTCTCCCCATTCCACGGTGTCTCTCTTTGCAAAAGTAAAAGGCTACTCTAAGCCCCCCCCTCCCCAAGGAGTTTTTTCAGTCTGGTATCGAGTCGTTCATTTCAAGCTTTGCAATTATTTTGAAGCAGCATTCTTGGCAAAGATTTTGGAAGTGTTTCTAAACACTTTTAAAAATTTCTTGTGCATTTGGTGAAAATTTTGGTAGTGTTTCTAAACACTTTATCTTCAAAGCTTGTGCATTTGGCGAAAAATTTTGGTAGTGTTTCTAAACACTTTATCTTCAAACCTTTATAATGATCAAAAGTGAAGGTAGCTCATCATCTATGGCTAACTTCTTACCATCTTTCACCCCTATTTTTATGCCTAAGGATGAACGCCTCAATGAACAAAATTACAATCTATGGAAAGATGTCATGTGCGCCTATCTCTACACGAATCTTCTTCATGAGGTAGTAGATGGGTCAGACCCCGAACCCAATAGGGATGCCAACTTAGACAATTGGCATGTGTGGAATGTCAAGGACAAAAGAGCTTTAGGTCAGCTATTACTTGCTTGCGACGAATTGATGAAAGGTCATATTACGGCCTGCAAGACGTCCAAGGATGCTTGGGATGCGTTAGCCGTGTTGTATGAAGACAAGATCCCTTCAAAGATCTATGCATTAGAGGCCAAGTTTCATAATTTGACCATTAGGCCACACGATACAATTACGAAGGTCATAGCCCAATTTGAGGATTACCAACATAAATTAGCACTATGTGGTAGGCAGATCTCTAGTGAAGACATGGCCATTCGGCTTCTCAACAAGTTACCTAAGTCGTAGGAAACATTTATCACAACTTTGTATAATCGCTGCCAAGTCTTATCTTGGGAAGAGGTACGTCGACTTTTGCTCCTCCATGACTCGCGAGCCAAATCGACTTCCTCACAAGAGTTAGCCATGAAGGCCAAAGGCCCATTCAATAAGGGCAAAACCACAAGTCATCAGGCTAGCAATGGATCTAAGCAAGGATCACATAATTCATCTAAGAAGTTCACCTATAATTTTTGTGGAAAATCAGGACACTTAGAAAAGTTTTGCTACAAAAAGAAACAATCATTGAAGGCTTCTACGTCTAGGCAAGCATCCAAAGGATCCCAACATAGATCCCACTGCTCGAGTGAGGAACTTTTCATCTCCACAGAAGCCAAAGCACTAGTGACTTCAAGCTCCCCATATGAGTGGATCTTTGATAGCGGAGCTACCTCCCATATGTGCAAAGACAAGGACTCCTTTCAGGAACTCGAAGAGCACACGAGAGAAGTCTATCTTGGCAACAACAAAAGTTTACCCATCGAAGGCAAAGGAAAAGTTCAAATTCCCAACCATCAGGAGGAATGCAAGTCTTTATCCAATGTTCTTTTTGTTCCAATTTTATGCATGAATCTACTTTCCGTCAAGGCCATTACAGATCAGGACAAACAAGTATGGTTTGATAACACCTCAGTTAAGGTAGTTGATCCCCATACAAAGGATGTCATTGCTCAAGGTATAGAAGAAAAGGGTCTCTACAAGCTATCATGCTTTGCATCCAAAGAATCAAACTCAAGTTTGTGGCACCAGAGATTTGGCCACACTCCTTACTTATCAAAAATCTCTTCATCCCAACTTGTGAAGGGATTGCCAAAGATCGGACAACTTACTGATGTCTGCCAAGCTTGCACCCAAGGCAACCAACACAGGGTCCCAGTTCCCAGGGAAGCTTCAACACGAGCGAGGAACCCACTAGCCCTCATCCACATGGACTTATGTGGACCTATGAACACCCCATCCTTGAGTGGATCCCTCTACTTTTATCTTCTAGTAGATGACCACTCTCGCTTTATTTGGGTGTACTTTTTGAAGTCAAAGGCAGACACATTCTCTAAGTTTCAAACTTGGATCAAGGAAGTTGAGAATGAAGCTTCAACTAAAGTTAAAACCATCCGATCAGATGGAGGTGGCGAATTTATCAATCATGACTTTGATAACTTTCTCAACCAGAAAGGGATCAAACGTCAAGTCACTCAGCCTCATACTCCATCCCAGAATGGAGTAGCTGAAAGGAAGATACACAGTGTGATGGAAATGGCACGAACAATGCTTCATCACAAGGATCTACCCTACAAGTTTTGGGCATAAACTGTGCATACTGTCGTTCACATTCTTAATCGAGGATTTACAAGTGCATTACACAACAAAACACCCTTTGAAGCTTACTATGGAAGAAAACCAAATGTGAATTACTTTCGAGTCTTTGGTAGTGAAGCTTTTGTCCACGTACCAAAAGAAGATAGAAACAAGTTACAATCAAAGTCCAACAAACACATATTGATAGGGTATAGTGACCAATCAAAGGCATACCGTCTTTATGATATGGAAAACCACTCCATCACCATTTCGAACGATGTGATCTTTAATGAAGCTTCCTCGTATTCAAGAAAAGATTCAAGTACAAGTCTTAGTACACCTATCTATACTTCAGAGGGGGACTCAATATTTTCAAACTCCAACTCAGAAGTAAGTACTTCACAACAACCACGTCGATCTCAAAGGCTTCTTGATAAGCACCAACGCGAACAAAGTCATTATGTTAATTATGCTCTAATGCACCCAATTCAGCAAATCCCAGAGCCATCCAACTACAAAGAAGCTCAAGGCCAACCAAAGTAGGAAGCAACTATGCAAGATGAACTGGATGCAATAGCAAAGAACAACACTTGGACATTAGTTCCCAAACCAACCAACCATCAAGTCATAGGAGTCAAGTGGATATACAAAGTCAAATACAAGTTTGATGGCACTCTAGATAAATATAAGGCAAGATTAGTCGCTAAAGGATACAAGCGACAACATGGCATTGACTATGAAGAAACCTTTGCTCCTACTGCAAGATTCACAACCATAAGAGTCATCTTAGCACTAAGTGCTCACTTTAAGTGGAGAAACCTTTGACTATGAAGAAACCTTTGCTCCTACTGCAAGATTCACAACCATAAGAGTCATCTTAGCACTAAGTGCCCATTTACCAGTTGGACGTCAAAAGTGCATTCCTAAATGGAGATCTTCAAGAAGAAGTATATGTTGAATAACCTGAAGGCTTCAAGATCAAAGGCAAAGAAGATCAAGTCTACAAGCTTCACAAGGCACTTTACGGACTCAAGCAAGCTCCCAGGGCCTGGTATGAAAAGATTCACAAGTTCTTTGAAGACAAGGGATTTCATAGAAGCAATGCTGATGCTAATCTCTACATCTATCAAAAGGACTCTTTAGTAGCCATCATCATTCTCTATGTAGATGACTTGATCTTGACAGGCTCAGACGAAGAACGCATTCAGTTTATCATCACATAGCTTCACCTTGAGTACTCTATGATAGATCTTGGATTACTTCACTACTTCTTAGGTATGGAAGTATGGCAAACAAAAGAAGGTATCTTATTATCATAGAAGAAGTACTACTCTGATCTATTTTCTAGATATAACATGGACCAGTGTCACTCAGTTTCTACACCACTTGATCCCAACATCAAGTTTACACTGGAGGACTCATCATCACTTGTGGATGTGCATACCTATCAACAGCTTGTTGGCTCATTACTCTATCTTGCCAACACTAGACCAGATATTGTTTATGCCGTTGGTATACTCAGTCAGTTTGCACATCAGCCTCGTCAGACTCATTGGGATGCTGCTCAGAGACTACTTCCTTACCTTGCCCTCACTCGACATCATGGTCTTTGGTACAGAGGGGGCATCGAACTCGCTGGATATCCCGATTCAGATTGGGCTGGTGATCCTGATTCTCGATGGTCTACTTCTGGATATATATTCTTGCTTGGCTCAGGACTTATCTCTTGGGCAAGCAAGAAGCAGCCTACAGTCGCTCTATCATCTATTGAGGCCGAGTACCGAGCATCCAGCTTTGCAGCATGTGAGGCCATCTGGCTTCGACGTTTATTATCTGACATTGGTGTTTTGCAGGATACTTCGACATGTTTTCGCATGGAAAGCCAGTCAGCCTTGGTCATCGCCAAGAATCCAGTGTTCCACGCTTGGACGAAGCACATCGAGATCCAGTACCACTTCATCCGCGAGAAGCTCATATCTCAGGAGATTACTCTGGAGCAGTGTACCTCTCAGGAGAACCTGGAGGACATGTTCACGAAGGCTCTACCTTCGGTTCCGCTTTAGCGCTTGGTGGACCTCTGCAGAGGGGGTGTTGACGACATGGCTGCTCCTACTTCATCTATATTTGTATCCGCATGAGTGCATCTCCATTTTGTATCCAAGAGACACTCCGTTTCTAGTCTATTTCCATTTTATATTGTACTTCCTTTGTATTTGGGTACCTTTCCATGTGCTTCTACCAGTTGTATTCATTCTCCTTTCAGGAGACTTATCCCACATATGATGTACTTTTGAGAGCCCCTCCCAAATCTATATAAGGAGGGCCTCTCCCCTCATTTTGTACTTGGTTAGAAGCTTGAGGAGCCTACTCCATGCTCTTGGCAAGCTCATTTCTAATCCACATGAGTTTACCCATTTCATGGTCTACTCATTTTGTGTCTCACACATTCTTTGTTTTGTGAGAGTACTTTAATTTTCATTTTGCTTCCGCATGCGTACTCTCTACAATATATCGTTGGAAAGCTCTCCAAATGAACTTTCCAAATCTACTGAGATAGTCAGGAAGTGCGAAGCAATTGGGAAACCATGGGTGACACTTGATTGAGGGTTCAAGATACCAAACATGGGTGAGAACAGGGTTCAAGACTAACGTTGAGAACAAGGGCCCAAGACACCAAGGCTGCGGACAAGAAGGTTCAAGACACCAAGGTTGAGAGCAAGGGTTCAAGAGACCAAGATTGCGAAGAAGGTTCAAGAAACTATGCAAGGTTGAGGACATCAATTCAAGGGTACCTAGGGCATTCAAGGGGTTGATCACCGAGGCTAGAGGGATACAAGAGCAGATCATTGAGGACAATGATTGACCAAGGGGGGAAGAATGTAATAAAGTGATAGGTAGGAGATGGTTGAACCACACCCTTGAGAGATAGGAGATGGTTGAACTTCATCCTAAGAGGCAGGATTAGGAAGTAATCCTCAACCATGGCTTTTGGGGCAAGTGGTTAGACCATCACATTCCTAACCAAGAGGTTGTGAGTTCAATTCTTTACACCAGTCCCTAGTGATGGAACCAATGTCTTGCAATGTAGATCATCCCAAGTTCTCATGAACTCAAATGGGTATCAATAATGAGTAACGCAATCCATAATGTCAGTCCACGATGGTTACCAGTGGTATGAAGAACTCCAACTATGCTTGTGACATGTTACTCAAGAAATATACATGCACAAATGCATGCACACAAGCAAGCATGCATATAACCCTCTCAAGCAAGTAAAAAACGTCTCCAAGAAGCTCACCTCTATTCAGAATATTGAAAAGAATACACAAGATAACTCTAACAAATGAGAAAATGTTGTCTTTTATAAAAAAATTTAATGTTTGGGCTTTGTTCATACTCTTATGTCCATCCTCACTTGAAAGTAGTAATAAAATCTCATTTGACCTCTGATTTGAGATTTCAAAAATCCATAGAAAATATTGTGGCTTAGAACATTAGTAAGTCTCAATGGCTTCTTGAACTCTATAACTGTGGAGGAATTTTACATAAAAAGGATATGGAAATATTATAAAAGGGTATTTTTATGTGGTCTTTGGGGCATAACTTGGAATTTTTGAGGCCCCTTTAACTACCTCCTTGTCCTTGTGCTCGTTAATGCTTCTTCCATGTTTTTTTTGCACAAACCCTTGTATTTTCTCGTCATTCTCTTTGTTTCTATGTACTTTTGTGAGTTTTTTATCCAATAGTTTCATTAATTCCAAAATCTAGGTTTCTTAAACCCTTATCCTTGGATCCTAAAAGAGAGGTGGTACCTTTTATATTGTTTCTGTGAGAACTTCTATAATGTTCATGCACATGTTTAATCTTTCATTTCTTCAAGGTGTCTCTAGGATAAAACTTCTCATATTTCTCAAGACTTGGTTTAGTGATCACTCATTCCTAAGAATATTTAAGAACTATATCTAAATATTTAGGCATGGGATCTGCTATAATCAATTCTACATAATATGATTTTCTGTTTTGTTCGTTTTCTTTTTTGATTGGAGGCTTTTGTGTTGGTCCCTCTATTCGTCTCTCCCATTTTCTTGTTTCCCTATCTTATCTTTATGTCTATCTTGTTGTTGGCCTAAAATGGTTGAGGTCCTTTATGCCCTTCATAATAAACAAAATTGACATCAATGTTTCAAAATGTGATTTTCTTAGAAAATCCTTTCTTAATCTTTAGGAACATATTAATATTATCTATTGTTTATTAATTTCTTATCTATTAATACATATATCCAAGGTCCCCAATTGTGGAGTCTGAGGTAGCAGTGAGCAGCCTTACTGACGATTGTAGAGGTCATGATTTTTATTCTCTTTGAACCCACCTAAATTGCACACAGGAATCATGCAAGAGGTGGCCGCCCATGTTCTATTGCCCATGTTTTGCCATCTATAGAAGGTCACACCTCTCCATTGGACTATATGTACATGAATTTTGCACTACCCTAGGCATCAAATTGACCCAGCATATCTCTACCTTGTAACTCATTATCTAGATTTTTCTAGATCACCATTTAAGATCTATCTTGAGAGCGCAAAGGTGGACAATGCCATCAACTTTGAACTTGTTGTTAGTAGTGAATTTTCTCAATTCTATTATATTCGTTCTCTTGTATGTTGTTGCTCCTACATTTTCTTGTGTAACTACTTTCTTACATGGTATCATTGCTATTAGGTATCTATTAATATAGGGGATTACTTTCTGAATTTCCAAGTATATTTTTGTAATTTCCATAGTGCATGAGTGAAAGTTGTTGTTGTGGATGGCTTGGTGATGGTTCAACACGAAAGCACACATGTGTTGATAATAATGAATCTCGAGTGCCATAGAGATTAAGATAGAGAGAGAGAGAGTGATTCTATCTACAACATGTACATGCATGGATAAGACGTAATAGTATGTGTGTTTCTTCTCATACATGTAAGCACAATTGTGGAGATAAAGTGTGCCTTTCTTTCATAACAAGAGATGTTCTTTTATAGAAAAAGGCCACTAGAAAATCTAAAAAAGAAAAAGATGAAGATGGGTTTGCTCTCTTGTGTAGAGAGGTTCACATGTAATTAGCTTATATCCAACAATCCTCTCATTGAGCTTGCTTGTAGATAGATCTTTAGGGACTTTCCTTTCCTCATAACTAAGTTATGGTGGTACAAATATATGTTTCCTTCACATGTACAAAGAGGGTGGTACTATATTTGGATATCCTTTTGTCAAAAAAGTCATGGGTGGTCCAAATCCTTCCCTATACAAATATGAGGATGGTACAAAGGGTATGTTTTACAACACGTCTTCATAGTCGAAATTGACTTGAGCTTGTTCTTCATTTATTTCTTCTTAAACGTTGACATTGCTAGGCCTTTTGTTGGAAAATCCTTTGTTGTTGTTGTTGCAAACTCAACAAGGCTTTGTAGCATGATTGGTTTTGCCACATATTTTGCAAGGGTTAAATTGAAAAAAAATCCTTTGATAAATGATTTGTGATGTTACAATGAGTGCATTTTGAAGCTCTTACAACCAAGGGATTTGTGGTGAATTCATCACGAGTTTTTAGCTTATTTGCATACTGTTGTAGAGAATTTATGACATCCTCTAGCCTAGCAATAGGATCCTTTTCTTTAAGAACAATTATAATTTATCCGAACTTATCATCAAGCAAAGCTTTGAGTAGGACTCCTACTTGATCTTCATTTTCAATGGTTCCTTTCACATAAGCTAATTGGGTACAAATACTCTTTAGTTTGTTTACAAGTGTAGGTATATCTTATCCTTGAGACATGCTAAGAGAATAAAGTTGTATTTTAAGTAATATTTTGGAGTTTCTAGAATTAGCTCCAAAGTTTTTCTCTAGAGTAGTCTAAGCTTGATTTGCATTAGTACAATCATCCAAGAAACACACATAATTCTCATCTAGAGTGTTGAAATGAAATCAACTACTACTAATCTACTAGCAACCACACACTAAACAAGCTATAGAGGAAGAAATGAAAAATATGGTAACATAATGAAATGAATTAAAGTAGAAATGAATTACATACAATGCTCTATGATCATGGAGACTCCATGAGAAGAGTGTGAGGTGTCTTGCCAAGATTTTGAATGAATGGCTTGTGAGGAGAGAAGTGTGGCCCTTCTTATATGGAGTTGAGGGAAAATTTCCTTACATGTGGGATAAATGAACTTGCATGATAATGATTCTAGGTTTAGACAAAAGGGTGGAGCATGGAACTCTCAACACCCCCTCCATGTGATGACCCTTTGGTTTTACTGTGGGGAACTAATGGCATATGGCATCACTTAGTCCATTGGGTTTTTAGATATAAGGACATATGGCATCCTTGTACATAGCTTGGACATATAGCATCCAAATGTGGGACATATTGCATCCCTTGGTTTTTATGGACATATGGCATCCATATGGTTGTTGTATCCATGGACATATGGGATCCATGGTGTGTGGGACAGATGGCATCCTTGGGATCTTGAGACATATGAGATCCTAAGACATATACTTTGACATTTGGGATCCAAGTGGTTTTTGGAATTGAGGGGCATATTGGATCCCTAGACATACACTGGTTTACATCATGGGGTAGGTAGTGCTTGTAATTGATCCTTGTAGCCCTTCATACCATTTTATGAGGTTTTTTGAGCTTTAGTCTTTTTCTCCTCTTAGTCCTTGTCTATTTATGTAGCCTTTGTTCTCCTCTTTGCATGTTAATTTGGGAAGGTCCTACCTTGAGTACTACTCAATGTGGTGTCTAGTCCCTTACAAATACTTTTTTGCTTGCATCACAAGACTTTAAATTGTGGGGTGTGAGGCAGTGATGAGAAAGTTCGATGGGTGATGATAAAGGGGATATTGCATGGTATATTTCCCATCAAACTCAAAAAGCATTCATGTTTGTTAGTCTAGTTGAATCTACATAAAGTATGTATGGGGATTGAGAAGGAGATGGGTGCACACATTCTATGGCCCATGTTTTCCATCTGCATAAGGCCAAACCTCTCCATTGGCCTGTAACTCCCTATCTAGAGTTTTCTAGATTACCATTTAAGCTCTATCGTGAGAGGTCATAGATGGACAATTCCATCAACTTTGTACTTTCTATTAGTACTGAATCTTTTGAGATTATACTATATTTGTTTATCTTCTTTATTATTGATACTAGGTTTTTTTGCGTAACTACTTTCTTACAACATGAACAATGTCTAGCCCTCATGGTTGTATGTTGTTTTGCATATCTTCAAAGCCTCTGTTATGAGGAGAAGCCATGTTGGTGAGACCATACATTTTACTTGAGTCCCGATTGGATAGTTAGATGAGATCTATGTGATCGAATGTCAAAAAGTGACCATTTGTGGGTCTAACTTTTGGGTTAAATAGAGTAATAACTTTTGCCAGATGATTGAGATATTAAAAAAATGCAGTTATTATGGTATCGTATTGTGTAGTCCAAGCTAGCACTAAGTAACCCTAGTTGGGAGGTCCAAGGGAGCCAACGGCCTCTTGAATGGGGGTCGACGAGTAATCCTCGACTTAATGATAAAGGGATTATTCCTTGGAATATCTCCTATCCAACTAAGTGTGACTTCATATTTTCTACATCGACAAAACCCATCTAAGTTGCATAAACCACACATGTCTATCCATTTGCAAAAGACCACACCTATCCATCAACCTATTTATAGATGACATCTGCACTAGTCTAGACATTGCGTGAGCCAAGAAACCTCTACATTGTAATCTTGCATTTTGAATTGTCTAGATCTCCATTTAAGCTCTACCTTGAGATCACATGGGTGAACAATGTCATTGCTATTGTGTTTGCTATTAGTAACAAATTTACCAATTTTTTCTATATCCGTCTCTTTTCTTCTATTGCATTCATCTCTTTTGCATGATTGTTTTCTTACGAATAATGATTAATTGATGGTCAAAATATGTTCATGAGGACCATATTTTAAGATGTTGTTTCAAGCAAATGTAAAAGCATTATAGAAATCATGCAAGTGTTCTAGATGGGGCAGTGATTTATGCACAAGATTTCATGTTGGTATATAATTGCTATTGATTGTAATGTCATTTCTCCTATGATTCATCTTAGCAATCCTCTTTGTTATTGGATTGCATACATACGGATTGGTTGTTAGATTTAGTAGCCACATTTCATGTCACTCTAGCTCAAGAGTGGTTTTGAAGATTGCATAGTGAGATAGATAAATGCTATTACTTCTCCTTTTTCCAATGTATAGGTATAATAATTCTTGCTTAATTAGATCCTGATTAGGATGCTCAATCGAAGAATCATGATGATACTCACTCAAAGTTTGTTCATCATGCAAAACTTGATGTCGATATTGTATAGTTGGTTGATTGGACCATGATAACGCCTTTATTTCGATAGAGTAGGATATATCTTATGATGCATAACTAGACATAAAAAATGTTGATAGGATGGTTGACTCAGATGTTGATGATTTCATGTATGATTCATTATGCTTGACAGTAAATATTATAGTTTCCCATTGGAACATTTGTAGTTTGAGTTATCAATTTTTGAATTATTGAAACAAACATAGCGTGAGTGGGGGCTTTTTAGGATCTTTTAAGTTCTTGCATTAGTCTCATCTAGGTTGTATTGAATCAACTTGAGGATATAGTGGCTTAAAATAACATTCATTTTAAAGTTCTTGCATTAGTCTCATCTAGGTTGTATTGAATCAACTTGAGTATATAGTGGGTTAAAATAATATTCATTCGAGGTAGTTTGTGTAGGCTTGCCTCTATAGATTGAAATATATTGGCTTTACATGCACATAATTGCACTTCTACCTCATTACGTGTATTTTTTTTTCAGTTATGGGAGCATCTCCCTAAGCCCGAGTATATATTGAGCGTTTAACATATCCCTGAAACACATACTTTTTGCAAAGATATAAATGTTAAAAAAATGATAGATCTGTAAATGAAGAGCTGAACTCAAATGATGTTTTCCTTTGTATTGTTCCTTCCCATTTTGCATCGAAGTGCAACAGTTAACCATCTCCATCGTATTTCGAAGACATTTTCCACCACCCTGTGAAGATCAATTCTTTGGGCGTCGAAACGAAATATTCAAACATGTCAATTGTAATTCTCTAATACAGCAATTGTGTCTCAAAAGGCAATTTTAAAACATCTCTTTTCTAAGTAAATCCAATCATTTATTTTCAAAATCGGAACCAATACTATGCTATCTTCAAACGTGTTTGAAATGAAATATTCAAACATGTCAATTGTAATTCTCTAATACAGCAATTGTGTCTCAACAGGCAATTTTAAAACATTTCTTTTCTGAGTACATCCAATCATTTATTTTCAAAATCGGAACAAATACAGCTTCGTCGCCGTCTGTGGGAATCGAACCCACGACCACGTGGTTAAAAGCCACGCGCTCTACCGGCTGAGCTAAGACGGCTTGCTTAACATATGTATAGAATTACATAAGAAGGTAAGACGGCATTGATCATCTAGATCAAAATGATAATTTGGTTCATTTTTTCATCTTCGTCTACAAGTTGACATCACTGAATCCATTGATGTAGGTTACAATCATGTTGTCTCCCATACAGGTAGAACATAAGATTTTCATAACTAGAAATCTCTCTCTCTCCTAGCTATTTTAGAGCCGTTATTAGAGGTCAAATTTTGCATTTCACATTCCATGAACAGAAATTAATCGCTTTGTAAGGTACAGTCAAATGACAATACCATCCAGCCATAAATTCATGTTTTCTCATTGTTTCTTACACTTGTAGGAGCTAACAATAGCTTCCGTTGGATTATAAAATAATATATATGGTTTTTATAGTGAGCGTAAATCTTATATACTTCAAGTATTTATCACAATCATAATCAATACAGTTTTCTTTTACATGCACAAACTATTATGCTATCAAATACTAATGCTTGATGAAAGAGAATATCGAAAATAGAAAATGGAGTACATCTTCTTCTCAGCTTTCATTCCTTAATTCTTGGCCTACAAGTTGATATCACGGAATCCATTAATGTGGATTAGAGCATTGTTAGTTTCCCCCGGAGAGAGAAAGAGAACATAATTTTTTTCGTAAATATAGACTATGTGAGAGTCTATCTCCCTCTCCTAAAAATTAATAAGTTTATACAAGGTAAAGTTTGTTCACTTTATACAAGGACCTAATAGTATCATTTGATTCTCTAAGTCACAAATTCTTATTAGGCTCAACGTGTTACAAGAATCTTTAGTAATTCCAAGAAGCTAATGCTTTGGTTGAATGCTCAATCAATTCCATGACATTGCTAGAAAAAAATCATGGCTAACGCACACAATGCATTCACATCTCCTTTTTCCAAAGCTTGTAGAAGCTCTACATTAAGAGGAATAACCATACCAAGATTTGATGGATCAAGGATTGCCCAACTATCAAAGTACCAAACATCTGGGTCTACTGCAGACATACATTGTTCATGAGAAGATGGGTGATAAGTGCAAACTATAGTAAATGCCCATTCTTCATTCTGCACAAGATTAGCAGACTCTGTTTTGGGTGTAGAGGCCTCTGCAACAACCATTCCAACCTCTTTCTGCTTTGCCTCTTTTGTAGCCAGTTTTGGGTAGCTCTTTATGACATGATCATTTTCTTTATAGTATTTGCAAAACAATTTTTGCTTTTCTATTTTCTTCTCATCTTTGTCATCCTTCTTAGATTGTGCAAAATTAGCATATTTTTGCTCACTAGTAGATGAGCTCCATTTTCCTTTGCCCTTCTGACTAGCCAGGAAACCTTGATCTACAACATGCATAATGGACCTGTTCTACCTAGAATGATCTTCCTGCAACAAAATAGAGACTAACTCCTCAAACGTTAAGGCATTTGGATTTCCTTTCATCATCAATCGAAGAGTAGAAGCAAAACTCTGATATGAATCTGGAAGACCATTTAGAATAGTCTGCACAAGTGAACTGTCAGGCAAGACTTCATTAGCAAAAATCAACTACTCCTTTAAATCTTTGATCTTTGTTAGAAAACTATCCATGGAATCTCCTTCATTCATGTGCTCACTCTCCAACTGTTTTCGTAGGTAAGCAACACGAGCCTCATTCCTTGCATGGTATAAAGTGGTAAGTGTGTCCCAAGCGTCCTTTGTTGTTCTGCAAGAGTGAATGTAAGGAATAATGGCACATTTGATAGAAAAGCCTATCAATGCATGTCTCTGAGCATCTCTTCCATCCCAACAAATTTCTTTTGCAGTAGGTGGAGTAGGAACCAAAACACGAACATGAGTATGAAGAATATCACCATCTTCAATGCCATTTACATCACCTTCAACAACTGTGTTTGCAGGTGTAATAGGACGTTTTTCAACACATTGCACAATATTCCACAGTCGTTTTGCAACCAATACATGATGCATCATATAAGCCCATAATGGATAATTGGTACCATCCAACTTATCCTCAATAGCCAACATACAAAATACATCGTTGCTTTCAACTATGGCCACTAACTAAAATACCTTGATGCAGAAAAATGAATGTATTTGAAAAAGTTGAACAAAACTACCCTAGATAGTTCTGCTAAACTTGTAGTGGACTTTGAGGTGCTTATACTAGCAAATAAAACCTATATATATCTTTGGCACAAAAAGACAAAATTGCCTGTAGAAGCACTATGATAGTGTATTCGAAGGCCGAAACGAGCTCAGATCCCAATTTCGACACGACACAACAAAGCTATTTCAAAATCCTAATTACCCTAAGTATGCTCACCAAATTTTGTGTGATTCTAAGACTTTGACTGAGGAGTTGACGATGCCCTAGATGAAGGGGCAACCTTCTCTGATACCAATTGTTGGAGTTTGAGGTCTACAGAAGCACGTGAACAACACAAGGAAGAAGAAGAAGCTTGGAGCATAACACACAGTACTGAATTTATTACCTCTAGAATGTACAAAGATAAATAACCCATTAGGGTTATATGCATATATACAAGCCGGGGGAAAAAACCTCCAAAAGAGGGAAAAAAGTGCCCTTGTGGTCCTAGTGTGTTCACACACATCACTACCTAAATATATCAACACCCACAAGGTCATTAGGTGGTTCTATTTACTTTTTCACTTTCATAGATAATGCTACTAGAAAAGTCTGGGTATATCCTATCAAATCGAAGAATGAGATATTCCCTAACTTAAGAAAGTGGCTTGCTTCAATTGAGACTCAAAAAGGAACTTAGCTCAAGGCTTTATGTTTAGATAATGGGGATGAATATACCTCACATGAATTCAACCCTTTTTGTCAGTATAGAGGAATTCATAGAGATTTTATAGCTCCTTCTACCCAAATATAGAATCATATAACTGAAAGAATGAATAGAACTATTCAAGATAGAGTAGCTTCTATGTTGCATCATGCAAACTTTTCACAAGGCTTTTGGGCAAAATTAGTATTGATTGTAGTTCATGTAATTAGCCTTTCATCTATTTCTACCAAGGGTTCGAAAGTGGCACAAGTGTTATGAATAGGGAACCAACCATATGATGATCATCTTTGAGCTTTTGGGTGTGAAGCATATGTTCAATGTTCATATACCCAAGAATCTTAGCAAAAGCTAGATCATAATCAAAGAAATGCATTTTTCTTAGATATGGTCAAGACGGTCGATTCGGACATCGCTTATGGGATCCTAAAACATGGTCAGTGATCACAAGTAGCGATGTCATTTGAAATGAGTCTAAGATGCATAAACAACCAATTAAGGAGGTTGAAGTGAGAAGAGTGCTGTTTGATGATACTAATCCTCTAGTTAGCATGCATAAAAATGCTACATATAGGAATGTTCAAGAGAATGTCCAATCACATCATTCTGCAAGTGTTCCTGTTTAGCAACCATTCAGAAGTTCTACAAATGTCTTGTATCCACCTAATAGATATGTTCTAGGTTTGGATTTTCTTATGCTAACAGATGTTGGTGAGCCCTCTTGCTACAAAGAGGCTATGTAGACAGAGGATCATGTCAAGTGGGAGTGTGCCATGAGGGGTGAATTGGATTCTATACACAAGAATGGTACTTGGGATTTAGTACCTTTGCCAAAGGGTAGGAAAGCTTTACCATGTAAATGGGTTTATAAGCAGAAATTTAGATCAAATAGTGCTTCTCCAAAGTATGCAACATGACATGTTGCAAAGGATTTTAAGCAACAACATGGCATTGATTTTAAGTGTTCCTTCTCTCTGGTAATCAAGATGACTACCCTACATATGTTGCTCGGATTGGTTGCAATGGAGGACTTAGAGCTAGTCCAAATGGATATGAAAGGTGATTTCTTGCATGGAGATCTTATAGATGAGATCTATATGGAACAACCAGAGGCTTATGTAGTTCCTAGCAAAGAAAGTCTAGTTTGTAAGTTGAAGAAGGTCTTATATGGACTTAAGCAGCCCCCTAAACAATGGTACCAAAAGTTTTATGTTTTTATAAAGTCTCAAGGTTATTCTCGAAGAAATGAGGATCATTGTCTCTACACAAAGAGATGCTTAGATGGCAACTTGATATGCTTGATACTTTATATCGATGATATGTTGATTGTTGGGAAGTCTTCTTATGTGTTGTCATTTCTCAAAAAGAAGTCAAGTGAGACATTTGATATGAAGGATTTGGGGGATGCCAAACGTATTCTTGGCATGCACATTAGACATGATAGGAGTGCGCTTTCATTCAATGGGTAGTCAAAAATTGAGGTTTTTTGTTATCTTGAATCTACTTTAGGGAAGGTTCTCGTTTATCCTTTCTCTTTTTCTTCCATCTAGCTTCTTGGATTTCATCCCACAAATACTATGGCCGCTTTTCTTCAGCCTCGGGTATCATTGAACTAAGCTCTACCTCTTCATCAATTGAATTCTCTACCACAAGAAAAATGAGCTCTTTTGCCAAGGATTCATTAAAATCTAACACTATTCTAGTCTCATTGGGATTTCCTTTTGGTGTACGCTCTTGAGTCTAGGTTCTACCTAAGGTAAGTAGCTCTTGATCCATTACAAAATTTACAATGGGTTTTGAACTACAGAAGTATGAGTTCTCTTCCTAAATAGGTTATCTCCTTCGAGGATTTTTTGTGACAAGTTGATGAGTTGTTTGCATATGTTAAGCCTTTCTTTCTCCACTTGGTCATCAAGGTAACACTTATGATGTGTTTCTATAGCATCCAAAATCCTTTTTCTTTGAAGAATATCCAAGGAATATACACCTATCTACCTTTGGTTCTAACTTGTGTCTCAATTCTAACATGTGTTAAGTCGAGTTTAGATATAACTCAAAAGGGAAGTCCTAAACTGGTGGTGGAGAATGCACATGTAAAAGTAGTTCCAATTACTCTAGAGGTCACGATTATTTCCCAAATCTATATAATGATAGGTTGGGTGGAGAGTGAGAGATCATTCTCTCTAGTCTGGAGATTCATTTCAAAATGATTACCAGAATTGCTCTTCAATGCAATAAACACTTACAAGTTAAAGAATTAATCAATCTTGCTTGATTGGATCCCTTTTTTTAATAATCCCGAGATTTTTTTCAGGCCCTTTCTGCACAAAACCATGGGGCTAAAAAACATACACTTCTTCATCTAAGTCACCATTCAAAAATGCACAACTGATGTACATTCCAACCATCATGTGCGGAAAGTGCATAGATGCTACGAGCGGTAGCCATTCGACATGTGGGTGCAAAGTTTTCATCAACATCAATGCCTCTTTTTTTAGCATAGCCTTTCGCAAACAGCCTAGCTTTGTACCTACCAATTGTTTGATCACGTTTACATTTTAGCTTGTATATCCATTTAGTGCCAATGGTCTTTTCAAATCACATAAAGGCCAGGTACCATTCTTCATAATAGCATCATATTCTCATTACTTAACAGCCGTCCAATTTTTTGAATTTTGTGCTTCATCAAAAGAAACAGGCTCATTCTCATGACTAAGACTAGAGGTAGCCACAACATAGAAATCTGATGCAAATGAAGTACTATGAGAGTTTGAACAAGTAGAAAATGATAGAGATGCATCCAATTTGCTATCTCGTAAAGTCTACACTAGCCATTTTGGCATAGTTTTTACCTCCTCTATATCAACCCCCTCATCAACAAGTTCATCATGTAAATCTGCATAAAAAATGGAATGGTCTACATCATCATGTGAAACCTATAAAGGTTGATAAATTGCCTCATTTGTACCAGCACTTGACTTTCCACCTATAAAATTAGGCAGCAAAGTGTCATACATGCCTTTGGAGCTAACAAATGTCTTCTTAGTACATGAAATTAATGGCTAAATTGCATCTTTCACAAAAACAACATCATAGCTAAGGAGAATGTGTTCAATCTATGGATGATATAGATGATAGACTTTGCTTTCATAATTGTACACAACAAAAATTCATTTTACTGCTTTATCATCCAATTTTCTATGTTGTTTCAAGCACTAAAGCATATGCCAGACAACCAAAGACACATAGATGAGCAACATATGGCTTGCAACCATGCCAAGCCTTGTATGGATTGATAGACTACAATGCTTTGGTGGGACACCTAATAAGTGCATATGTTGTACACATAACAACCTCAATCCACCTCAATCAGAGTGCATATGTTGTGCATTAAAATCAGAAGACATCTATTTTCCACCTCGATCAGAGTGGAGGGTACCCATTTTACATGGTGACATATTTTCAGTTAAAACCAGAGCCTATTTGAAACACATAGACGCTTCGGACTTTGCCTTCAGTGGATACACCCATGCATGTCTGGAAAAATTATCAATAAAATTCACAAAGTAAAGGTAGTTCCCAAAATATGGTGTCTACATAGGACCACATACATCAATATGAACAAGGTGCAATTTCTAAGTAACTTGAACTAAACCATCTATTGGGAAGAAGGAATGCTGAATTTTCCTAAAATACAGCCTTCACAAACATGTTTACAAGGTGTCTCAAGCTTCGGCAAAGAGGACACCATTTCATATTTTTATGGGCATAGCAAACTAACATAATTTAGATGGCCAAAGTGTGCATGCCAAAGCTTTGCATCTGACATATCTTGAGAATCTTGAAGTGCACATGCTAAATCGTTCATAGATTTTTCATAATCTATGAGTTTATAGAGCCCATGACATAAAATGCCAAAAGCAATAAAACATCATCATTTGAGAGATCATGAACTGTACATCTATCATCAGCAAATTTCACAACCAAGCCGATCTTGGCTAATTTTGAAACTGATAATAGATTTTTATTGATCCCTAGCACAAACAAAGCATCTGACGATGTGAAAGAACTACCATTAGTAGTGGTCATAATTACTTTACCAACTCCCATTACAAGATAAGAGGAGTTGTTAGCACATGTGACAATACTCCCTATAGGGGTAGGCTCAAGTGAATTGAAGAAATTGTGTTGCAAGGTAATATATTTGGTTTCCTCACTGTAAAAGTACCAAACATATGAGTCTACTACAGGCATACACTGTTCATGAGAAGATGGGTCATAATTGCAAATAGTAGTAAATGTTGAAGATAAATGTACAAGCTCATTTTACCTACTACTTACCATTCCAACGCGTCCTCTCTACGTCTTACCATCACACGCTCGTCCTCAAAGCTCGAATCCTCGACAACGGCGCCAAAATTTGGTGTAGCTCAGTGATGAGTAGCACCTCCTTTAATGTCAATCCGGGAAGACATGAGGATTGTATGAAGACCTCGAGCAAGTGAAGGCACAAATGTGTGAGTGAGAAGCACACCAACATGCACACACATACACACACGCGCACACACGGCAAGAACAAAGAGAGTAAGACAATGGAATCACTTCTATTATAACCAAGTTCTCATACAAGCTCAAAACTACAAGAAGCCAACCCAAAAATGAGCTCTCTAGCTCTATTTATAGTTTTTGACTAGCTTTGGCCCTGTCCAGACCTAGTGTCTGGCCTAGTTAAAAATTAGGTTCCAGGGCTTATTTGAGGGTTCAGACGAGATCTAAAAAATATGAAAATTGGTAGGCAACTACTTCTAAGGCTCCTCAAGCTCGAGGACTCCTCGGCTTGTACAAAATGGAGCTACAAAAAAGGGAAATGGTATTTACAACGGTTTTTAGTGATGAGAATCACTTTTAAAATGTGTAAGGATTGGAAAAAATTGATGGGTTGCCTCAGTGCTAGATCTGCATACATGCTCGTACTTGGCGTCTTCCCATATGATGCCAACAAAGACTTACCCAACCTCCCATAGGAGATATATGATGGTTGTTTATAGGTGCTCGATAAGCCTAGTTGGATTCGTTTTGATAAATGGTTATATGTAGTGGATTCAATGATTCACTATGTAGGTTTACATGTGAGTACTTGTAGTTTAATTAGTTTTTGAAAGTGTTCATATGCTCATTTTGCATAGGAGACTCTGGCAAAATTTTTCCTAATTTTTGTTTTTTCAACTATATAGTGGTCAATTTTATTTCTTCATACACATTGGTGTGAGCACATACATTATCACATAATCCTTTTGGTTGGTCATTGTTGTTCATTAGTTCATTTTTCTTGGGAGACTTTGCCAAATTTCTCCCAAAACTTGCCACTTGCTCATCCTTTTTGAGCCTTAGTGGTGCTTGGACTATTCTAACTCCATTTTCATTCAAGACAGTTCTCTATCATCATGGAAATAGAAATCTTAGGCACATCTAGTGGATCTGGATCTAGAGCCAATGTTCCTAGGAGGAGCTATAACTTACACAACAAAGAACATTTTGAGATCCAAAAATTTGATGGCACATTCTTTTCTCTATGGAAGAATATTAAAAATGTGATGATTCAAAGGAGACAGTGGAAGCCAATAAATGGAATCTCAAAGAAGCCTGTTGATATGAATGATGATTATTGGGACGAGTTGGATGTAATGGCTAGGTCTACCATTTGATTGCACCTAGCAAATATATTTACTTTATAGTATTGGACTGTGAAAGTGTAGATAATGTTTGGAAGAAGTAATGCAATATGTATGAAAAAGAAACAACATCAAATAAAGTGCATATGATGAGAAAGTCATATGAAAGTTTCATGAAGGACATAGATAGTGTTGCTGCTCATGTGAATAAGTTCGATGCTATAATCTCTCACTTATAGGCTCAATAATTGGAGATGGATAATGAAATGAAAGCAGTCTTATTGTTATGGACCTTGCCATCATCATGGGATATGTTTTGCACAACTATTAGCAATGGTGCACCTTGTGGTAAACTAGTCTATGAAAATATATATGGAGCACTCTTGAGTGAGGAGATTCATAGAAAATATATGGTTGGAACTCACAATGGTGATGCATATAATGTTTGTGATTCGTATCAAGGAAATAATCAGCAATGTAGCACGAGCAAGAACAAGGAAAAGAATGGTCAACAAAATAAGAGTAGAAGTAAATCAAGGAAGAGGGATATTGAATGCCATTCTTTTCATAAGAAAGGATGCATGAAGAAACAATGCCATGCATTAAAGAATGCTAAAGGTAAAGACAAAATGTTGATGGGCATGTCAAACAACTACCTACACCATCTTCTTCTAATGTGAAAGTTGAAGAAATTAATGCTATTTTTAATGAGGCCGATGTGTTGACACTTGATAGTATTGTGCTTACTAAGGTTGCTATGGTTGATTCTCTTTCCCTCACGTAGCTGCTAGATTCTAGTGCTTGTTTCCATGTGACACCACATAGATAATGTTTCTCTACATATGCAGCAAAGTCCCTTGGTACCATGAGACTTGATGACTCTAAACAGTGTGACATTTTTGGGATCGGAGATGTGGTGTGGAATACATTGATGGTTCAAAATTTACTATACATAATGTATGCCACGTACCTGAGTTATCATGTAGTTCAATGTCAACTGTTCAACTTGATGACCTTGGTTACAAGGTGGTCTTCTATGCTCAGTCCTTTTGCATATCAAAGGAAAATATGGTTATTGCAAAAGGACGCAAAGTTGCCTCACTTTATCCTTTATTTGCATCATAGAAACAACACTTTTTAGTTGTTACTACACAAGCCATGGCATGTATTTTTCATGGCCGTTTGGGCCACATATCTCATAGTGGAATGGAAAATTTTCATTTTTGCTACTTACATGTGTCACTTCTCTCTGATTTTTCATTTTGAGAATTTTTAATATGGAAAGCAAACTAGGAATGTGCATAAGATGCACATTGACATGTGAATTCAGCCTTTAGATCTCGTTCATATAGATGTGTGTGATCCTATGCCCACAAGGTCATTAGGTGATATTCTTTACTTTGTCACTTTCATAGATGATGCTACTAGAAAATTCTAGGTAAATCCTATCAAATTGAAGGATGAGGTATTCCGTACTTTCAAAGAATGACTTGCTTCATTTGAGACTAAAAAAAGGAACTAAGTTTAAGGCTTTATGTTAAGATAATGGGGGTGAGTATAACTCACATGAATTCAAGCTTTTTTGTCAGTCTAGAGGAATTCGTAGAGAGTTTACAACTTCTTATACCTGAGTATAGAATGCTTTAGCTAAAATGATGAATATAACTATTTAGGATAGAGTAGTTTCTATGCTGCATCTTGCAAATCTTTCACAATGCTTTTGGGTATAAGCAGTATTGAATGTAGTTCATGTGATTAATCTTTCACCTAGCATTGCCAAAGGTCTGAAAGTGGCACAAGAGTTATGGACAGGAAAGCCACCATATTATGATCATCTTTGAGTTTTTAGGTCTGAAGTGTATGTTCATATACCCAATAATCTTAGAAAAACATTGGACCATAAGTCAAAGAAATGCATTTTTCTTGGATATGGTTGAGAAGGCCGATTTGGATATCACTTATGGGATCCTAAAACACGGTCAGTGATCAAAAGTAGTGATGTCATTTTCAATGAGTCTAAGATGCATAAACATCCCATAAAGGAGGTCAAAGTGAGAAGAGTAGTGCTTGAGGATACTATTTCTCTAGTTAGCATGCATAAAAATGCTACACATAGGGATGTTTAAGAGAATGTCCAATCTCATCATTCTACAAATGTTCTTGTTCAGCAACCATTGAGATGCTTTGCACATGTCATGCATCCACCTAATAGATATGTTGTTCGTTTGGAATTTTTTATGCTAACATATGTTGATGAGCTTTCTTGCTACAAAGAGGTTATTTAGATAGAGGATCATGTCAAGCGGGAGCATGCCATGAAGAGCAAATTGGCTTCTATTGACAACAATGGTACTTGGGATTCAGTACCTTTGTTAAAGGGTAGGAAAGCTTTATCGTGTAAATGGGTATATAAGTTGAGATTCACATCAAATAATGTTTCTCTAAAGTATAAAGCACGACTTGTTGCAAAGGGTTCTAAGCAACAACATGGTTTTGATTTCGAGAAAACCTTCTCTTTAGTAGTCAAGATGACTACACTGTGCATGTTGCTTGGATTCATTGCAATGGAGTACTTAGATCTAGTCCAAATGGATGTGAAAACTTCTTTCTTGCATGGAGACCTTATAAATGAGATCTACATCAAACAACTAGAGGATTACATATTTCCTCACAGAGGAAGTCTAATTTGTAAGCTAAAGCAAAGCTTATATGGACTTAAAGAGCTCCCTAGAAAATGGTATCAAAAGTGTGATGCTTTTACGAAGTCTCAAGGATATTCTCAAAGCAATGAGGATCATTGTCTCTACACAAAGATATGCTCAAATGGCAACTTGATATTCTTGATACTTTATGTTGATGATATGTTGATTACTGGTAAATCCTCTAATGATTTGTCATTTCTCAAAAATAAGCTAAGCAAAACATTTAATATGAAGGATTTGGGCAATCCCAAACATATTTTTGGCATGCACATTGCTCGTGATAGGCATAAAAAATGAATATACTTGTCTCAAAGTGAGTAGATATCCAAAGTTCTTCACATGTTCAATATGTAGGGTGGCAAGGCATTGAATAAACTTTTACCCACATATGTGAAATTGAGCAAGGATGATTGCCCCAAATCAGATAAGGAAAAGGAACTCATGTCTATAATTCCTTATCAATCTATTGTTGGTAGTCTCATGTATGCTATGGTACCTACTAGTCTAGACATTGCATTTGCAATGGGAGTAGTGAGAAAATATTTAAAGCGTTGTAGTCTATCACTCCATATGAGGCTTGGCATGATCGCAAGCCATTTGTTGCTCATTTGCGTGTTTTTGGTTGTTTGGCATATGCATTAGTGCCGGAACAACATCGCAAAAAATTGGATGATAAAGTAGTAAAATGTATTTTTGTTGGGTACAGTTCTGAAAGTAAAGGCTATCATCTGTATCATCCACATACTAAATGCATTCCGGTTAGCCGTGATGTTGTTTTTGTGGAAGATGCTATTCAGCGATTGCTTTCATGTACTAAGGAGACTGTTGCAGAGCTAAGGAGAACACAAGGCAGAGAAAAAGACGCGCCCCAAAATTTTCCGATTTGGACACCCAATTTTTGTATTATAACCATTCTTGTAATATATTTTCCGATGTAAATGCACTAGAGGAGTCCTCTAGATGCATCCCCATAGAAGATTAGAAGCTTATCCATGTAAATTAGTAGGAAATTAGTCTTTTAGTGAATAAAGTGCCGGTCTCTTGTATGAAAGGACCATTTTTAGGGCACAAGTATATAAGTCAATTTGTGACTCTTTGTAAAGACTTTTTGCCATTGTGAGAATGAAGAGCACAGAAATTCGAATTTGTGTCTTCTCCTCTCTGTATCATCTTCTTTGTGAGCTTGTATGCATGTGTGATGCTTGGAAAGAGTGTTAGGAAGTGTTGTCTATCCATGAAAGTGTTTGTTTGCTGTGGTTAAGGTGTGTGTGAAGTGTAGGAAGTGCTGAAGTGTAGGAAGGTCATTCCCGTGACTCAGTATTTTGCTCATAACTTGAAGTGGAAGCATCAGAATCGAGTGAAAATTACCACGATTGGATGCGTCTCCTCGAGAGCTTCAAAAAGCATATGCTATTTCCTATATTTGGAGTTCGGAGCTGAGAGAAAAGCTCGATTTACTGTTGGCTGCTGCACCAAGTATCGTGACACCATAACTGACAGTTGAAGCTTGTTTGGATTAGTCTTTGCCTTGTTTGCACTCTTTGAGTAGTTCATTTGCATTGATCATCATTTGAATGCATGTCTTCATTCACTCGGCTAGGTTTTGATACTCATCGGATTGATAATTAAAGCGTGAATCCCCACTATATGCACTTGAGGGGGATTGAGGTACAGTCTCTTTCTCCGCAAGTCCCTATGTTGGTTCTTAGGTACACACGTTTTTTGGTGCCGTTGCCGGGGAGTGTCAAATCAAACCGAGGCATTCGTGTGATTGTAAGTAGCTTTTTGCATCGAAGCGAGAGGAGGAGTGGTGATTTTCTCTTCTTTGGTAAGTCACTTTCAGCCGCACTTACTACTTCTCACTCTTGGAGTGTGTGTAGTGAGTTGTTAGTCTAAGGAAGTGAGTGGAATGAGTAGAGTAGGAGAAGTAAGGGAGTAGGTTAGGTAGTGAGAGTAGCATTCAATCCTTGTAGTGTTGTTCTATTTTCAGTGAATAGGAAAATTCAAAAGTATAAAAGCTAAAAATGTCATTTGGAAGTCACTTGTATTTTAAACAAGTATCGTGAGAGGAGCTGTTGAGTATTGCGAGCTACAGTCCGGGTCGTGGGAGCTGCGCAGAGCAAGTGTGGTGTGATTAAAGGGTTGAGAGCGAGGACTGGAGGTGAGCACACTCATCTACACTCATGCTTACCACTTAAATTCGCTAGTTTAGAAAAAAATGATCTATGTTAGGTATCGTGGAGGACTTACAGGGGGTGGAAAGTGTGTTTTGGGTGATACAGAGAGTGAGGAGAGGGTAGACGAACCAGGAAAACAATTGTATTCAATCAAAACCCCAAAAAATCTAGTAAAAAATTTGAAAAAGGGGTCAAGTATCGTGTTCTCCCGCGGTCGAGTATCGCGATACCTGACAAGTATCGTGATCTCCTGTGGTTGAGTATCGCGACACTTCCCTGAGATCGTGTATCGTGGTTGCCTGATCGCGATACTTCACCAAATATCGTGTATCGAGTATCGTGTGTCTCCGAGTATCGTGTATCGTGTTCTATCGATCGTGATACTTGCTAGAGATCGTATATTGTGTATCGTGTTCTATCGATCGCGATACTCCACCAAGTGTCGTGTATCATGTATCGTGTATCATGATTTCTGAGGTATCGAGTATCATCTGTGTCCAGATATCGAGTATCACGTACTCAGGTATCGTGTATCGTGTTCCTGGATCAAGTATCGTGTATCGTGTATCGTGATTTCTGAGGTATCGAATATCGTATGGTTCCCGATCGCGATACTTATCAATTATCGTGTATCGAGTACTGTTTCACTCAGGTATCGAGTATCGTGAGAATTCAAATATCGTGTATCGTGATTCCTGATCAATTATCGTGTATCGTGTTCTGCAAGTATCGAGTATCGTCCTATTCGGGTATCGTGTATCGTCTGGTTAGGAGGTCAAGTATCGTGAAGCTTTGGAGTCAAGTATTGCGACTAGAGATTTTCTTTTTCAGTCATCTTCCAGCCAAATTTGTCTAGAATTCTGACCCATAGTAAAGAGTTCTAGAAGATAGAGGTTAGCAAGGGCTGATCAGAGCTGTTAAGTGGATGAACCTGAGATCCGGAAGAACCCTAGGAAGCCGAAGGAGTGTGATCTCTTTTGTAGGAAGTGTAGCTAAACCAAGTAGCCGCACTCATTATTCTGAAACCTCTAGTGAGTCAGAGGAAGAAATTCCTATGGCTTCAGAGGATATGCAAAACACTGTACCAATGATTGGCATGATGTCAATTATTGAGGGAGAATATCGGACATCTTTAGAATATGTGACCACCAATCAACATGAGATCCCCATATACCTAGATGGATTAAACCGATCAGTGGCCAGACTGAAGAAAGCTTCAGAGGCTTACATAGTGCCTAGGCCAGCAGTCAAGTATACCGGAGGATTTTATATGGATAAAAGGGACATCCAGTATGTGGTTACAGAGCATCCGGAAAACATTAATGAACTTGGGGAGGAAAACAATGTTCATAACCCTAATGGAGAAGGAAATGAAGAGCAAGTGACCACACCTAGAGGGAGATCTACTGTTGTTAGGGTTTGGAGAGGAGACTTGGTTCCCCAAGACGACTCCTTAATGGATGTGTATTTGATCAATGGAATGGAACACCTCCTTAGAGCCCACTCATCAATATGGGAAGCAACCCCCAATCCAGTTACCATATATGAGTTACAAGATCCTGACTTCCCCACCATCATCACATATTTGGATAAGAATCAGAGAAGGTATTGGCCCCTAACAGAGTCAGAAAGAGCCGAGTTGAAATATCAGAATATTCTTGTGTTTCCCCCTAGGGACCAAGCCACTACTTCACGAAACCCACTTGGAACATCTCAAAATGACTCATATCAGCAGTCAGGACAAGCACAACAAACCCAACAAACACAAATCCCGGTCAGACCACATGTGCAGTTTGCAATGCCTGCAAATAACCCTAATTACCGGCCTCAACCACCTGTGGATCCAAGACATGGAATTCCTGCCCCAGTCAGACCACCTGTAGCAAGAGGACCTGGTATACCCATAGGGAGACCAATTTTTCCGGTGATGCCTAGACCGCCTGAAATAGGAAGAAGATTAAGGCCAATTCAAGTTGCCAAATGCATGAGAAATCACTATGATGGCTCTAGTGAACCTTACACTCATATAGCGGAATTCAAACAAGTAAGCAGAGCCGAACAAGTAGAAGATTTTTTGATCCAATACGAATCTTTTGGTCTAACCTTGACAGACACGGCGTTAGCATGGTTCCAACCATTAGATCCTAATAATTTTCAAAACATGGAACGTCTATCAAGAAATGATTGAGGAATTCACTAAGTCTGGAATTAAAAACAACTCGTCATCATTGATCCATAGCTTTAAGCAAGCTCCTACAGAATCAGTGAGATTGGAAGCAAGAAGTTCAAGCAGTATGTGGAGAGATGCCCAGTGGAAGAGAGACCTACCCAAAATAAAATGGTGTCTTTATTTTTGGAAGGATTATTGAACGGATCATTAAGATCTCTGGTGTATGTAAAGAGAGTTCAAACTTTGCAAGAATGCATGAAGGAATGTATTGATTTAGAAGACAATCTTGCGGAGGATTTAAAAATACCTCAAGGTAGTGTCAAAAGTGAAGATTCAACCAGTAGCACATCAAACCCTAAGAACAATGTAGAGGAAATAGCCGACTTGGTAGCAAAAAAGTTGAATGTTCAAGGACAGAGGAACTACCCCAACAACCCAATGAGAGTGCCCATGCTTAGGATATGTATGCACTGTGGAGGAGATCATCCTTCTCATTTGTGTACTAGGGGAGTAGTCCCACCACCTGCTTATGCGTACAATAGACCACCTGTCCTGAGACCTCTGCAGTATTGCAGTATTGAGCAAAAATATACAAATCACAACACAGAAAATTGTCCTTACAATAGGCAATCAAGACCCATGCAACCTGTCATGAGACCTTATGGATACCCTCAGAGAGATCAAGGAGGTGAAGCCTTTAGATATCCCACATATCAGCAGCAAGCACCAGTACCACGACCGTATGCTTATCAAGGATACACTCAACCACAACTAGTGTTAGGACAACAACCACCCCATCCTCAGGATGTTGTCCCAGTGAAAATAGCTCAACCTGAAGAAAACTTAGAGAGAGCGATAGTCCCAGCCGCACCATTGACTAGTAGTGAATCATATGACCCATCCTACGACCATAGTCAAGGAGCATATTCCACTTATGAAAGCTCTATGATAGAATATGGACAACTGTATGAACCATATGCCTATGGCATGGAAGTACCAGATAGTTCCTATGGATATGAGCAGGACTATGTGTCATTGATGTACACAGCCCCTAGAGCACCCATACCCCCCCGACCTATGAACAGACCGCCTGTACCTAGAGGACCATGTTATAGATGTGGGGGTGATCACTATATCAGAGAGTGTACACTGCCAAACCCACCACCACCACAGCGAGTCTGGGGAAGGATACTGTGGTGATTGTGGTAAGGAACACCTTTTCAGAGATTTCCCCAAGAACCCCAACAAGGTTACATCCAATGTGCAAATCAATGTGATAGAAGTAATCGAATCATCAGGGAGCGATAAGGAATACACTGTGCCACTGAAAGCAATAACTAGAGCCAAAGCTAGAGAGACCCCAGACAAAACTGAGGAAAACAATCAAAGCTATAGAGAGGTGAACACACCCACACCTCAGAGAGTTGAAGACTCGGAAGAGCCTGAGAAAAGTATTGTAAGTAAACGGACACAAAGATGGAAGAACCGTAGAGATAGGATAAAAGAAAAGAAGTTACTGCAGAAGAAGGAAAATGAGAAGAGCGAACAAAACCCAAAAGAGGAACAGAAATTTGAAGAAGAAAATAAAAATGGAAAGCATAAAAAAGAAGAGGTAGGATCAGTTTTAGCAGATCCCATGCCTGAAGAATTAGCCATGTGGATTCACGCATACAAGGCACGAATAAGAGCAGGACCTACCATAGAACAACATGAAAGAGAATATCCTAGAGGTGACCTAGAGAAAGAGAGGTTGGAGATCTGCAAAAAATTAATAGAAGTTGCTCAACAGACCTTAGAAAAACCTGTGTTGCCATTACCCAATACCCGAATTTCCGAAAGAGAATTCCAAGAGTGCGTCATTACTAATGATCACGAGAAACCCAAAGCAGATAAGACACATAATAGAAATTATGGTGAGGATAAAAGGGAAGGTTCCATTGTTCCCGAAGTAGAAGGGGAATGGCCTAAAGATTTGTGGGCAAGAGTCCAAGAAGACAGATGGAAGAAAGTGGAAGGAATTGAACCGCCCTTTGAAGAGCTAGAAGCAGAAGATGGAATAGAGGATTCAATACCTGAGTTGAATTCAGATGAAATATTACCAATTGATCCGAGTAACGAAGAAAATGATAGTGTAAAGGTTTTGCCAAATTACACAGGAGAGTACGAACGTAACTCGGAGCTATATTGTATTCCCTCAATGAGAAAAAAAGAACTGCACCCATCAGTCCAAACATCGGATATCATACAACACCTTAGAAAAGTAAAAATTCCTTGTACCCTAACATTGGAAGAACTGATAAAGGTCAAACCACATTTGAAGGAGAAACTGACCAGTCAATTGGAGATCAAGACGGAAGAAAAAGAGGTATCTGATGAAGTAAATACAGTAAAGATCCTAGTTGATAAGGTTGGAGATTTTAGTGAGGGAGATGAAGGAAACACTTTCCTTCCAATTACCTATAGGGGTTATACCACTAAAGCCATTTTAGATACAGGAGCAGGAGTAGGAATAGCAACTAAAGAAATCTGGGAGAAATGGGGAAAACCAGCTTTAAGACCCACACACATGAAGATACAAATGGCAGATGGACATACTGAACGACCCTTGGGATTATTGGAACGAGTATTTTTTATCACTTGTGGAGTTGAATTCGAGCACACCTTAGCGATTTGTCAATTAGGAAGGCCTAGCAATTATGAAATGATACTTGGAAGACCTTTCATGAGACAACTAAAGGTAGTGCAAGATTGGGGAAAAGACGCTGTATACCTACAACATGAAGGAACCACCACCAGAATGAATCTCCACACATATACGTATCAAGATGTTCCCCCCTTACAATGGAATCAAATTCATAAGGAGGAAGACGATCAGTCAATTCACAACATAGGTTCTAGTGACAATCTTGGATGAACAAGGACACTCATCTATGGATATGCCAAACTGCAAAAAAGAAAGAGGATAGGAGAAAGGGATGGCAGCAAAGGCAAGGAGTAGCTAGGTCTGTACAAGATCCAGCTTACATGCCTCAAGCCTTTTTGGATGAAGAGTTTGAACCTCACAGTTGGATGGAGATTTTAGCGACCCTTGATGTATGTGTGAACAAAGAAGTAATAACTATGAATGAATGTATTGGTGAGGAAGGATATGACATTAGTCTATATGTGGTAGTCCTTCATGAGGCTGAAGAAGGAGAAGTCATAGAAAAGGAATGGAAGGAAGACTATGAGAGCATTGAAATGGAGCAAGAACACATGGAAATAGAAAATGAAACTCAAGAAATAAGTGTCATAGCTCATGAAATAAATCAAGAACCAACACAGGAAGAGGAGCTTGGATTAGAAAAAGCAAAAATTGATGAAGAAAACAAGCCTCAAGACCAATTTGAAGTGCTCGCACACTTCAAAAAATATGAAGTAGAAGAGAGAAGAATCGCTATTCAAATGCCAAAACGAGAAGCACAGCCGGGAATAGCATACGACAACAAAGAGCAAACCAAGAAGATAGTAGTAACGTTAGAAGAAGGAGAGGAGCGATGTACTTTCATAGGACAAGATGTCTCAATGGAGGAAGAACAAGAGTTAATATGCCTCATAAGGGAATATCGGGATGTCTTTGCCTGGACCTATAAGGACTTGAAAGGAGTAGATCCATCTATATGTGCTCATAGAATCCCCATGACATCCGAAGCCAAACCTTCTAAACAAAGACCGTATACATACAATGATGTGTACTCAACAAAGATAAAGGAAGAGATAGATAAGTTGCTAGATGCTGGATTCATATATGAGATTGAGCACACGGAATGGGTGTCACCTTTGGTGGTTGTACCGAAAAAGAATGGGAAGTTAAGAGTATGCATAAATCTGAAAAAAGTAAATGCCGCTACCATAAGGGATAGTTACCCATTACCTATTACTGATCATATGTTGGAAAGAGTGGCAGGGAAGGAAGTGTATAGTTTTCTGGATGGTTTTTCAGGGTATAATCAGGTAGCCATTGCTCCTAAGGACCAACACAAAACAACTTTTGCAACTGAATGGGGAGTATATGCCTTTAGAGTCATGCCTTTTGGTCTAACTAATGCCCCAGCCACCTTCCAGAGATTGATGTGCCATGTATTCAAAGAGTTCTTGAGAAAGAGTATGGATGTGTACGTGGATGATCTATGTACTTATTCAGCTATACGATCAGAGCACATCCCTGAACTAGAAAAGATCTTTGCCAAATGTCGACAATATCGAGTATGCCTCAACCCAGAAAAATGTGTTTTCATGGTTCGACAAGGAAAGATATTAGGGCATATTGTCTCTAAAAATGGAATCTCAACCGATGAAGACAAAATCAAAGTAATTCTAGATTTTCCAAGACCGAAGACGGCTAAAGAAGTCCAAGCATTTATGGGACATTGCGGATACTACCGAAGATTTATACATATGTATGCCATAATTGCTAGACCTCTTTATGCATTATTGACACAATTTAACTGGACAGAAGAATGTGAAAAGGCTTTCAACGAATTAAAGAGTCGATTGAGTTCAGCCCCTATTCTTCGAGTACCCAATTGGAACAAACCCTTTCACATTCACGTAGATGCTTCCAAGTTTGCCATTGGTTGCATCTTAGCTCAACCTACAGATACTGGAAAGTTAGACCACCCTATAGCCTACGCCAGTAGACAATTGAATCAAGCAGAACGCAGTTATACCACGACTGAAAGAGAAGGCTTAGGGATGGTATATGCAGTAAAGAAGTTCCGACATTACCTTTTCGCAAACAAATTCAAATTCTTTATTGATCATCAGGCCCTATTGTACTTAGTCAATAAGCCTTGTAATACAGGACGACTAGTACGATGGTTTTTATTGTTGATGGAATTTGATTTTGAGGTAGTAGTCAAGAAAGGGAACACTCACATAAGAGCGGATCACTTATCTAGAATGACACACGAAGAACCACCCATTGGAGTACCAGATGATCTGCCAGACACGTACCTGTTCAACCTCGAAGTATGTCCCCAATGGGCAGAAAAATTGATCCCCATACACGCATGGACCTAAAGATGGGATTACACCAAACCGAACTCAAGACCTATGGAAGACTAAAAACCTTCATATCATTGTTGGAAGCTTGTATCACCAAGACTCAAATGGATTACTCATGAGATGCGTAGAAGAAGAGGAACAGGAAATGTGGCTTCAGAAAGCACATGTAAATCAATGGAGAACGCATCTAAATGCGAACGGAACATGGCAAACACTAAGGAGATTGGGCATATATTGGCCAACCATGCAGAGGGATGCGCATAATTATGTATCAGCCTGCCCAACCTGTCAAGAACGAAATCCAGAAGAGAACTCCACTCTATGCTACTCCACTGTAGCACCAAGATGGAGCATGCCTCTGGTGAAGTTCTTAAAGACCCAAGAGTACCTAGAAGGAGCCACTCTAGCAAGAAAACGAGCACTGGTAGAACAAAGTAAGGACTATGCTCTTATTGGAAAACAACTCTTCAAACGAGGAAGAGATAACCACTTGCAAATGTGCATTCATGAAGACGAGTATCTTGCTGTTTTAGAGATGGCACATACAAGAGCTGCATGAGGACATTTCTCTGCAGATAAGACAGCAAAAATGATTCTCTTTGCTAGAATGTGGTGGCCAACTCTACATTAAGATGCCGTAACATATGTGCAACGATGTGATACTTGTCAACGAATGAAATATCCAATTAGAAGAGATGAGATGCCACTGAGACCCATGATGAGTGCCAGAGCTTTTACTAAATGGGGAATAGACTTCATAGGACCTATTAGCCCCCCAGCTAAAGGATCCCATGTCGAATATATAATTGTAGCCACAGACTATCTGGCCAAATGGGTTGAAGCCAAAGCAACCAAGAAAAATGACGCAAGAACTATGGCCAAGTTTCTCTTTGAGAACGTTTTCACTAGATTTGGACTACCGATAGAAATTGTGAGTGATAGAGGTACGCACTTTGTGAATGAAGTTATAGAAGCCTTACTGAATGAATTCTTAGTAATTCATAAGAAATCAACTCCTTATCACCCACAAGCCAATGGACAAGCCGAAAGTTCCAAGCCGAAATATTCAGTTTGCTAGATGAACGACCAATCAAAGCCGCAAGCATAGAGCCAAAAATTCACTCTAATGAACACAGTCATGAATGTATGTTCACTAGCACTATGGAAACCCCTTCATCAAGTACTTCATGTGAGGACACACTGAATCCTGCTTGCATACGATCTTCTAATCTAGCAAGTCACAAGAGTGTCATTCTATCTGAAAACAGCCGTAGCAAAGAACCATGCACAAGAGAGACTAGTCCTCCGAGTAATCCCAAGTCTGCACATGTTAGAACATACCCCATTCCTTATACTTGACAAGCTTGGATAAGGAAGGACCAAATGGATGCATATCTTCAACAGAAGAACTACTTGCTACAGCAGAAGAACTCACAGAACCAATATGAAAATCGCTCTGGATATTCAGTTCCACAGAGAATTGCTAAAGTATGGATTCCGAAGAAGGTGAGAGCTGCCCAGTCGGACCGCCCACAAATATGGATTCCCAAGTCATGTACTCAAAGGACAATCATTAAAAAGGAAGAACCAATGAACAAGGAAAATCAGTATGATCTAAAGGCAAAGCGACAGAAGCTAAACTGCTACAGGATAGAGATGGAGTCTACATACAATTCACATGTCATTCCAAGATTCAAAAAGCAGACAAAGCAGAAGCAACAAATGAGCAGCATCACAATCACCAGGAAGGTTGGGAACACGATTTCCCCCAACAAAATAAAGCAGATTTGGATGCCGAAAGACAAAGCAAGCCATATACATCAACCAAATAACTCGAGTTGCACGCATATGGAGTTACCAGAATCCAAAGTATGCATGATAGGGCCACATTATAAGGCCACACATTCGGCACAATATTCTTCTATTTCAAGATAGTGAAGCACATTTCCCTCTTGGGAAATAGGAGAGCACTTGTACATGATTTAAAGAAAATTACTAAAAAAAAAATTTAAACGCTTCGGCTTGAACTCACTTTTCTGTTTTTCTTTTAGACAAAAACATAAACATATATAAAAATTATGGAAAAGCCCAGGTATTACCTTTCTCACACCCACGGGGAAGGGACGACACCAATCACTTGAAGCAATGTTCACCTTATGGAAGGCAAATGAAAGAGGATTACTGATACTATAGGGCCACTAATTCATACTCTATATTGAGTTGCAGATGGCTTCTACTAACTCAGAAGAGACGCAAGTGGAAGAGGTCCAGATTCTTCCACTAGAATCTATAACAAAAGCGAGAGGCCATTGGTTTTTGGATGACCAACCAGTGTCGGACCTCATTTTTATGGCCACAATCAAGATTATGGATAGGGATCACTACTTCCCTATTATGTCGCAAGACTTCAAGACTATCATACAAGGATTACCGCGCATAGTGGATGTATGGACACAAGCAGGAATAGAGGCATTTTTGAAACTGCCTATTTATTTGCCAGACTTTCAAAGATGCACGCAAGTGATGAACACACTGCAGCCTGCAGTGACGAAGATATCAGTTCCTGAAGCAAGAGTACTGGAAAAAGTGGGTACCTGGAAAACCATACAATTCACTCATGAGATAATTAACAAAGCTTTCGGATGGAATCAAGAAGGAATCACCAATGTCAAGGAAGAATGTCATGATCCAAAAAAGAGATCCTTTTTGGACATTAACAGAACCGATATTGAAGATGTTGTTCGCTTAGTGCACCAGCATTTTTGTTTCCCAAGCATGCATAGATACATGACACCTCAAAAGATTGTTGTACAACTACTATCTCATGCAATGAAACAACTTGGCAATAAAGTGAATATGACTCCATATGTACAAGACCGACTATTTGAAGCAAAGAAGAAGTGGGGTCAGAAGAAGTTTCTCAATGGGAGTTCGGCTTTGACACTACTTATCTATGAGGCACTTGAGATGAAAAATTGTCTGCGTGAAATGCCAACCTCAGCAGAGTTAGCTAAATATGCCAAATCAGCTACGGTCCCTAAGAAAAAGAAAGTAGCTGTCGCTGTTGAAGAAGCAGGAACTAGTTCACAGAAACCCATGAGGGGTACAAAACGTCTTAGAGAGGAAGAAGCCCAGGCTACACCCACTTCAAAGAGGACACATACTTTGCCAAAGATTCCTGGGACCCAACAACCAATTACTAAAAGAGATCTATTCGCTTCCCTAGAAGAGACACATCAGTACATGCAAGGGCAGGTAAATCTAAATGTTCAAGGTCATCATTACAGACAAGCAAGTCAAGAGAAACAACAACGGAGTAAAGAAAAGACCCCAGAACAAACCACGAGATACAAAGAACTGGGCTTAGAAGATTCAAGTTCCAATGAAGAATCTAGTCCTGAAAAAGACACTTTGGACACTGACATACGGACAGAGACTCACGAGGAAGAATGGACGGAGCTTAATCAAATCGAAGTCACGCCAGACAACCAACAAGAAAAGGCAAGGAACGAAGAAGAACACACTGAACCAGAGCATGTAATTCAATTAAATCATAAGTCAAAGATTAGTATCAAGGAAGCTCCAATATTGAATAAAGAAGTACGGCCACCTATCAAGGAAGAAATACAAACTCCAGTGAACGCGGATTCAAACCTACACACAAATCAAAAGCAGATCGTGATTGAGGTGCCAGATGATATACCTCAAGGCAAAATTGACCACATGGAGGCTGAGCCAAGCATACAACTCCACATTAGGCAGCCCCATGACACTACATTACACATAGCACAAGGAAAAGATGTGACAACAGGAGCAAAACCGAATATTCCAAAAACATGGTTAAATGTGGATGTCACACAATTAAAGCCGATGGTCAAGCAGATGATACAAACGACCATGGATACACAACAACAGATGATGGATATTGATGCAGACTATGACAAAGCCATGAGCGAAAAGAGTCAGTTTCAAATTATGAGTGAACAATTGTCTGCACAACTAATCCAGGCCCAAAAAGAGATAGCAGCCAAAAGCACGGAATTACTAGAGGTAAAAACGCAATGTAACACATTGATGACCCAGCATCACCAACTCCAGGCACAGCTCACAGACCTACAAAGGGTACATGAAGCCAGCAAGGCCGACAAAGAGAGAATGAAAGCTAGAAGCACCTTGCTCGAGACACAATTAAAGGTGTACATGGAAGAAAATGATAGTTTACGAAATAGAAATAAAGAAATCATGAAGTCATTGCTATACGATCAACCTCTCAAAAAACAAGAAACAACAGATGTTGATCAGAGAGAGTTAAGAGATCAGATTGCAAAATATACAGAATTGCTACAACAAGAACAAGCATTAAGAACCAAATGGGAGCAGAAGTACATTCAAGACACCACCGAGCTCCAAAAACAATTGAATATGGCCAATGGTAAACTTGCCTCGAGTTATAGTGAGAACATGGATCAGGTAGCCGAAATTGGCAATGAACTGCTTGCAGCCAAAGAAGCACTCAGGGCAGCAATGCACGAATTAAATGAAAAGATTGAGCGCATAGAAGAATTAGAGACCAAAGTAAAAGAGAAAGCACCCATCGGGACACCAGTAGAGCCAACAAAGGAAAATCCTACTGACGAGGTAGAGACATAAGTCAGAAGGAACGGGCACTAGTGGTGTCCCGATTGACAGAAAATTTTGAGAACGAAGTGATCAAGGTCATGAAAGAAGCAAAGATCAAGGGTAAAGACTTGGAAAAGATCATGAAGCCTTTCAACATCCCGTACGGATTATTGAAAGAGAAAACAAGACAATATATAAAGAAGATTACAAAGACAAGTCCAGACGAGTAGCTAAACTTTAAACATGACACATTCACTTACACTCAAGAAGAATTTGAAGCTGCACAACCTGTTTGGAGAAGGAAATTTTTGGAGAAACATCCTACACTACGGGTGCATTGGCAAGCAGCACCATATTTCCTACAGGTAAACCCTTCATTTTGTCCTATACCACGTCGTAGAGAAACCAGGGAATTTTTGGAAATGCAAAAGAACGGTGCCATAAATAAGCAGTGGCTAAATTACCCACTACTTCCAAGTCCACCACATAATTATCTTCCAACAGAGGAGTACATGGTCAAGACCATCGAATTTTGGCTGCAAAGTTATGCAACAGTACCCGATTTAATTGTAAAGATGACAAATAAAATACTCAGTATGATACTTACAGTATTGAAGGTTTTCAAACATGCGGCCTACACATTTTTGAATTTCATTGGTATTAATCAAGGAACGGACATACTCATTTTTGATCTGTCTGTTATGCCTAGCCGACCAACCATAATGGCTTATTATTCCAGGCTCATGTTCTTGCCAAGTATATATATGCAAACGTTCGAGGAAGAATTTTTTACAGGATTTTTTGAGATAGATTCCGAAATCTTTTTAAAGATGTCATCTAATTTGAATGCCAAATTAGTGGCATATGAACTGAGTTTCTTTGCCGAGCACAGACAGCCACCTAACGATGGCGTAAAGGCAGAACAGTGGAAACAGTTAATGGTACGTGAAGCCAATCTGCTTAATGACACAGAGCAAAAAGTATATAGAACATACGCCCGTCGCTTCTCAAAGCCTGTCGGGGATGACAGAGTCCAGGAGGGGGGCAGTGTTGAGGGAGAATCAAGCAAGAAGAAGACAAAGAAAAAAGCTTCACTAAAATGATACTATATGAAGAAAAAAGTTTATATCTCTGCAAGAAGCCCCGCAGGGGCACACACACCAAGGAAAAGCACGCAGCTGGAAGGAGGAACCAGGGCTAGGAAAGTATCCATGAAGAAGTGCACGAAGATATTCAGCGGTTCCATAGCCACATGAGGGTGCTCAACCTCTTGACCAACAGAAGGTTCAGATCAAGGCTGAAGAGCTACATCCTCATATGCCTACAAATGGCGTGCGTGGCAACCCGAATTAACAGGCAAACCAAATGCATCAGGCCTAGAGGATGTCAAGACAAATATCGAACAGGGCCTTTAAAACGGAACACCAGTCTGACCGACAGGTAAAACTGAACAAGGGTTGCGCTGTGGAGGTGATCGCAATCCGGGTGGATCGGGTCCGGTCGTGGCACACACAGGGTGTATGAAGCTAATGAATGTTGGAAGGTTTAAAGATGTGAAGGTGAAATTAATGTTGAGTATGGAGAAGAGAGAGATATTGAAATAATTATGGGAATGGGAATGTAGGAGTGCAAGTTAGATTTATGAAAGTGAATGATAAGAATGAAAGAGAACCATACATACGAATGAAATTTGGAAGGAAGAATGGTCCATTGAAGGAGCTTCTTAAACACTTCCTAATTCCAATCCATATGCATAGTCTTCTTTGGATGATATGTATGCATGACGAGAATAGATGGAATCCTTTCACATAAATCAGTTTCGAAAGGAAGAATGGTCCAATATTGGAGCTTCTTATACACTTTCAGAAACTAATAAATATGTATGGATTTGTATGGATTATATGCATGCAAGTGAATTATGATGATGGATTTTACTCACAAGCTCAAAGAAACATCCTCACTGGTTCAACGCAATACTGCGGAGCCTTCTCACACATAGAAGAAATAGAAGACATGTAAAAATACTTAAGAGACTGAGAGAGGTGACAAGAGACAAGTGACAAGTGACATGAATTAAAAGAATTTGAATTAAGTTACTTGTAAAAGATCGTCGTGGTACGTCATGCTAAGCAGTCTACTGATCAAAGGTGGTTCCGACCCTCAAACCATGACAGTTCAACCGAATGTCACACGTAAGAAGGTGAGTTCCACTCCAGTGACCCTATGTCTGTCTAGGCTCGTAACGTCTAACTAAAGAAGTCTAAGACTCATTAAAATCAGCTCTAACTCACTCACACGCTCCACCGAGGGTGAGTCAAGATAGAGATGCTGGTTTCAAGAGCCTATCCTAGATTGGAGTTCTAACTTAAATTTGAAACTAGGTTCTATACTCATACTAGCTCACCTTGGATCCTCACTTGCTCAACCGAGGGTGATCGTCTCAAGGAAACCGTAAGCTAGCATGAGCCCTATGGATGCCTAACAATGATGCTCTAGGAGTTTGGAGGGGGGTTTATATAGTTTTTTGAATGAATTTGGGCCCTTGGATCTAGAGAAATCAACTCTCAACTCTAGGATCACTACTTTCGATTACAACCATTTGATTAATCAAATCAATGGCTTGGAATTGTTCTTTCTATCAAATCTAGTGTAAAGGAGTGAAATTTAGGCGCCCTCATTCTCCACCATTGGATCTAGGGATGATCTGGACCGTCGGATCAGTGCTGACATCAATTCGGATAAGATAAGCCACTATTTTTGGAGAAACACTGCATTATTGATCTTTGATTGTAAAAAAACTCTTCTTTTATGGAAAAACTCGTGGATCCTCCTTGCTTTAAGCATAAGTGCATCTCCACCCTTGAATATGAGCTCATCTTGATCGTACAACATGGCTCAATCAGCTTTTGCCATGTGGTGGCCCTTCAACCCTTCAATTTGCTTAAACTAGAAAACTGCGGTGATCCTGAAAACTAGACTTTGTGCTCTTTGACCCTCCAAATAGGCTTTGATGAAGATGAAACTTTGTAGGACTATGTTTCCAAAGATCTCCTTCAGGAATATGTAGAAATAACTCCCATCTGAATCTCCCTTGTACAAGTTTGACTACATTTGGAAGCTTGCAAGGTGGCATTAAGGTCTCTAGGAAGCTCTGATGGCCTTGAAAATTTGTACAAATATGTAGCCACATATGATCTTTATACATGCCAAACCATATGGCTAACATAAATTTCTATACAAGAATTTGTAGGGTCAAACTAGAAAAATTACATTTTTACAAAATGAACATAGCATATCAATGTGCTACAAAATCCATTTTCTACTGAAATTTGGGCTATAGATTGCCTTTGACAATCTTTACAAGTATATGGATTTTCATCTAATTTGGTGACAATGAAATTTTTGCCCTAATTTCCCAACTTTGACCAGCTTTGACCGCTACCATGGACTTTCTTGATTTCTTTGAAACTTTGTATGTGAGCTTCCTTTGACATCCTTGATGCATCCTGGACTTCTCGGGGAATTCCGGCTACCTTCACCAAATATGTTTTTTGTAGGCCTTCACAAGTGAGAGAGGAGAGAAAATCTCGACGACATTCGCCCCCACTAAACCTGCGATTCCTCCGGAAGCGCCACTCTAGCATCTGTGAAAAACAAAATGTTCCAGGCATCAAATTCTTTTATAGGCAACATAAGAAAGATGGAAGGAAAATTGATTATATGCATGAATAAGTAGGTAACGCGACATGAAGAAAAATTTGCATGAAAGAAACAATTGAAACAGGCAACATGAATATGCATGAACAAATAGGCAACATATATGCAAATGAACAAGCAACATTGGCAACAAGAAAGAAAAAAAACAAGCATCAATATGAAGTGGAAGTGGATGTATTGAGTCGTTTTAAGCATCAGTTCCTCTCATCTTGAAGAAAATTTTGTACCTTTTTCATAAAGCAATCTACCTTAAATATGATTATAAACAAAGATTTAGGATTTTCAAGAGACATCTTTCATCTTTAGCTTATTTTAGATCAACTCCTTTCCTACATAAATATGAATATGCTCTTTCTCTAATAACATGCAAGGAAATCTAACTAAACTCCACTAATGCATAAATCTGCCTATATAGCCCGTGATTTATTCTACTATGCCTCTTTATCCTCCTTTGGCTTGCTCTTTTTTTTTTTTTTTTTGATGATGATGATGATTCGGCAACTTTATGGTTACGATCACTTTTTTGGGGTGGAAGAAAGTGTAAACTTCTTGGTAACATGTAGCAACTTTTTTTTTTTTTGATGACGGGGAAAAATTAAACCCCGATACAAGGTACAACCATTTTTGATGACGGAGAACAGTCGTTTAAACTCCGATACAAGTGTTGTGAGATGGACTAAGGATGTAGAAACATGCAATAGTAGGAGCTAGGATTTCAACAATTATGCTTTCGATATAGGATACATATGCATGTTTATATATGAAAGTCATGTCACCAAAATAAACCTCCAAATCTACATGCCCTATCTTTCCACACATCCTAGATTATAATCAATTCCTTAGTAGATAAGTTACTACTTAAGATACAATTTTACACAAGTAGAGAAATCATCATTTGCCTTTTTTGACTTAAGTGATGTGGATATGCAATGTGATGCAAAGACTGAAGAAAACATGCATGAAACAAGCATGGAAAAAAAATAGAATGAACTTGAAAAAAAACAAAGCAACATGAACTTGAAAAATTAATGATGTTTTTCTTTTTTTTTTTTTTTTTTTTTTTTTTATAACATGGATACTCCTGTTTATGAATCGGCCTCATTGTTGTCATCTTCTCCAATGTCCTCATCCAAAATGTACTCGTCATTATCACGCTTCTTGAATAACTTTATCCTTTTACCTGCAATCAAAGTTTTTAGTGCAACACCATTTAATTCACAAAGAGCATACGTACCATTGTTGTTGACTTTTGATACAATGTATGGCCCAAACCACCGTTGAGTGAGCTTTTTGCGTGCATCATATTGAGAGTCAAATGTACTATCATAAATGAGCACCCAATCTCCTACTTCAATTGGCTTAGGACGCAATCGATGAGTTTTATCAAAATAATGCTTGTTCTTCATTCTAGATTCTCTTAATTTTTCAACAGCATCATCAAGTCTTAATTTACCTTGTTCTAACTGTTTAATATGCAAACTCAAAAAATCATCAGTAGACATGTTTTCAGACCAAAGCAAATTTGACCATGCAGAAATATGAGACTGAATTGGAAACAATGGTTTTTGACAGTACATGAGTTCAGCAGGCATATATCCAGTAGTACGTGTGCATGTCATTCTATCTGCCCAAAGTGCAAAAGGTAAGAATTTAGGCCATTGTTTGATGTCACCATTACATGCTTTAGATATGGCTTTCACAATAGGTGGATGCCCTCTCTCTATTTTACCATTGGCCTCTGGGTTATATGCAGTAGTGAGAGACAAACGAATACCGTGACGCTCAAAGAACTCTTTAGCTTCTCTCGCATTTAACTCTCCACGATCGGCAACTACTTTCTCTATGTACCCAAAGCGACTTATGACATCTTCAAGCAAGAATTTGCAAACATTGTAAGTGGTCTTAGATTGTAGTGCACGTCCCTCTACATGATTAGTTAAGTCTTCTCTTGCAAGTACAATGTAACGCATTTTGTCGATACCTTTAGGCATAGTTACAAGATCTACTACCCACTTGTAGTGAATACAAGGTGGATAAGTAGGATGCAACGGATCTCTATGTTTGACTGATGAAGTGAAGTTGACAAGTAGAACATGTAGAAACATAGCTACTAATGTCAACATACATCCTAGGCCAATAATAGGTACTTCTAATTTTTTCATATCTTCCAAAAAATCCTTTATGACCTGCCCATAATGTCTCATGCACTTCCTTCATTACTTGCAATTGAAGACCTCTCTTTCCTAGGACTTGTTGTGGATTCTTAACCTTACCCTTAGCATGTCTCCAAAGATAACCATTACATAGGAAAAAGTTATAAGCTCGTTTCCTAATGTTACGGAATCTATTCGTAGTCCAGCTAGGTAATGGTTGTAGTGTACTGAGATACTTTCCTATGTCTCTCCATTCATCTTCGTACTCAGACTCATGAAATTGCTCATACTCATATATATGTGGAACATAGTCAACTAAATTCACATTCTTTATTAGATCACTTTCAAGATCATCATCAAATCTAGCTCTCGATAACATATCAGCAACTGAGTTTGACTTACCTGAAATATGAACTAACTCAGGATTTATGAACTTAATATATGAGATCCATCTAAGCATGGCTATATCAGGAGATGAACAATTGGCTATCATTCCAATGAGAGGCAAACAATCAGTCTCAACTTTGACATTTGCACCAATGAAATATTCTTTGTCTGTTTTCAAAGCTGTTACCATACCCCATAGTTCTCGTTTGATTTGTGGATATTTTCGTTGTGTTTCATGTAGAATTTTGGCACCAAACCTAATTGCATATCTATTCCCTTCACTATCATCTTGACTTATGACCCAACCTATACCAATAGGACTAGTATCAACAGTCAATATAATAGGTTTGTTAGCAGAATAGTCTACACGCTTAAGGATGGGAGCTTTAAGCAATAATTTCTTCAATTTATGCATAGCTTGAGTGTGTTTGTCAGTCCAAATAAATTTTTGTTTCTTCCTCAACAAGTCATAAAGACAATCAGCAACATGAGCAAAGTGAGGGATCCAAATAACATAAAAGATGCAAGCACCAAGAAATCTACGTACCTCACTCACGTTGTTACATGTTTCAGAAATCTTGCTAATGGCATCAACTTTTTGTGGGTATGGCTTTCGACCATAATGGCCACATAAATGTCCAACAATAAGTACCTCGTTGACACCAAAAACAGATTTCTCTATGGAAAATGTGAGACCTACCTCTTCAAATCGTTGAAATATTCTTTCACAATCAGAGATATGGTCAAGAACAAATTTACGACATCCTGATGAATCTAAAGTAATGTCCTTTACACGTTCCTCACTCCCTTTAATCGGAATATCATCAATGAATGGCATAGTTATATGAGGGATAAAGTCATGTAAGACCATATTCATAGCACTCATCATATGAGCCACAGAATTAGTCGCTCCTTGAGGTAAAGTACACATTCGCACTAAGCCTAAGGAGTTTTCATTGTGGTTATGTCACGACTATCAATTGCTAATTGGAATTGGTCATATCCAGAATATAGATCACCCATTGAATAGATAGAATGTCCTGAAAATGATTCAGCAAACTCATCTACAATGGGTCCTGTTCCTACATTCCTTATGGTGACTTTATTGACGGGTTGGAGATCTTGAATAAAACGTAGTTTCCCATTCTTTTTAGGCACAGTGAACCATCTGTTTGAGTAAGGTGCAAAAGATGTCTCTAAAATTCTCATGTTTATCTTCTCCTTAAGTAGTTTCATTAGCTCAGGTAAGTGAGCCTTTGGAACAGGTATAGGACGAAGCTTCCATGGAATATGTGGAATAGTAAAGATTATCATGGGTGCAACTAGCTTAGGATCTACACAACCAATCTCATGAGGATACATAGTAAAGGATTTTCCATGGCTACGTATGACTCCCTCAAATTTATCTCTCTCTGCTGGCAAAAGAAAGTCATCATCTCTACCAATTTTCACCTGTTTGATTGTCTCATCCGTGAATGTATGTCCTATGTTTTTCTTATCCCGAAGAGTTGGATCATTTTTCACATCAATAATTTTTTCATTACTTCCTTGAGGTAATGGTTGAGCTATGGGTTTGATTTTTTTGTCTACAGTTTTGTACTTTGTTTCAACTAAGGCATCATGTGTTTGGTTAAATTTTGAGCACTTGTCAACATTGAGAGCATATTCTTGGATTAGAGCATACTCATCAAGGGAAGAAATAAGAATAATATGGGAATTAGAATTTTGTTGAAGACATAACTCTAACTCCTCAAGAGTAGAGAAACAATGAGATGTCTCAATCACATGCTCAATGTTCTCATCATGTTCCATGATTTTGTTATTTTTATAATTTTTTTGGGTTTTTTGGATAAAAGACTTGGACAATTGACTCTTATGAAGAAAATATAATCTAGAATGTGGAAAACAAAGTGACAAACTATTGTACATGTTGGTTGGATGTGAGATGTCAAACCAATATCCACTGTTGTCCCACTCAACAATGGATTCTATCCGAAATTTTGATCATATGTAGCTCCAAACATGAATCGAGGTGCACAATCACTACAAGCATGCTCATGACCCTGAGTAACAATAGATTTCTTTCTAATTGACAATCGATTCCTAGGATGATTCACTCCTACTGTCATGACTTGAAGTGATTGCATTCCATCCTTAGACTTAAATCTAGCATAGGTAGACCCATCATCCATGGCTTTAGTTTCCATACGACTCTCACAAATAAAGGGTTGACCTAAGAGAACTTCATAGGAGCAATTATCTTGAATAAAAAAGTGAAACTCTTCTGTGATTCCTCCTATGGATATGGGCACACTAGCACAAGCTCCATACAGGGTACCTACACCATTATCTGCAGTTCTCATACGCCATCCACAATCTTTATCTATGGGCCATCGAAACTTATCATAGACTTCTCTTGAAATCACATTGATTTCGGAGCCGGAATCTACTAATGCATTTACAGTGATAGTGTTCTTATCATTTCCTATTTTAACATGCATCTCTGATGTACCTCTAGACCAAAATGTTCTTTTAAAGTGACTTTCAGGATTGTTTTCATGATTTTCATGGTCAGGTTGAATAGTCCTAAGAAATTTTTATTAACATTTACTTCATCATCATCAAAGTCCTCTTCATCAGATTCACCAAAGTTTAAGGCTTCATTCATAGCTTGACCTTGATCTAGAGAATCTTGCATCTCAGTATCTAGATTAAGTGGAAACCTCTTCCTTTTAATTAGTCCGATAAAGTTATCTTTAAAAACAGGCTTTGCAATAGAGAAAACTTGTTCTAAAGACATAGTCACTTGACTCTTAAGCAAAATGTCATCTAAAATCTCCATAGGATCTATTTTTCTCTCAATTTCTGAAATCAAGATGGCTTTAGGTTTTCTCTTTGGTTTCTTTTGTTTTTGCTCAGGGTCTTGTTTTTGTTCATGTTCTCGTGTTTGGTCTTCAGTTTGTTTTGATTGTTCTTGTTTATCTAAAGGCTTTGGTTCTGTTTTTCTTTGCTTTGTCTTCTTCCCTTTTTGTTTCTCCTTTTGTTTTTGTTCATTGGGTTCTGATTCTTGTTTTTTATCTTTGGATTGTGATGTTTCTCCTTGCTCTATGATTGTTTCTATTCCCTCTGAGGTTTGTTTTCGAGTCACTCTTCTTTCACTAGGCTCAGCTTCATCTCTTTTTCGTTTTTCTTCTACATTGGATATGTGAGAAATAAGAGATTGATCTTCTATCGGTGACTCCCAAGCCGTTATTCTCCTAATCTCATCCCGTGCTCTTACTAAAGCCTCTATGGAAAAATCACCTTCCTTTGTGGGTTTACTTGATTCTACTTGTTGTTCATCAAGAGCTTCTAGTTTCACTCCTCTAGTTCCTACGTCCATTATGGTTATATTTTCATAATGTTTTTTCATTCCTCCCTTACCATAATTTCCTTGCAAAGGTAGCCTAGATCGATAGTCACAGATTTTCTTGTCTATGTCTATTACTAGTCGTTGCTCCTTAGCAGCCTTCAATAATTCACAATCTCTCAAAAAGTGCTCTAACGAATCACACCAAGGACACCTACGAGGGCCACACACAAAACCATTTTGATTTTGAGGATTTTGGTTAACTTGTGGTGGGAAATTTTGAAATTGAGGATTTTGTTGATAAGGTATTGCTTGAACAGGATAATTAGGATTTTGAAAATGCAATTGATGTATTTGAGGAGCTTGGGGAGCAACATGCGGTACTTGAGGTGCAAGAGGAGCTTCCATATTATACGGTTGATGATTTTGAAAATTTTGATTTTGAGGATTTTGAAAAGCTATTTGAGAAGCTTGAGGATACAGGTTTTGATACATTTGAGGATTTTGCCCATGAGGATGAGGATTTTGCATTGAAGGATTATGCATTGGAGGATTATGCATTGGAGGAACTTGATATGCTTGAGTAGGAGCTACTTGTGGATTTTGATTGGTAGCTATAACATGTTGATTAGGCTCTTGAAAAGTCATTGGGTTCATTTGATTTTGGAAAGTTTTGGTGTAATTAGATTGTAAAGCATCTATAGTCTTGGCCAAATTGGATTGTGTAGCAATAAGACTTTCCATTTGCTTAGTGAGAATATCCACTTGAGATTGTTCAACTACACTTTTATTTGGCTCTACTTTAAAACCTTGATTAGGCTCCATCATTTGAGGAATAGGAGTAGAGTCAAAAAGCATAGCATGGGATTGTTCTCTAACTTGCTCCTTAGTTTGTGGAAGGCTAGCTTGAGGAAGACTAGTTTGCTCATAAAGCATGGATTGTCTTTGATGTCTATGGGCTACAGCCTCTACTACTTTACGCACTTTTTGCCAATTGTCAGTAAGACCATAGCGCTTATCTGGTTCTTCTAATCGCCGTTCAACTTCCCTACGAGTTTCAGGATGAAGAAGCTTAAGAAAATTGATCACAAGATCAGGTTCCAAAGTTATCTTATCCTCATCAGGAAGTTGTTCATAGCGTCTAATATACTCATTTTGTAAGTGAGTAATAGAGCTACTAGGCTTTGGAGAATTGACCCATCGTAAGAATCCATCTCGATTATGTTGGCTATAATCTTCAAGATAGAATTCTTTGAGCATCTCCTTTCTAAAATCACTCCAAGGAAGACTATCATATTGAGTGACACGGTTTATGATAGAGCTATCAACAATTCGTTCAAAGAATGATATCAAAAGATCTTCGGGAAGACCAAAAATCATAGCTTGCTCTTCAAACAAATCTAAGTAGCTTGTGATGTTGATGCCATTGAATTTTCCCTTCTCTCTCAACATAGAAGAGACTATTCTTTGGCCTTGTTTCTCAACAATAAGGGATTTGAATCCTTCCTCCATCTTATGTGAATAAGCAAGTGATGCACGATGCTCTAGATCTCTCACAAATGCGTTTACTTCATGACGAAGATGTGCACGATACTGTGAGAAATCCAGTGCAACACTCAAGACTGATGATGATAATATGATGAGGATGAAAAATATGAAACAAAGGATATGGATCACAACCTCCCAACAAGTTCAGAAGCAAATGCCACGAAGCGTTTCACGTCGGGTTCAAATGTGGAGGTGATCGCAATCCGGGTGGATCGGGTCCAGTCGTGGCACACACAGGGTGTATGAAGCTAATGAATGTTGGAAGGTTTAAAGATGTGAAGGTGAAATTAATGTTGAGTATGGAGAAGAGAGAGATGTTGAAATAATTATGGGAATGGGAATATAGGAGTGCAAGTTAGATTTATGAACGTGAATGATAAGAATGAAAGAGAACCATACATACGAATGAAATTTGGAAGGAAGAATGGTCCATTGAAGGAGCTTCTTAAACACTTCCTAATTCCAATCCATATGCATAGTCTTCTTTGGATGATATGTATGCATGACGAGAATAGATGGAATCCTTTCACATAAATCAGTTTCAAAAGGAAGAATGGTCCAATATTGGAGCTTCTTATACACTTTCAGAAACTAATAAATATGTATGGATTTGTATGGATTATATGCATGCAAGTGAATTATGATGATGGATTTTACTCACAAGCTCAAAGAAACATCCTCACTGGTTCAACGCAATACTGCGGAGCCTTCTCACACATAGAAGAAATAGAAGACATGTAAAAATACTTAAGAGACTGAGAGAGGTGACAAGAGACAAGTGACAAGTGACATGAATTAAAAGAATTTGAATTAAGTTACTTGTAAAAGATCGTCGTGGTACGTCATGCTAAGCAGTCTACTGATCAAAGGTGGTTCCGACCCTCAAACCATGACAGTTCAACCGAATGTCACACGTAAGAAGGTGAGTTCCACTCCAGTGACCCTATGTCTGTCTAGGCTCGTAACGTCTAACTAAAGAAGTCTAAGACTCATTAAAATCAGCTCTAACTCACTCACACGCTCCACCGAGGGTGAGTCAAGATAGAGATGCTGGTTTCAAGAGCCTATCCTAGATTGGAGTTCTAACTTAAATTTGAAACTAGGTTCTATACTCATACTAGCTCACCTTGGATCCTCACTCGCTCAACCGAGGGTGATCGTCTCAAGGAAACCGTAAGCTAGCATGAGCCCTATGGATGCCTAACAATGATGCTCTAGGAGTTTGGAGGGGGGTTTATATAGTTTTTTGAATGAATTTGGGCCCTTGGATCTAGAGAAATCAACTCTCAACTCTAGGATCACTACTTTCGATTACAACCATTTGATTAATCAAATCAATGGCTTGGAATTGTTCTTTCTATCAAATCTAGTGTAAAGGAGTGAAATTTAGGCGCCCTCATTCTCCACCATTGGATCTGGGGATGATCTGGACCGTCGGATCAGTGCTGACATCAATTCGGATAAGATAAGCCACTATTTTTGGAGAAACACTGCATTATTGATCTTTGATTGTAAAAAAACTCTTCTTTTATGGAAAAACTCGTGGATCCTCCTTGCTTTAAGCATAAGTGCATCTCCACCCTTGAATATGAGCTCATCTTGATAGTACAACATGGCTCAATCAGCTTTTGCCATGTGGTGGCCCTTCAACCCTTCAATTTGCTTAAACTAGAAAACTGCGGTGATCCTGAAAACTGGACTTTGTGCTCTTTGACCCTCCAAATAGGCTTTGATGAAGATGAAACTTTGTAGGACTATGTTTCCAAAGATCTCCTTCAGGAATATGCAGAAATAACTCCCATCTGAATCTCCCTTGTACAAGTTTGACTACATTTGGAAGCTTGCAAGGTGGCATTAAGGTCTCTAGGAAGCTCTGATGGCCTTGAAAATTTGTACAAATATGTAGCCACATATGATCTTTATACATGCCAAACCATATGGCTAACATAAATTTCTATACAAGAATTTGTAGGGTCAAACTAGAAAAATTACATTTTTACAAAATGAACATAGCATATCAATGTGCTACAAAATCCATTTTCTACTGAAATTTGGGCTATAGACTGCCTTTGACAATCTTTACAAGTATATGGATTTTCATCTAATTTGGTGACAATGAAATTTTTACCCTAATTTCCCAACTTTGACCAGCTTTGACCGCTACCATGGACTTTCTTGATTTCTTTGAAACTTTGTATGTGAGCTTCCTTTGACATCCTTGATGCATCCTGGACTTCTCGGGGAATTCCGGCTACCTTCACCAAATATGTTTTTTGTAGGCCTTCACAAGTGAGAGAGGAGAGAAAATCTCGACGACATTCGCCCCCACTAAACCTGCGATTCCTCCGGAAGCGCCACTCTAGCATCTGTGAAAAACAAAATGTTCCAGGCATCAAATTCTTTTATAGGCAACATAAGAAAGATGGAAGGAAAATTGATTATATGCATGAATAAGTAGGTAACGCGACATGAAGAAAAATTTGCATGAAAGAAAGAATTGAAACAGGCAACATGAATATGCATGAACAAATAGGCAACATATATGCAAATGAACAAGCAACATTGGCAACAAGAAAGAAAAAAAACAAGCATCAATATGAAGTGGAAGTGGATGTATTGAGTCGTTTTAAGCATCAGTTCCTCTCATCTTGAAGAAAATTTTGTACCTTTTTCATAAAGCAATCTACCTTAAATATGATTATAAACAAAGATTTAGGATTTTCAAGAGACATCTTTCATCTTTAGCTTATTTTAGATCAACTCCTTTCCTACATAAATATGAATATGCTCTTTTATAATCATGTCCCCATGTCAAAAGCTTTGATAATTTGGGGCTTTGAAACATATGTCTAGTCCATGGAGCCAATGGAAAATGTCTCAAAACCTTTTTTGGGATTTTACCTTCTTCGTCCTTATATCGAGGAGATTGACATTTTGGACATGTCAAAGAGTCTGCATATCCACCTCTATATAAAATACAATCATTAGGACATGCATATATATATTGATAATCTATACCAAGATTGTTGATTATCTTCTTCATTTCATCATGTGAGGTAGGAAGAATATTCTGACTTGGTAAAAACTTTTCAGATAATAACCTGTAAGTTCATAAAAAAAAGACATATTAATAAAAATAAAAAAATAAATATACATATATATATATATGCATATAATTTTATATATGTGTATGCTTATGTGTATGTGTATGTGGACGTGTATATGCATGTGCATGCACATACATATGCATATGTGTATATGTATGTATGTGTGTATATGTGTTTTGTATGTGTATATGTATGTACATATACATATGCGTATGTGTATGCATATATGTATATGTATGTGTGTATATATGTGTATGTATGTATGTATGCATATGAATGTGTATGTATGTATGTATATGTATGTATGCATGTGTAGCTATGTATATTTGATTTCATTTTTAATTTTTTTTTGTATATTGTGGTTTGCAGACTTTCATATCTAGACCACTGAATCATTTGGCTATCTCCCATTCTATAGTCAATCTATTACTTGCCTTGCTAACTAAAAATTACATATTTGTTTACAAGGATTAAGTATCAGTTAACTATGGAGGTATAAGGTTGTTTGAAAATAAGACAATCAAATTTCTCTCGATAATTTTGGAAAATGGACGAATAATTCTAATGTATGGGCGGACATGAAGTGTTCATTGAATGCAAGTTCTTGTTCTTACCGTAGCTAAGGTAAAAACAAAAACCTAGACTGAATGAAAGCTTTGTGTCTGCCCATCCTTTAAAATTATTCTTCCATCCTTCAAATTCTTTGAAGTAAATTTACTTCTCCTATTTTTCAAACGACTTAATACCTCCATAACTAACTCATACTTAATATTTGTATGCAAAGTTCATAAAAGAGTTAGCAGTGCAGGTATTAGGTCAACTAGAATAGGAGAAGCAGATGTGTCAAGAAGATTCTAAAGGTTGGGCAGACAATTCCAAAGGTTAGATGGACAAAATATCTTCATTCGATACAATTATGTATAATTTGACTTTACTCTCATAACATGTGTATATGTATGTTTATGTGTGTATATATGTGTATGTATGCATGTGTATGTATGCATGTGTAGCTGTGTATATTTGATTTCATTTCCAATTTTCTTTTTGTTTATTGTGGTTTCTAGACTTTCATATAAATATCTAGACCACTGAATCGTCTGGTTGTCTCCCATTTTATAGTCAATCTATTACCTGCCTTGCTAACTAAGGCTTACATATTTGTTTACAAATATGAAGTATCAGTTAGCTATGGAGGTATTAGGTCATTTGGAAAATAGGAGAACCAAAATTATCTCGAAGATGTTGAAAGATGCATGAATAGTTTAAAGGATGGGCGGACAGAAAGTGTCCATTCAATGCAAGTTCTTGTTCTTACCTTAGTAAGAACAAAAACCTGCATTGAATGGATGCTTTCTTTCTGCCCATCCTTTAAAATTATTTTTCCATCCTTCAAAATCTTCGAGATAAATTTGGTTCTCCCATTTTCCAAATGACCTAATACCTCCATAGCTAATTGATACTTAATATTTGTATGCAAAGTTCATAAAAGAGTTAGCAGCACAGGTATTAGGTCGACTAGAATAGGAGAAACAGACGTGTCAGGAAGATTCTAAAGGTTGGGTGCACAATTCTAAAGGCTAGATGGACAAAACATCTTCATTCGGTACAAGTATGTATAATTTGACCTTACTCTCATAACATATGTATGTGTGTATATGTTTATATGTGTGTATGCATTCATGTATAATTATGTGTATGTCTATATATGCATGTATTTATATGTATATATTTATGCATGTATATATATAAATAGATAGAAAATTGAAAATTATACCTTAATAGTGCCGAAACAGATACATTACTCCATCTAAAATGATTTTGAAGATTGAGAATAAGTAACCTTGCACTTAGAAGGCTAGATGGACAAAACATCTTCATTCGGTACAAGTATGTATAATTTGACCTTACTCTCATAACATATGTATGTGTGTATATGTTTATATGTGTGTATGCATTCATGTATAATTATGTGTATGTCTATATATGCATGTATTTATATGTATATATTTATGCATGTATATATATAAATAGATAGAAAATTGAAAATTATACCTTAATAGTGCCGAAACAGATACATTACTCCATCTAAAATGATTTTGAAGATTGAGAATAAGTAAGCTTGCACTTAGTCGTGTCAAACGACTTCCTTCATATACATGTTTTAGACATTCCTCTCGAATATATTTCTCATTTTTAGAAATATCGTTGCTCTCACTATCAGTTTGATACTAATCCTCAATAAAATCTACCATGCCATCATCTTCATCATTGTCACACAAATCTTGTAATTTATCTTCTTTTGAATATAGATCTTTCAACCTTGCATATTCCACAGGATCACTTTTGTGTAGCCTCCTCATAGAAGCTTCTGATAAATGAGGTCTTACTGGCAATTGTGAATGGTGTGGAGGAATATCATCAACATCATACATTGGAATCTACACACATGAATAAAAATCATTAGTATTCCATAAATGAATAAAAAGTAAACTTTAAACATGAAATTAAATGCTCTCGGAGGTCTACGCCATCCATAATTCACTAATAATTCATCACCAGCATGTAATGTAGTAATAGCATTGACAACTATGTATCTTGATACATCTCTACTGATGTATGGTGATTCATGACTATTTTCATGCTCCTCAAATGTGCAATTAGTCCTTGAACTATTATGTAACCCTCAACTACTATTTATTAAACTGCTATATTTCCATGCGTGTAAGGTCTTCCATCAATATATAATCTTTCATTTTTTGCATGTGGAATCCTTCGACTAGTAAGGGATGCTGCACTCAAGCATATTCCATAAGTACTCATGCTTTGAACATAACGTGCAAGTCGATGCCAATCTCCCCATCCATATATAGGACCACAAAATGACATAAGAATGACTTCAGAGTTCGGAGGCACATACAAATCCTCTACAATAAAGAGACCACGACCAACATTAGTAATAATGGATGGAGCAATCATATAGTGATTACCCCAAAAGTTAAAAACCTCTCCATCTAAAGGTAGTGGTCCTCTATTCCATCCTTCATATCTTCTTCTATCATATGTTTGTACTAGAGAACGATCACGAGCTAGCAATGGATAATCTCTAGCTATTTTCTCTAAACCAGGAGGTAGAGGATTTCTAGAAACCTCTGCTTGTAATTGATGAACAACAAGTCCATGACATGTAAGAGGTATATTAACATTATGAGTATGAGAATTATTATCATCATCATCCTCGAGCAAGTATTCCTGTATATCAATAGTAATTTGATTTTGTATATGGTTCTTAAATAAAATAATGACATTAATTTATAGAAAAAATACATACCCAAGCATTATCACATTGACTAGGTGGTGGTGCATGCTCAAAAGTACCATACTCTGCCTCATGTTCAATACATTCCAATCGTGATCTTGAATACGTGCCATAGCAAGAGTTACACCAACATATAATATGCTCTTGATAGTAAAATTCATCATAATTCCTATCGGAGGACACATGTGAAGTCGTTGCATGGGTAGGACGTGGTGGAATGCCCTCTAATTGATTAGAATCTGATTATAACAAGAAACAAAAAAAATATATCAGTTATGTATCTATCAAATATATTTAAAATTAAAATGTTGATATACTTACAATATATAGTCCTTGCACAATTAGGAGACGATGATGGAGTTCCATCTAATTGATCAGAATATGCAAATAATGGTATTCAATATTAATAATATGATTATTTACATACATAAACATTCACATATACATATTTACACATACACACATATTCACATATACACATTTACACATACACACATATTCACATATACACAAATACACATTATTGTGGGATAAATGCATGTATTTTGTATGAATGAGTGTATGCATGCATGCGTATGTGTGTACGCATATATGTGGATATGTATATGTGTGTTTATGTTATATGTATGTATATGTGTATATGTATGCATATATGTATGTGTATATGTTTGCATGTATATGTGTATGTGGGTATGTGTATGTGTGTGTATATATGTGTATGTATTCTGATTCTTTTTTTCTATTTGAGATTAAATTAACAGGAGATATTGTATGGTGGAAAAAAATAAGAGGCGACCTAACATACCACTCAGACGTGAAAGTTTTTTCATAGACAGCTACATCTTCAGGAGTCATTTCCTCAATAGAAGGTATACAAATTAATAGTTTATATTTATAATTCTCATATATTTTATTAATTTTTTACATCTAATTTATGTATTTATGTTTTCTTTAAATTAATAGGCTACTGCAAAGAAGAGAGTTGATCGGGCCACACTTCGCACCTAGGCCAAATGGGCCATCATGGTTTTGTAGCTACATTTGTAAGTATATGTGTTATTATAGTATATTTTTTATTTTACTTAAAATGCAAAAAACTAATATTTTTTATTTGTTTCAATGCAGCGAAAGGATTATGGTTGATATCCTACAAAACATGAGATCGAGTATGCTACACATTTTGGATATCGGCATTTGAGCGAGTATATGCGAGATCATCCGGATGCATTTGTGAGTATTATTAAATTTTATATAATTATTTTCTTTTTTTGGATGTTTTAATTGTTTTACTTATTTATGTTTGTTATATGTAATACATGAGTATTATGGAGAGGCAGATATGGATGAGGTGGAGAGACAGACATACGAGGGATGATCTCAATCGTCATAGGGTGCTCACACAGATACATCAGATTGCGGATGATCGTGATGATGAGGATGAGGATGAGGATGAGGATGATCATGATGTTGATGATGATGATGTCATGATGATAATGTCATGATGATAATGTCATGATGATAATGATTAGGATTCTTGATTATGACATTGGATATGTATTTACACACACACACATATACACACACACACACACATATATGAAGGAGAGAGAGAGAGAGAGGGAGAGAGAGGGAGAGAGAGAGAGAGGGGGGAAGGAGAGAGAGAGAGAGAGAGAGAGAGAGAGAGAGAGAGAGGGAGAGAGAGGGGGAGAGAGAGGGGGGAGAAGGAGAGAGAGAGAGAGAGGGAGAGAAAGAGAGAGAGAGAGGGAGAAGGGGAGAGAGAGAGAGGGGAGAGAGAGAGAGAGAGGGCGAGAGAGAGAGAGAACTCATTAGTGCACATGAAATAGAGATGATCCAATTAATGAAGGATAAGAGATAAATGGGATTTACAATATCCTTGCATTATGTGTATAATGATTTGCCTAATACATAGGTTGATCTTATATATGAATCAGAGGAGGAATCCATCGATGATTCTCCACATGCTCAATTCAGTATAGAAGAGGTTGGAATTGAAGAGGACTTATATCCCATTATAGAGGAGAATGATACCACAATGATCTTCTTGAGGGATATGAAGAAAGATATATCCAAGGTCCTAGACAATGCATAAGAAATGCCTTTGATTGATCGTTCCATGTTGTTACCAATTTTGCCAGATTTTGAGATAGAAGGAAGTAAGTATTTTTTGCTTATGGATATTCAAGGGGTATTCGACATGAGAGGACTACACACTTCTAGCCATTACATGTAATAGTGCAGATTCAAATTTTTTTCTTCAAAATTCTATTGCATTGTCTAGGTCCATATCCAATTCCTAGTGGCTATGATAAGATAACCTTGATTAGAGAAACTTTCCAAATTATATATTTTTGGCTATCATCTTTCATCACATTGCTCGAGAAGATCATATTTTAGTGCTTATATAGGGATTGATATAGCTTTAGGAATAGGAAATAGTGAGCACCTACAACCTTAAATAAAAAAACAATACAAAGAATAGTGTATCATGTGAGGAGATGTATGGATACAATCCAGAAATGAGCTGGTGTTGCAATAATCTTGCTCTACAACTATCAATGTGACTTTAGGGCACCTTAGTAGACACATTTAGCTTTCCAAATATGCATTTAGACCTACTATGTACCTTGGAGCATCATTGCCAAATGTTTGTTCCAAAACAGATAACTTGCACACAGAAATACTATGAGAAACTTGTTATTTTTGGACTTGAACCTCTCAGAGAAATGTTCAGTTCTCACTCTATGATAACAATTGATCCAAGATCTTTTATAAACATCTAATAGAAGGGCTTAACTAACTATTCCAAGTTATTTCAGTAATTTAGAGTGAGTATACTATGAGAAATCAGTTTTGAACTTAAGGGTGTAATCCCAACATTTTAGGAAGAAGAAAATGTGCAAAAACAAGTAGCTTGTTTGATTCATAAATCATCATCCAATGAATCAAATGAAGTGAAATTTGACATGTAGCAAGCTCACGCTACCTATGTCAAGTTAAATAAAATCAAATGATCAAGTAGAGAACTAGATCAAACAAAATCATTGAAATGAAGAGGTTGCAATAGATAACAATAGACATAGATAATCATGAAAGGCTCAATGTCTCTCTCTGTTCTGTCATATCCCACGACTAAAGGTCACCTCTATTTATACACATAGAGAGGATTTGAAATTTGAATTTCCCTCGCCTAAATGTGTTCCTACAATTTAGGTGTTGATTGATTTGATTCCAACCACCGAATAGGCATGATTCTTGGCTCCTAATATCACTAGATTCCTTCAACTCATTTCCTTTTACATTTATCCAATGAGGAAAAGTCCATGAATTTTACAAGAGGTATACATATGCACTTCATAAGTGATCCAAATCAATATGTGAGAAGTCCTTTTCATTTGTTCAAGCATCTAGGCTTGCCAAATGTACCAACAGCTCCCTACCAAGCCTAAGATGCTTGATTCTTCAATCCTTTGGTATCTCCTATAATCCAATCATAGATTTAAACCTGATTATTTGCTTCCATCCAATGATTTGGTCATCATATTTGCACATTGCATATGAGTAAATACATAGGATAGTTGTATCTCCTTACTCACAATCTTTTCACTAACAAAATGATAATGGGCTTCTATATGCTTGGTCCTGGCATGAAAGATAGGATTAGCAGCTAGATGAAGTGAGCTCATATTATCTCCAAATATGTATGGAGTGCCAAAATCCAACCCTAAATCTGTGTATAGGGTCTTGATCCACATAGCTTCTTGTGTTGCATTTCCTAACCCCCTATATTCAGCCTCAATTGAGGAGAGAGCAAATCTAGGTTGCTTCTTTGAAGACCAAGATATGATCTTTGTACCTATAAATGAGAGATATCCTGATGTGCTTCTTCTATCATTGTTGGAACTTGCCCAATCTGCATTAGTGAATAGCTTTACATTCAAATCAGATGTGTAGGGGTAATATAAACCTTCATTTATTGTTCCTTTCAAGTACTTCAATATCCTCTTTACTGCATCCATGTGAGGTTTCCTTGGGGTGTGCATGAATTGACTAAGCACACCAACTCCATAGCAAATATCAACCCTAGTTAGAGTAGCATAGTTTAAACTCCCAACTAGGCTTTGATAGTTTGTGATGTCTTCAATAAGTTCTCCTTCATGAGCACTTAATTTGTGGTTGACCTCCACGGGAGTACCTACAACTTTAGCTTCTTGCATTTTGAACTTTGCAATCATATCTTTAATATACTTACTTTGTGTAGGGAACATCCCTTGATCTGTGTAGACTACTTCCAATCCAAGGAAGTAAGTGAGCAATCCAAGATCACTTATCTTAAATTCCTCCCTCATTTGGGATTTGATTCTTCTAATCCCATCTGCATCATCACCTGTAAGGATTATATCATCCACATACACACACAAGTATATCATTTCAGATTTACTTTTCTTAATGAAAAGTGAAGAGCCTGCTTTGCTTGATTGAAATCCTTTCTGCTGTAAGAGGGTAACTAGTCTATGGTTCCAAGCTCTAGGATCTTGCATCAATCCATATAAAGCTTTCCTGAGTTTACGTACATACTCAGGATGTAATTTATTTATAAATCTAGGAGGTTGTGCCATGTACACATCCTCAAAAATCCAACCATTCAAGAATGCATTTTTTACATCCATCTGATAGATGCTCTAATTCTTTGAGGCAGCTACACTCATGAGTACTCTGATTGTAGGCATCTTTACCATAGGAGAGAAAGTTTCTTCATAATCTATATCTTGGGTTTGAGAAAACCCTTTAGCCACAAGCCTTGCTTTATACTTGTTTATTGATCCATATGAGTTCTTCTTTACCTTGTAGGTCCATCTAGATCCAATGAGCTTCATGGATGGCTTCTTGGGAACCAATTCCCATGTCTAATTCTCTTGAAGAGCTTCTATCTCTTCTTCCATTGCTTCTCTCCATTCTGATTTCTTTCAAATGTTGATGGTTCTTCTAATTTGATATCCTGAGCAATATAAATTGAGTGCTTACTGACTAGAGAAGTGTCAAAGCCATACCGTTCTGGCTTCCTTTTTTCTCTAGTTGATCTTCTTATTGTTTGTTGAGAAGATTATGCAACATCTCTTAACTCTTGCATCTTTTCTTTACCTTTGTTGTTCCAAGCATTGATATTCTCCTTGGTATCTTCTAATTATCATCAGAATCACTTGATTCTTCATGTAAGTGATCACCCCCCCTTTTGAAATGTTGGGAAGTCCTCCTCTAGGTCATAAGCTAACTTGACTTTCTTATAGTCATCTTCAAAGAAGAGTTGTTCTCATCAAAGAAAACATCTCTACTAACAATAAAACTGTTAGTTCTTGGATTATATAGCATGTACCCTTTTTTATTTAAGTCATATCCAATGAACACACATTTATCTGCTTTAGGATCCATTTTACCTCTGATTTGAGGTGGAATGTGAGGATAAGGTAGGCAACCAAATATACTGCAATGATCAGGGCTACATCTTCTTACATTCCATGCTTCATAGGGTGTCATCCCATCCACTTATTTTGATGGGAGTCTATTGACGAGATAGGTGGTTGTAGATACAACCTCTGGCAACAAATAATTTGGCCAATTTTTTTAATTAAGCATAGACCTTGTAGCTTCAAGTATGGTCCTATTTCTTCTCTCTATCACTCCATTTTGCTCTAGAGTGTACCTGGTTGTGATCTCTCTCTTGATACCCCTCTCTTGGAGATAGGTACCAAATTCATGGGAGAAATATTTTCCCCCTCCATCTGACCTTAGCCTCTTTAGTGTTTTACCTGTTTGATTTTCAACAGGAGCAAGATACTTCTTGAAACATGAGAAGAATTCATCCTTATGCTTCATAAAGTATAGGATGGTCCATATGCTACAATCATCAATAAAAAATACATAGTACTTGGATCTTGATATTGATGGCTCCTTACTAGGTCCCCAAACATCTGTGTGGACTAGCTCCAACAACTCACCATGGATGTATCCTTTCTTCATGAAAGGTAGTCTATGTGATTTCCCAAGCTGACAAGCACTACACTTATATATCATGTGTTGCTTGGAGATATTTGATAGGCCAAGCACACTTTAATCCCTGCACATTTGATTCAAGTTCCTTTCACCTATATGAGCCAATCTTTTGCCCCATATCTCTAATTCTGATAGGTTCTGATTACCATAATTGAATAGAGCTATATTTCTAGTGTGTTGGAGTTCAAATGTAAAGAGTCTACATATCTTTTCTCCTTTTGAGATTATTTTGAATCCTTGTTGTGGATCTTCAACAAAGGCTGCATTCCTGGTGAACCTTACATGCAATCCTTTCTCTACAATCTCCCCAACACTTATGAGATTCTTTGTTATGGTAGGTACATACAATACCTTGTTGAGTAGATTCATGTTTCCATCTGCAGTCTTCACATTTCCAATCTTTTCCGCTCAGTGTCTAGTGTCATCTCCTATTTGAAACTCATTTCTATTTCTTGGATCCTCTAAGTTTGAGAGTAGTGCCACATTCCCTGGTACATGATTTGAACAACCAAAATCTATATAAAATACATGCTCATTTGCTTTGCCTTGCTTCATGGTCATGTTCATCAAGAGAAGCGACTCCTCTTGAGTTTGCTCTTCAGTGTACTTGTTGTAGTCTCTCTCTCTCTCTCTCTCTCTCTCTCTCTCTCTCTCTCTCTCTCTCTCCTTCCTCTATATCCTCCTTGATTATTTCTATTGTTGAAATTGTTGTTGTTGTTGTTGTAGCCATTTAAGTTATTTGATCTGCCTCTTGCACTTTCATATCCTCCTCTATTGAAACGTCTTCCTCTTTGATTTCTAAGGTTCTTGAAACAATTCTCAATTGTATGATTAGTTAGGCCACATATGGCACATAGAGAGGAGCTTTGAAATCTCCCCCTGCCTTGTCTACCTCCTCTGCTTCTTCCTCTTGAACTTCTACCTATGCCTACAAAGTCTGATTGAGAAGTACTACCTTCATCATCAGATCTTTTAACCTTTCCTTTGCTATCTTTACTCTTGTTCTTATTTGTGTATAGGGCAACGGATTGGTTACCTTTTGAGTTATCTCCATCCTTCATAAGCTTTGTCTCATGTGTGAACAATTGTCCCATGAGGGTAGTGAGGTCAGGAACCTACATGTCCATGTATAGGTCCATTGCTATGGTGAAAGCTTCCCATTTGTCATTTGCTTTGATTCCATTGATTACTTGCCTCACTATCTGATCTTCTTCAACGACTTCTCCAATTCTCCCAAGTTGATCTCCTAAGTCCATTTTTGTGACAAAATCAATCACACTTTGCTTGGGCATCTCCTTGAGTGTGGTAAACTCCATCCATAGTTGGTTCTTCTTAGCTCTAGTGCTTGATGAGAAGAATGCTTCAAGAGCATTCCATGTCTCTTGTGAAGTCTTGCAACTCCTAATGTGTGGAAGTAAAAATTGGAGATTGAGTTAAGAATGTAAGACCTGGCTAGAGCATCCTTTGAGCACCATGTAGTTAACCTCTCTTATTCTTCTTGAGTTGGTTGTCCTTTGCTTCTGACGATTGGCATCATCTCATCTCTAGAAATGGAACCATAGAGATTTCTCCCTTGAAGATATGCTTCCATTCTGAGTGACCAAGCTGAGTAATTACCTCGATCCAATTTGTCAATGGATGAAGGAAATCCATCTCCCATGTTGAGTTGATGTAGTTCTGATACCACTGTGAGAAGATGTATGGATATAGTCTAGAAATGAGCTGGAGTTGCAATAACTTTGCTCTACATCTACCAATGTGACTTTAGGGCACCTTACACATTTAGCTTCCCAAATATGTATTTAGACCTACTATGTACCTTGAAGCATCATTGCCAAATTTTTGTTCCAAAATAGATAACTTGCACATATAAACACTATGAGAAACTTGCTATTTCTGGACTTGAACCTCTCAGAGAAATGTTCAGTTCTCACTCTCTGATAACAACTGACCTGATACCTTTTAGACACATCTAATTGAAGGGATTAGCTAACTATTTAAAGTTATTTCACTAATTTAGAGTGATTATACTCTAAGAAATAATTTTAGGAACTTAGGGGTGTAATCCCAACATTTTAGGAAGAAGAAAATGTAGAGACACAAGTAGCTTGTTTGATTCATAACTCAACATCCAATGGACCAAATGAAGTGAAATTTGATATGTAGCAATTAGAATAATCACGCTACCTATGAAAAGTTAAATCAAATCAAATCATCAAGTATACACAGAGAACTTGATTTAAAAAAATCACCGAAATGAAGAGGTTGCAACACTAGAGAATAGTAGGCGGAGATAATCATGAACTAATGAATCAAATTATATGTGCTAATGAATGTATGATACAAATGGAGATGTAATGGACTTACTCATACATATGCAAGCTCAATGTATAGTCAATCATGAGGCTCAATGGCTCTCTCTTCTCTGTCATCTCCTGTGACTAAAGGTCACCTCTATTTATACACATAGGATTTGAAATTCAAATTTCCCTCACCTAAAAGTGTCCTTATCATTTGTTCAAGAATTTAGGCTTGTCAAATGTACTAGCATATCATGTACTGAAGAGGATATGTGATACATGCAATTTTGTTTTATACAATTCATTGCATCATTGTGGTGTATTTCAAAACATTTGTAATACAAAGGCAATTCCCCATACAAAGTGTCACTGGATCACGACGCGTTTACCCATCATTGATTAACAAATTTTATTTTGCTTCTCTATCTCTCTTGATCATCAAGATCATTAGAGTTTTCAAATGCTTGAACTTTTTTCTCCCTTCTTAATTTAGCTTCCTTTATAGCTTGCACCATCTTTGATGCATTTGCACTCTTCTTGACATATTATTTTTGCATGATTAATCTATAATAGCAATGGAATAGTTCCCAAAGGTTGTTGCCTTTGTCATTACCCCCACCATGTTGGGTATTGTTGGAGTTTGAGGTCTATGGAAGCACATGAACAACATGAGGAAGAAGAAGAAGCTTGAAGCACAACACACAATATTGAATGTATTACCAAGAGAATGTACAAAGATAAGTAACTCGTTAGGGTTATAGATGTATATACAAACCAGGGGAAAAATCCTCTTAAAGAGGGATAAAAGTGCCCAGGTGGTCCTAGTGTGTTCACACACATCACTACCAAAATATATCAACACATCCCCCTTGGGAGTGATGCAGTGAACAAGGACCTAGCACTCATGTGTAAGGAAGTTCCAAGCTATGTGGTATCAATCCATAAAAGAAAGTAAGCCCAAAGCTTTGTAGAAAGCTTAAAACTTCTCCCTAAGATGAGCCTTTGGGAAAAGGTCTGCAACATTCTCCTGTATGGGCACATATGCCAAACTGATCTCTCCAATAAAAACCTCTCCCTTACATAATGATAGAGCAGCTCAATGTGCTTAGTGCAAGCATGGAACATAGGGTTCCTCACAACTGCCAATGTGCTCTCAGTGTCACTAAAAATGGTGGTGGCAAAAGACTAACCAATGGCCAAATTATCCATGAGGTTTCTAAGCCACACACACTCAAAAATTGTTGTGAAATCTTCCCTATACTTAGCCTCACAACTAGACGCGGCCACCGTAGGTTGCTTCTTGCTCAACCAAGATATGCATGAACTAAAATCACTGGTGGACACATGTGTTCGAAGGTGGAAACGAGCTTAGATCGTGATTTGGACATGACATAGCAAAGTTGTTTTGAAGTCCTAATCGCCCTAAGTATGCTCACCAATTTTCATGTGATTCTGAGATTGTGCCCAGAGGGGTGTTGATGACACCCTAGATGAAGCAGGGACCTGCTTTGATACCAATTGTTGGCATATGAGGTCTATGGAAGCATGTGAACAACACAAGGAAGGAGAAAACGCTTGGAGCACAACACACAATATTGAATGTATTACCAAGAGAATGTACAAAGATAAGTGACCCATTAGGGTTATAGGCATATATACAAGCTGAGGGAAAAAAAAAAACCTCCTAAAGAGGGAAAAAAGTGCCCCGACAGTCCTAGTGTGTTCACACACAACACTACCTAAATATATCAATAGGAGGTGGAAGGTCAATGTAAAGATGGTACTAAGCAATTCGATGGGAGTCTGCCATTGCCAATATAGACAAAAAGGGGGTTATCAATACAGGATAACTACCATTTTGAGATGCTAGAATTTCAAAATCTCCCCTATCTTCTCATTAAACTAACATTCTATCATGTCATCGAGTAATTAATATCAAGTCAATCACTAAGCTTACATTTAGGAAAAGAATCCTTCCATGTCAAGAAATAAAGCCTTTTATGGTGAGAACTGAAGAATTTCATTTTCTATTATAGAGATAGAATATCGAAATATGATTTTTTACAAGGCCCTCCTTTTGACCCCAAAATAGCTCTAATGGAATGAATCTTTTCAAAATTCATAACACTTTCTTCTAAGCGATTTTGGAATTTTTTTTCTCTATTTCGTTTGTGTGTATGCATTGACCAGAGTGTCCCAAGGGTGCTACTAACCTAGAATGGTAATTTTTAAGAGCTTCATCATCAAATCCATGAGCTCCAAGCATTGGACTGAGAAGAAGTAAAAAGTGTTAGAATATGATGAGTTTATCTTTTTACCTTGGCGGTAGTGATCCCCCCTTGAAATAAAACAATCCAAGTAGTCAGGTACCACTCAAGTAGCGAAAGATGTGCTTAACTGCCTACAAATGCTTGACACCTGGGCAATGCATAAGCCTACTCATATGTGAGACAATAAACTGAATATTAGGCCAAGTTATGCATAAGTAAATCAAGCATCCAAAAGCATGCTGATGAAGAACATCATCAAATTCATCTCTAACATCATGAAGTCTCAATCGTAAAAGTGTTTCCATAGGATAGGCAATAAGTTTCCAATCTTCAAGGCTAACATGTTGCAATAATGTGTCAATATATTTTGTTTGGCACAGAGCTACTCCACCATCAACTTGTAAACTGAATGCCCAAATAATGATGAAAATGCCCCAAATCTTACATCTCAAATGAGGCATGAAAATCAACCTTAAAATCAGCAATATGCTTCTCATTAGGACGAGTGGGGAGCATGTCATCAACATAGACAACAATGATCAAAAGCACATCATTTGCACGCTTAACATATAAGGTGCTCTCAATTGGAATGTTCCCAAAACCATGTGCAATCAAGTAGGCATGTATTTTTTCATCTCAAGCACGTGGTGCTTGCTTCAAACCATATAATGCCTTTTTCAACCCGCACACATTGTTTTCATGCCCTTTCTGCACAAAACCATGGGGCTAAAAAACATACAATTCTTCATGTAAGTCACATCAAAAATGCAGTTTTAATGTTCAACCAATGTACATTCCAACCATGATGAGATGCAAGTGTACAAATGCTACGAACGGTATTCATTCAACATGTGGGTGCAAAGCTCTCATCAAAATCAATACCTCTTTCTTGAGCATAACCTTTTGCAACAAGCCTAGCCTTATACTTTTCAACTGCTCCATCAAGCTTACATTTCAGCTTGTAGACCCATTTAGTGTAACTGGCTTTTTTTCCTGGAGGAAAATCACCTAAAGATCAAGTACCATTCTTCATAGTAACATCATATTCTGATTGCATGGCAACCATCCAATTTTTTGAATTTTATGCTTCATCAAAAGAACAAGCTCATTCTCATCACAAAGACTAGAGGCGACCATAACATAGCAATCTGATGCAAAAGACGCACTATGAGGGCCTAAATGAGTATGATATGAGAGAGCTACATCTAATTTGCTAGCTTGCAAAGACTGCACCAACCATTTAGGCATAGTTTTTGCCTCTTCTATATCAATCCTCTCATCAACAAGTGCATCATGTAAATCTACATCAGAAATGGGCATCATCATGTGGAAACTATAAAGGCTAAGAAATTGCCTCACTTGGACCAATGCTTGATTGTCCACTTGTAAAAAGAGGAAGCAAAGTGTCACACACATCTTTGGAGCTGATTGTTGTCTCCTCAGTAAATGAAAGTAATGGGTGAATTGCATCTTCCACAAAAGCAACATCACGGCCAACCAAAATTCATTTAGTTTGTGGATGATACAGACGATAGCCTTTACTTTCAGAACTATGCCCAACAAAAATACATTTCACTGCTTTATCATCCAATTTTTTGCATTGTTGTTGAAGCATTAATGCATATGCCAAACAACCAAAGACATGTAGATGAGAAAGAGATGGCTTGCAACCATGCCAAGCCTCGTATGGAGTGATAGACTATAGTGCTTTGGTGGGAGACCTATTAAGTACACATGTTGCACTCATAACAACCTCAAGCCAAAAACTATGTGGTAAAGCCTCACTTTTGAACATAGACCTTACCATCTCCATGAGACCTATTCTTTCTTTCAGCAACGCCATTTTTTTGAGGTATATATGGCACTATACACTGATGTTTTATCCCATGCTCAACCAAAAATGCATTAAAATGAGAAGATATGTATTCCCACCCTCAATCAGAATGGAGGGTGCCCATTTTACATCTTGACACATTTTCAACCAGAACCAAAAACTATTTGAAGCATGTAAACACTTCGGACTTTTCGCCTGGAAAAATCATCAGTAAAAGTCACAACGTAAAGGTAGTTCTCAAAAGAAGGTGTCTTCATAGGACCACAAATGTTACTATGAACAAGTTGCATTTTTTGAGTAGCTCAAACTGAACCATCTTTTTGGGAAGGAGGAATGCTTGGGAAGGAGGAATGCTGCATTTTGCCCAAAATACAACCTTGACATACATGTTTACTAGGCACCTCAAGTTTGGAGGACACTATTTTAGATTTCTGTAGGCATAGCAAACTAGCAAAATTTAGATGACCAAAGTGTGAATGTCAAAGCTTTGAATTTGAGATAGCCAGAGACTCTTGAATTGCACATGCTAAATCAGAGATTTTGCATAATTTATGAGCTTATACATCCCATGACATAAAATGCTAGAAGCAATAATAATATTGCCATTTGATAGATCATGAATTATACATTTGTCATTAGCAAATTTCACAACCAAGTCGATCTTGGCTAATGTTGAAACTATAACAAAGTTTTCTTGATCCCTGGCACAAACAAAGCATCTGACAATGTGAAATAACTACCATCAAAAATAGGTGAAATGATCTTACCAAGTCCCATTACATGATAAGAGGAGTTATTAGCAAATTTGACAGTATTCCTTGTAGGGGTAGGCTCGAGTGAACTGAAGAAACTACGTTGCGTGTTAATATGTTTGGTTTTCCCACTGTCAAAGTACCAAACATTTGAGTCTACTATAGACATACATTGTTCATGAGAAGATGTGTCATAACTGCAAACAATAGTAAATGCCTATTCTTTATTCTGCACAAGGTTAGCAGACTTTGTTTTAGGTGTGGAGGCCTCTACAACAACCATTCCAAGCTCTTTTTTCTTTGCCTATTTTGCAGCCAATTTTGGATAGCTCTTTATGACATGATCAATTCCTTTACAATATTTATAAAACATTTTTTGCTTTTCTAATTTCTTCTCATCTTTGTCTTTCTTTTTTGACTATGCAAAATTAGCAGATTTTTGGTTAGTAGTAGATGAGCTCCATTTGCCTTTGCCCTCGTGGCTAGCTAAGAAAGCTTGATCTGCTACATGCATAATGGACTTGTTCTGTCTAGATTGATCTTCTTACACAAAAATAGAGACTAAGTACTTAAATATTAAGGCATTTAGATTGCCTTTCATTATCAATCAAAGAGTAGAATCAAAACTCTGATATGAATTTGGAACATTCAGAAGAGTCTGCACAAATGAACTATCTGGTAAGACTTCATTAGCAAAAATCATTTCTTCCTTCAAATCTTTGAACTTTGTCAAAAAACTATCCATAGAATCTCCTTCATACAGATGCTCACTCTCCAAGTGTTTTCGGAGGTAAGCAACACGAGCCTCATTTCTTGCTTTGTATAAGGTGGCAAGTGTATCCCAAGCATCCTTTGCTATTTTGCAAGAGAAAATATGAGGGATAATGGGACATTTGAGAGACAAAGCTATCAATGCATGTGCTTGAGCATCTCTGCCATCCCATCAAAGTTGTTATGTAGTAGATGCAACAGGAGGTGTACTAGGTTGTTTTTCAATACCCTGCACAATATTCCACAGTCCTTCTCTGACCAATACATGACGCATCATATATGCCCACAATCGGACACCATCCAACTTATCCTCAACAACCAACATATGAAATACATCATTGCTTTTAGCCATGGCCACTAATTAAAATACTCTGATGCAAAAAAATGATTGTGTTAGTTCACGAACTTTGGCGTCGTTTCCCGATGAATTCCCATCATTTTGACATCCTCCAGACCTGCACACCTCCCAAGGAGCATTCCTAACTTCAGTTCCCAGTCACACGGAGATGCTCACTTGATCCTTCTGCCCAGCCGCGCGTGGCTCAATATATCCTCTCTCCCTCATACATACCCTATAAGGGCAATGCTCAAAGCTCCTCACATGAGTGCCACTTGGCACTCATGTGAGTATCATACTCATTATGAGTAAGGGGAGGGTCTCACCTCTAAGTCCTTCTCATATATGATACTCCATAACATTTCCTTCCCCTTAGTTCCATTTTTGTCCTCAAAAATGGTATTGGAAGGTCTGATAGAAAGAGAGGAATAATAGAACCATCAGTCCCACTATATCCCCATGTATAGAAATACATGGTCCTATCTCCGTGTTGTTTCTTGCTATCCTTCCCCTTAAGAAGACTCTTGGGATGGTAATCTAAAGTTGGGAAACCATCTCTGAAGGGTGCTAACCCGCTCCCAAGTGGCACTATCTTCTGAACTATCTTTCCACTTTACTAGACAGTCTTTATACAAGTGACTTCTCATCCATTTCTCTCGAGTACGTAGTATGCTCTTAGGCTCATGTGGAGTAGATTGGACAGAAATAGGCTCAACTACCTCACTATGTGGAATGATGTTGTCAGATTCACCCAACCTTTTCTTAAGCCGACTAACATGAAAAACTGGATGGATTTGACTATTGTCTGGAAGTTGGAGCTAGTAAGCCATCTTTCCTATTCTCTTAAGTATTTGGAAAGGTCCACAATACCTAGGAGATAGTTTTGGACAGGGTCCCGTCTTCATGGTTTCAGACCTAGATGGAACTCTAAGATAGAGTTGCTCTCCTACCTCAAAGTTGATATCTCTCCTTTGAGGGTCAGCATAGGCTCTAGCTCTATCCTGAGCTCTCCTAATGCTGCCCGTAGCAGGCCTAAGCATATCGTTCATCTCTTCCAAGAAGTCCTTTGTAGCTTGAACTTTCTCATTCTGCAAGCCTACTGCATAAGGAGCTCTTGGCTGAAACCCATACATAAGCATAAATGGACTATGCCAAGTGGAAGAGTGCTTGGCACTATTATATGCAAACTCAACTATAGGTAAGTACTCTTCCCAATTAGTTTGCCTTTCATTCACATATGCTCGAAGCATATCCTCTAGGATTTGGTTAACTCTCTCTGTTTCCCATCCGACTGTGGATCCTCGGCCGTACTCATGCTAAGTTTCGTATCCAACCTTTTGAAGACCGCTCTCCAAAAGTGGCTAGTAAACTTCCTATCCCGATCGGAAACTATGTCTAAAGGAAGAGCATATAACCGGTATAGGTTCTCCACAAAAGGTCTAGCCAATTCTGGTGTCTTCACTGTAGTACGTGTCGGAATAAACCTAGCCATTTTGGTTAACCTATCCACAATTACCCAGACTCAGTCATGCCCTCTCTCTGTCTTAGGTAATCCGACTATAAAGTCCATGGAGATACTCTCCCACTTCCCATTAGGAATATCCAATGGGTGGAGAAGTCCTCCAATCCTCAACCTCTTAGCTTTGTTCACTTGGCATTTATTGCACTTAAGCACATACTCTAGGACGTCCTTATGAAGTCCATGCCAATAAAACTGCCTCTTAGCAAGATCATAAGTCTTGTTAACTCTTAGGTGTCCCGCACTAGATGTGTCATGACACTCATACAAAATATGTCGTCTCATCTCAAGATCTCTAGGGACACACACCTTACCTTTATATAACAGATATCCATCATGGACACTGTAATTCTTCCACTTGAGTCCTTCTTGAGTACCCGTCGATACTCCATGCTCACTGGAAACCCGTATATCACGATCCCCATTCTCTATGGGTTCCCAAGTCTCGGAATATGCAGGATCAAGCCTACATTTCCCTCTAAGGGTCTCAAGTAGCTCACCAGTGATCTAAGTAAAACTTAGTCCATTGAGCATAGGCATGCGGCTAAGTGAATCAGCCACTACATTAAACTTTCCCTTCCTATACCTAAGCTCATAATCAAATTCTTGAAGGGTCTCTGCCCATCGGGCCTTACGACCTTTAAGGTTTGTTTGATTAGAGAGCCACTTAATGCTCTCTTGATCAAACACTATCGTGACTTTGGCACCATATAAATAATGATGCCACTTTTTCAAAGCATGGACAAATGCATACAACTCCTTCTCATAGACGGAGTAATTCTTCTGAGCCGGTTCTAGTTTCTTGCTCTCAAAAGCTACTGGTCGACCATCCTGTACTAAAACCGCTCCTATGGCAAAATCACTCGCGTCAGTCTCAACCACAAATGGTTTGTTGGGATCTTCTATATGGAAAAGTGGGGTTGTAGCAATTGCTACTTTCAATTTCTCCATGCTTTGCTTCTCTTCGTCTCCCCAATGAAAGGCTTTCACTTTCCCTTTAAGCTGTTCCGTCATCGGGACAACAATCTTGGCATAATTCTTAATGAATCTTCGATAGAAACCTGATAAACCTAGGAAGATCTGCAGCTCTTCCAAGTTCCTTGGGTGTGGCCATTCCATAATAGCCCTTACTTTTTCAGGATCCATCTGGATTCCATCCTGGGAGACTATATGCCCAAGGTATCTAACCTCTGTCTTGAAAAATTCGCACTTTGATTCCTTAGCAAAGAGTGAATTTTTAAATTCAAGTGTGTTATTTTGATAGCTACATTTAAGTGTATCTCCCAACCCCCAAAGCCACTCTCTTCCTAACACAAGGACTATCCTCTCCATATTCATAATTTGGAAGTCCATATAATCTGTATAGTCATGCATCTTGACTTCCAAATTGGATACCATAGTATCCCATATCCTCTTATCTTGCCCTTGCATCATAGATACAATGTATTTATGTGCACTAGGCTGTTGGGGAATGTTTAATTTCTTGACCAAAGCATAGTTTATAAAATTATGAGTGGCAGAGTCATCTATCATGACCCGCACCCAGGTCCCGTACACACTACCATGCAATTTGACTAGGTCATGTGGTCCAAACTGCTGTGTGCTCTATATCCTCATGCATCACCTCCACTCCCTTGCAGCTAGAGCTGCCATGAATAGGAAGGGTCTGCACTAGGTGGACCACCTTTTTGCCTTTTTCAGGGGTTGTACTAGACTCTTGTCCCTTCTTCTTTTCTTCCACCTTCTTGAGTGGACAATTCCACAGTGAATGGCTAGGAGATAGGCACCTAAAGCATAGGTTCTCTCATTTGGCCCTCTCAATCTGATATGTGGATAACCTACCTAGGCCCTTGTGATCTTTGCTTTTTAATAAAAACTTTGTTTTTCCCAAAAGGCACCTTCTTTTTGAATTTAGTCGTACTAAGAGGATTGAGAGCTGATCCGTCTCCATAGGAGTATACTGAGGATGGTTATGGTCCTCATAGATCTGTGCATACTTGATCACGTCCTCAAACATCTTAGGCGCATTCCTTCTGACTTCCCTCTTTATGGCTTTATCTAAGCCCCTAACAAACCCTCTGGTCTTTTGGAAATCATCTAAGCCCTTAAGTTTCAAAATGATCTCTCTATAGTGGGATAGGTAGACTAAAAGAGGCCTACCTCTTTGAGTAATCCTATCCCACTCATCCCAATTCCTCTCCTCCTCATTCTCATGAAGACTCTTTTAGAAAAAGAGTCTCAAATTGATTCCAGTCAGTAGGGATAGAGTTCGCCTCCTTAAGAATCATCCACCACTTATAAGCACATGGCCCGAGGGAGAGACTCGCCTCTAGCATACGGTTCTCTGGTTGGATGCCCTTCAATTGATGCAAATCATGCCACTTTTGTAAAAATGTGTAGATTGCATCCTTATTCCTATCTCGATCATCCCCCGTAAAGGTAGGTGGCTTCAAGTCTTTCAGGAGGGGAGCTTCCCTAGAGCTCTCTCCTTTATGCTTACTAGGAAGAGAAGTATCTTTCCTAGTGAGCTCCAAAGGAATAGGAGGAGTCTCTCTTTCCTTCCTAGCTAGGAAAGAGGTGACACTAGTCTCAAGTGAGATCATTTGAGACTTAAGCTGTTGTATGAGAGATGTGATGCTACCAAGATATCTCTCTAATTTAAGGGTTTGTTCTTTCAAGTCTATGAATTGGTCATGAATGACAAATTCATCTAACATTTCCTCATATGTATACTCTTCATGTGAAGGCTCTTTCTCTTCTAAGTTTTCCTCTTCTTCTTGCCTTAATTCTACTTCTTCCATTCTAGAATCAGGATCCTCTATTTGCTCTTTAGATGGAGAAGTATGTTCAATTACTTATTTGCCTTTAGATTCCATGTTTTAGTTCCCTTCCCCCATTTTCTAACTAGAGTGTATGAAAATGAATGGAAGTAAAGTTCAAATATGCAAGAAGAAGAGAAATATATCACAAGAGCACTTCCCTGTTACAAAGTAAAGCTACGGAAGCGTAATCCAAGTGATCCTTGAAGCTTTAGGTCGCTGATTTTAAATCCTCGCCAGGCCCAAACAAAATTTGGAAATGTCCGGTTGGTCCGGGGAGGTTCTAAACACCAAAAACCATCCAAAACAATGCCAAAACCACGTGGGAACAGCCCCAACCGGGAAAACTGAGTAAAATTGAGCAACTTTTGAGATTTATCAATCCTTGCCAGTCCAAAGAATGTAGCCCAGCACTTGTACTTCAAAAATTTGAGACTATCCCAAGTGAAAAAAGTGAATTTGGACACCGGATGATAAAAAACTAGGCCCGGGAGTGGCCGCCTAGTTCCTGCTGAAGCACTACAGAGAGATTTTGGTGAGGCAAATCTCGTCCAAATCCAACACCGATGGTTTTTCAGCGAAGCTTAAGAGTGTGGCTTCGAAACGTGACCAAGATTTTTGAAAATCCGATATCGTATGAGGAAGCTATGATGCGGAGAAGCTGGGTATGTCAAGAGTAGGAAGTGAAAATGCTAATGTTCATGGAAGGGTGAGTTTGAGAGACTCCAAACTGAGAAACTGAAGCTTTTTGAATCCACCTAAAACCCATAGCCCATCTCCACAGCCCATATTACATGTATGTATAATGTTTTAGTCAAAATGTTAATCTATAGCATCCCTTCAACACTCCAAAGTTCCCCAAATTTTTCGAGAATTTTATTTGCTTCAGCTTGAACTCTCTGTCGGCGCGAAGGAGAAAAGTTGAATTGCCTGTCGAATCGATCCTTTATCCCATAAGTGGTGTGAAAGAAGTAGTTTTCTCTCTATATAAAGGAGAGCAAATACATATTAGCATCCAAGAGGATGGGAAGAGGGAGAACAAGCTGTTCTCTACGCCTATGTCCATCGGTTGACTGACGGGTCCGTTGAATTTGGCCTCTCTTGACGTTCGTGCCCTTGCGCTCCGATACCAGCCGTTAGTTCACGAACTTTGGCACCGTTTCCCGATGAATTCCCATCATTTTGACATCCTCTAGACCTGCACACCTCCCGAAGAGCGTTCCTATCTTCAGTTCCCAGTCACACGGAGATGCTCGCTTGATCCTTCCGCCCAGCCGCACGTGGCTCGATATATCCTCTCTCCTTCATACATACCCTATAAGGGCAATGATCAAAGCTCCTCACATGAGTGCCGCTTGGCACTCATGTGAGTATCATACTCATTATGAGTAAGGGGAGGGTCTTACCTCTAAGTCCGTCTCATATGTGATACTCCATAATAGATTGCAAAAAGTTGAACGAAACTACCATGTCGAGCTCTCTTAGACTTGTAGCAGACTTTGAGGCACTTGTACTAGCGAACTGAAACTTATATATATATTTGGCACAAAAGGACAAAATTGCTTGCATAGGCACTGTGATAGTGGATTTGAAGGTAGAAACAAGCTTAAATCCAAATTTGGACACCACACAACAAAGCTTTTTTAAAGTCCTAATCGCCCCAAGTATGCTCACCATTTTTTGTGTGATTTTGAGACTATGACCGGACTGGTGTCAACGATGCCCTAGGTGGAGTTTGAGGTCTGTTGTGATACCAATTGTTGGAGTTTGAGGTCTACTGAAGCATGCGAACATCATAAGGAAGAAGAAGAAGTTTGGAGCACAATACAATACTAAATGTATCACCAAGTGAATGTACAAAGATAAGTAACCCATTAAGGTTATAAGCATATATACAAGCCGGGGGAAAAAAACCTCCTAAAGAGGGAAAAAAATTCCTAGGCGGTCCTAAGTGTGTTCACACACAACACTACCAAAATATGTCAACACTTATAATGGTTTATTAGTTATCGACTATTAAAAGATTGAATTCTTTTGTTTTTACATATTATTCAATAAATAAAGAAATAAATATTGTTTTAAAAAATTTCTCTATGCCTCCAAATCAAGAATAGTATTAATTATGGATTGTATTTTTTTTGAGACTTCTTTGTTTTTTAAATTTGAAAGAACAATACACTCACCTGAAGACCTCCTCTATCCCTCACTTTCCAAGAGTTAGCATGAAGTTGTTTGCGAGTCTTGAACTTTGGACCTTCACTCTACAAGATAAGGTGTTTACCACTATATCACATTCTCCATTGTATTAAAAAAATTATATGTGTGTGAATATGATAAAAGGTATTAGTATTAAGTAGTTTGCCTTCATGGAGTCTAATGCTTTGTGGAATACGGGAAGTCCCATGGGCACTATGCCTATTCACGTATAATTGTTCTTTCAATCAATTTGGGAGATTAAGTTTCTGCGGAAGTTCCTAAAAAAAGTGAGAGATAAAAGAGTATCTTTGCATCTTGGTTCTGTGTGTTTATTCTTCCACATTTAAGTCCATAGGAAAGAAGGTAGGTAGTAAGATTGGACTCCCTACAAAAAAAAAAAAAAAAAAAAAAAAATCGTCTTTGATAGTGATAGAGAATCACCATTGATCAATGCACCATCGCGCTTTGTTGCATCTCTTTGCATGTTTTTTTTAACGGTTTGGGGACGATGCCTCGTACGCTTTGTTTAGAGGAATCCGAATTTATTATTTACACACATCTTCACGGAGAAAGAATGTCGGGACTCGACATTCGAGGATTGCGTCGGCTGGTCGATTTTCAACTAGTTATCCTTGCTGCGGTACACTAAGAGTTCGTCGTTCTGTGTCGGTAGAAGTTGATAGACCCGGAGTTAAGCCTTGGGCCAAGGTTCTGATAGACCCAGACTTGGAAATGTCGTCATCCTACACAGGTGCTGGGGTTCCTGATGACTCCTTTCGGAGAGCAGATGACGGGTTGGAAATTTCCGAGGTCTCACAGTATATTCCAGACCCCGGGATCACCAATGCTGATGAACTAGATGTCACATTGGTTTCTCCGAATATTACTACCCAGTGTTTTGCTTCTGAACGTGAAGTATCAAAGTCGCCATGGGGGAAGATGTTGGTGTCTCCAGAAGATGATAAAGTTTCTCCGTCCGTGCTGGGGGCAATGTTCTGGCCAGATTTGACCGAGGCTCGTGGCATGAAGATCGCTAACGCACGGAAGATAAACGAGAGAACTCCGAATCTGCCGCGTTCATCACCATCCCAGTTACCATTTGACATAGATTATTACTCCGTATTCAATATCGATTCGATTTCGTTCGTGATGATTGGAGATGCATCTCAATTTCTGCCCTACATTATTGAACGTGCACAAGATTAATAGGACAGGGAAACATACAGTTGAGAAAAGTACACTGAATCGTAACTCGTTGAGGAACATCACATATGCGTGTTCGGATCCTTTATGTGGGAAACAATATCATCTGCATATATACATATGAAAATTTCATGCTTCTTTCCCTGAAATTCCTCATGTCTCTGGAGCTTGTTTATAACTTCCGAAGGGCTTTTGGATGGGGACTGGATTCAGAATCAAAATTTCTGATTTGCAGGGATTACGGTCCTTGCACCTTGCAGACGGTCCACAGTATCATCAAGGATGGAGACACAGCCCTGTTTTTGAGCTGCAGCAGCCGACAAAGCACAACTCACGTATGCAAGAAATGGATAATTCTACATCATCCCAATTGATGAATGATTCTCTCCTCCATGATGTGAATTATGGTGGAGGGTTTCCCAACCAGAATAAGAAATGGAGAGACATCCGCAGGAGGGGAAATTTTGAATGGCCCAACCATGGAAGGGGGAATGGAAAGGGAAGTGATGTGATTACAGTTCTCGATGAGCAGCACATAGGTCAGAGGAACATGCATTGGCCTCCCCAACCTCCACTGTATATGAACACATCATTTGCTTTCCTCAGTACGTTTCTTATCTGATTTTTCAAATTAGGTAGTTGGGTTTCTATCAACGTATGCAAATTTTATTTCTGAATCGTGGCTGACCAGGTTCTTCTTATTTTCTGAAACAGATGGTGTTATGCATTATGTACCAATTGGAGTTCCAGTGCCAGTTCAGTTTATACCACATTTTCATCCTGTGGTGTCCCCTGATATAATGGTACCAGCTAATATGGATCTGAAAGCAGCGAACTCTGCATTAATCAAGCAAATCAACTACTATTTCAGGTATAAATTGTATATGCTTACTACTAGAAGCTTCCTTGTCATTAATTCTTTTCTTTTCCCTTTTTGCCAAGATTGCTGAATCTTGTTCACCTTGTAGTGAGGAGAACTTGATGAAAGATTGCTATTTGCGAGAGCACATGGATGGAGAAGGTTTTGTTCCAATCTCATTAATTGCTCGATTCAACAGGGTAAATGTCTTTATGTTTTATCATCTACTGAATCCATATGTGTCTACAAAATCACAGTTTTAACATAAAGTTTGTTATTCATGTGAGCGACAATATCTTGGCAAACAACAGAAATTTATTTCATTTGATAGTCTGGATCCTTTAAACACAATAGCTGTCACAAAACAATATCATCTCTGTATAGCTTACTTGAAGGATAACATTTGATTGATTTTTTTTTTTGTCTTTTTTCCCTTTCTCTTGATTAAGAATGCATGTATTTTACAAAGAGAATAAATATCTAGTCCAATTTGATCCTGCCTTGCCTGCTCGAGTGACTTTAGGACAGATCACCTTTTTCTGGATGAGGAGGGAATGAGTACAAATGTGTGCTAAGGAAAACCAATAATGCTTTTGATGGATTTAGAAATGTGTTTTGAGAGAGGGTACATTTTGAGGAGCCTGGTTTATGGTTGGTTCTCAAGTGGACATTCTCTTTCTCCCTCCCTCCCCCTCTTGCCCCCTTTTTTTAGTCTTAATAAATGAGTTGAGCTTAAATATTAATACGTATCATAAAAAATGTACCTGGTGCTTGCAAATTGCAATTGTAAAGAAGCTATCCATGTGTTCAGGTCCGAATCAATCTTTCAGTAATTTTGAATGCTCTACATCATTCAACTGTTGTTGAAGTGCAGGTACTTTGCCTCTCGGATGTCTCTTGGTTGCTTCATTTACAATTTGATTTTATCTTGGGTTTACATGCACAGCATGATAGGATACGCAGACGTAATGATGGGGGAAAATGGAGACTTCAACCAGGTCAAAGGTCTGCTGTCCTTTCTGTCGAAGATAATATTTCTTTGAGGAATTTGCGTGAGGGGTTTCATAGAGAAACTGAACAAGCTTGCAATGGTGGGCTTACATCATCTTTGGAAGAATCAATGGCTCAAACTTCATCTAACAGACCTGAGAGGGCAGTACCTGATGCTGGAAGTACTCCAGAAAAGTGTGAGCATATCAATCATAATGGCGAGTCAGTTCTTTTAGATGCAAAAAAAGGAGCAACAGCTTTACTTCAACATTTTCCAGGTTCAGGCTCTTCTATACAAAGAAGCAGTTTCATTGATGATAACACTGTTGCCATTTTAGCTTCTCACGAGCTAGCAACAAGAGAAGTGTCAACTTAGTGCATCCTGGGACCTGAATGCTAACTAGTCAGTGCACGAAGTGAAGCAGTTGACCGCTTTCTGGTTCACAGTTGCATTTACATGATGATCCAAGCATCAGGGTCTTGGGTCCAGAGGGCTGGGACATTTCACACCATTAATTCTGTCATACATCCAAGAGAAGGCTGGAATGTGAAGTTTTGAAGTCCCTTCCCCCCTTCTCTGCCTTTGTCTTTACAACTCTAGGATGTCCACTCAGACTTACAGTGTGCAAAGTAATGAGTGAGTTGTGTGTTCCTTTTAGGAGATAAGATTTGAGGTAACTAAAGTTAACTTGAGCCATGTGCCCTGACAAATTTTCCATGGAGAGATTTTAATTGCATTCATGGGATTTCAAGAGAGAAATTGCAAAATTAGCAGGAATAATTTTGAGGTATCACAATTACTGTGAAGAGAGGCCTTGAAATAGGGCGGTATCATTTCTTTGGATCAAGAGAAGAGAGCTCAAAGATGAGGTACCTTAATCAAAGAGAGAAGGAAGAAAGTATGTGTGGGAAGAAACAGAGAGAGGGTAGAGAGGGAAGATGTAAATCGTGAAAGAGAGCTAGATACACCAAAGTCTATGAAGGGACTTAAAACTTCTAAAGAGACCTTCAAGGGTCCCAAGTATATTTTGCAAGAATTTGGTGAAGGTTTCCAGATACTTCTATAAAGTATCTTCTCAAAATATCTCTTTCCAATATCCTTTGAATTTCTCTTATTTTAAAAAGCTAATATGAAATAATCGTTCCATTTTTTTCCTCAAAAAAGTTTAAATTCTTTTAAAAATATTAAATGTACCCTTTTAAAATTTAAGTTTAAGATTTAAAAATCACAGCTTTAGTGTTATAAAAAATTAGGCGGACTTACAGAAAGCTTTATCCAACACCTCTCATTTCAAGGCCTTTGTAGACAGCCTAAAGTGAATGAATGTAACTTCCATTAGAAGCATGAAACGCTAATGTTAAGCTGTTTCAAGGCTGTTTGTAAGCAGTGATTACTTCTTGTATGTATTTAGAATGCAACCTCTCTATTGTATGAGAAGTGATAGAACATAGCATTCTTATCCAGTTCTATTGTACTCAATTGTTTTGCAGTTATCACAATAGACCAATGGCTATCAATGCTAAAGGCCAACTTTCTGCTTAGTTTCTACTCAACCCTATGACTTCTTAGGAGGTTCTATGGCTGAAGTATACTCAACCTTTATGGTGGATGATGCTAAAACCATGATTCTGCACAAACAACCATGGTAATCGTGTACCTTCTTATTGATTTTTAAGTATCCACTTGACATTCCATGTTTGCGTTGCGAAATCCCTTTGTGTCTAGATCCTTTTTCATCCTTTTCCATCGCACATGCATTTTCTGTAGTACCCTTACAAGTACCTATCTAAACACTTTTAAACTTCCCCACAGTTCTTCCTTGGATTTTCCACATACATGCTTACAACTTCCTTTGCATATGTAGTATCTAGTATTATAGCCAACCAGTGCATAGATAAGTAAGCCACATGCTGAAACATACGATAATTTTCTTTGTCTCCTTAGCAGCTTAATTGTGTTATGGGTATTCAACTTTACTTGATTTTACGTATGCTAATGGAGGAATTCTAAGTTGTCTACAATCAGCAATGTAAAACTTTTCTAGTATCTTTTGAGGAAACTTTTCCTTCGAGAGGTTTCATTTTCTACTTCTTTGCCAAAATATAGTGTTGAACCCAAATCCTTTGAAGAAAATTTTGATTTTAATTGATTTGAGTTTATATGACACATTACTAATATTTCATCCTAAATGAATGTCATCTATGTGCAATACTATGATTATTAAGCTCCCATTTACGCGTTGTTTTATGTCCATATAGTAGTCAACTTGGCTTCTCCCAAAACCATGTGAGAAGCATGGAGTCAAATATTATGTACCATTGGTTGCACGGTTGCTTTAAAGTTTACTTCACGCAAATTTATTCTTAGTTTGGGTGCATGCCTTTTTTTTGTTAGGCTCCTCAAGTCCTTCTAATTGTTGGACGTTGTTGGAGTTCGAGGACTAGAGAAGCATGCAAACTACACGAGGAAGAAGATGATGCTTGGAGCACAACATTGAGTGTATTACTAAGTGAATTTACAGATATAAGTAGCCTATTGGGGTTATATGCATATATAAGGTGGGGACATCTTAAGGAGGGAAAAAAGTGCCTTGACGATACTAAGTGTGTTCACACACAACTACTAAAATATGTTGACAAATTTCCCTTGGGAGTGATGGGGTGAACAAGGGACTCACACTCATGTATAAGGAAGTGTTAGCCAAGATTGCTATAAGTGTGGAAAACCTAACCACATAGCCTCTTATTGTTGGTATTGGAGTAATAAATCTAATTAAAGAAGACAAAACAATTGTGCAAGTATATCAATATCAAAGAAATGTCATAGTATTGAGTCGATACTGTGCATAGTGGAGCTGATACGCTATATAGTCTTGTGGTTGACTACCATGAGCTTGTAGTTGCACTTTCCTTTGAGGGTGAATTTGGGGTTTACCTGGATTCATTCTGGTATATATCAATATCAAAGAAATGACCGAATGCTAACAATGAAACATTCCTACACCAAAGGAGACGATATTGATACGAAGTGGTATATAGATTCAGGTTGTGGCAATCATGTCTTGTCAAGAGCAAGGATTCACCAAATCACAAGTTCCCAAAGATAAAGCATGTGTTGAAACAAGTGATATCATTGAACATCTCGTTGCACGTGTGGAAGATGTTGGATTGGGACGTGAAAATAAAGCCAAAGTGCTATCAAAGGTACTGCATATTCCTTCAATCACAGAGAAGATGGATCATAATGGCAATGAGCGGTAAATGACATGTAAAGAACTAAGGGCATTAGGACCACCACGTGCTTGGGAGACAGCTCTCCTCTCAACCTTATGCCTCTATAATATCTTTTGCCTTGAGAAGGGCTATCATACTTTTCCTTGCTTCTCCAAAAGGTAACTTTTGAGGATAAATTCTTTGCCCAGACCAACTAAATCTCCTTCAATTCCAGAGATTTTTATATCAGTGGAAATATTTGAAAGATTTTTATAGGAATGGACACTAGAAGAAAGAGAAACACACATTCGATGTTGATTGGCTGCTATGTCATCACTAGTTGGAAACAATGTTTTGAGAGGCTACTTTGGATGCTTCCCAAAACCATCTTGGAGATACATACTTGTAGCATGTACTCCAAAGAACGTATATGAATTTAAAACAAATTTAGATCATATATGATACTTTTCAAGAGGTATCAAAAATGCCCTCTTGTGTGATCTTGCACTTTCCTTCGGATGAGAAAAATCGTATCTCTTTCTCTTCTCTTGGAGTTTCATTTGCATCTTCTCTTGATCCTCTGAACATTCTTCCATCTTGGAGGCTTCAAGTGAGGGAATTTTCCTTCGTGTAACTCACCCTCTTCCTCCTTTTTATGCTTCTAGAGATGATAAGCAAAGCTAAATTGGGTGGCTTGCAGTATCTTGTGATGATAGATGTATTAAATCCAAAAAGTTTATAATTAACTGAACTCGTGTCATGGCTTTAATACTAGCTTCATGCATGATTTTTATTAAGTCTTTATTCTTTTGTTTCTCCATATGGGCTTAAAGAGAGAATAGGAAGTATCAAGTGAGATAAGCTTTATCATCATTGGGCTTTTGTCCACTTGGATAGTTGTAGGGGTTACAATATGTGAGGTCTTGAATTAAAGATCTTCAAATGGCTAGTATCACTCATTGCTGACAAACAAATGTTTTGCTTCATATGGAAACTTGGGAGAAACAAACATGAATAGTTTATACACTTGGGAAGAGAGAGAAGCATACAAAAATTTCTTTGGGAATAACTCACACAAGGAGAAAATATGTATTCTAAATGTGAAGAGTGTGAGGAGAATGAAGAAAGCATGAGAATGATGAAGGGTCTCATCAAGGAAATTTATGAAGAATGTGATGAGACCACCAAGGTCCATGGAACTTCCATAGCTTTGATACCAGTGCAAAGAACTAAGAGCATTGGGACCACTATGTGCTTGAGAGATGACTCCCCTCCCAACCTGATGCTTCTGTATATAGGTACTTGAATCAATGAGCAACACAAATGTAATTGGAGTCCACAAGTGCATGTGTAATATCCACCATTGCTTTAGCACCTTCCACTAGAGTCAATGTAATCGGAGTCCACACTGTCCCCCCATGCTTCCCATGGGGGTTCAATCCAAGACCTCCTCCTTCCCAACCTTGAGACTTAACCACTAGACTAAGTGGATTACTTGTTTTATAGAGCACATGAACCTATGCTTAAGTCTAGTCTCAAGATATTTTGCCATACTTACAATTGATCAAATGGTGTTCGATTTCAAATATGTCTGAACCAATTGAAAGCTCGGATCATAGATTTTACTTTATAACATCAACATTCTTCATTTTGAACAAGATTAGCAGATTCAGTTTTAGGAGAAGAGACCTTTGCAACAACCATTCCAATGTTATATTCCAGAGATGTACATGCTTGGAGGAATGAGAAGTTCCTTGCTCAGGGGATAGCCAAGGCCAAAAGCCAGAGAGTTCATATAAGGTACCTACTCATGATAGCTAGATGAGTAGAGGGACCTTAGAGAGAACTCTAGATGGTGACTAGGCAAGGGCTATAAATAGGTTGAGAGGTGAGTCCTAGGTATGTCATTCTTTAGTTCTTACATTTGGTATCATAGCATGAGGGAGAGAGAGACATTGGGGAGACCTTGATGGAGATGAAAAAGAGATCTTCTTGTGGTGATTTTATGGAAAGATTTCATGCTACTTATGGGTATCTTCATCTTCGACAAAAAACATGAGCCGCCATGGATTAGGGTTCACGTGGAGCTTGGAAGGAATATCTTGATTATCACACTTTCTCCAAATGTGTGCAGCTCACGAAGTAAGAAGGAAAAACAAAAATGGTTCATCAAAGCAACATGGATGGTATCTTGACACAACAAGTGAATCCGCTACCTTCGACAGTCATGGGATGGAAGCCGCAATTTTTGAACCCACAACCTCGTGGATGGGAGGTAAGTGCTCTATCCAACCCATCGATATCAGTTTATGGCATGCCGTACTACAATATAATATGATATCTGCGTGCTATTGTGCACGCAATGAAGAAGAAGAGAAAGGAATGAAGAAAGAAAGAAAGAAAGAGAAGGATGAAAGAAGAGAAAGAGAGATGAACAAGGAGACCCTAAGTGAGATAAAGTGAAGAGTAGAGAGAGAAGAAAAATATTAGAAAGAGAGAGAAGAGCAAGAGAAAAAGAAAGATAGGAAGTAAGAGAAAGAGCAAGGTTAGCATATCTACCTTTAGTAAAATGGACAACTCTTATATGATGCCCAAATTGGATTATTCCACCTGGTATAGAAAGTAGAATCCAAGAGCTTTCCAAGGAGTGGCTAGAAGCTTTGATTGGATAATTAATAGTAATCCTTTCCTTGGGCATACTATAGGAATCCCTTCGAGGCCTAATGAATCCATATGCACGCAACATACGTACTCCAAATATCCTCAAAATTCCAATGACTAGACCTTGACCACTAACATGTGACAACTTGTCACCTATAGAGACCTTGACAACTTGCCATTATCTCCCTAAGATATCCACTGATAGCTTATCATATGGTATAATCGTGTAAAATTACTTACTCCATTAGAGTAATGAAAAATACTATGTTCATCCGAAACAATTTGACTCTGCCCCAATCTTGGTGGAAAAATATTAAAAATAAATGGAAATCTTTTCCAAATAGTGCTTAATCTCTAAGCTAAAGTAAATTCGTTTGATTTACTCATTGTAATGAAATGAAACTCAAGAAAGTCTCATCATGATGCAAAGTGTAAATCCAAGATATCAATCTATGAATGATCCAAACTATGGACCAAGATCTCAATTTATCATATCCAAACTATGGACCAAGATCTCAATTTATCATATCCAAACTATGGATCAAAATCTCAATCTATCATAATAATCCAAACAATGGATCAAAATATCTCCCATACAAAGTAAATCCCAATCCATTCTGTGGAACTAAAGTCCATCATGCCAAGTGAAGACATGCTAAGAAAGTATAGCAACTAGTGGAACTACCATCGCCTTCTCAATAATAACATGCAAGATGTTCCAAGTGGATGAAACTTGGTTTATCTCTCACCATCATGGTCTGATCATCACTATGATCAAATCATTAACAACTAGGAATAATATATATGTAGCAAATTACTATAATAATCTGACCGTAATATGAGTCCACTAAATACACTGAAAAATGGTAAGTACATGTGTGCACACTCATAGCCCACTAGGCTAAGCATCTAGCTCACCTCATACACACTATGTATGAAACATGGCCTAACCTCAGGCATATCAAATAAAGTAGTACATACTCTATGGTTTTCTTCTTAATGCAATTGCCTATTCATATTTCTTACGTGCAAACCTTGCATTTTCGCCTCTAGGCTCAACTGCCCCTCTGTTGTCTCAACTGCCCCTCTGTTGTCTAGTAATAAGAAGATCATATGACTAAACTCCAAATCATATAAAAAATACAATCTCAAAGACTTCTCTCCCATACCATCTGTCCTACACCTAGGTAGAATACAAAGTTTGATGTCCCATACTATCAAACTTTATACCCCATATAGATGTGTGTATGAGATTAAAGTCAAACACTTATCTCAAAATGATAAGAATAAATAGATGAGTACTCATGATCATAAATATAAAAATGAAATCATGAAGTGTTCCTGAAGTGTTTATAACATCTTTCTTCTTTGCCTCTTTTGTAGCCAATTTAGGAAACCTTTTAATATCATGATCATTTTCCTTATAGTACTTGCAAAATAATTTTTGCTTTTTTGTTTTGTTTTCATCTTTATCATCTTTCTTTGATTGTGCAACATTGGCAGATTTGTATCTATAAATAGAAGAGCTTGATTTACCTTGTTCTTCTGACCAACAAAGAAAGCTTGATCTACAACATGCATAATTTACCTATTCTTTTCTAGATTGACCTTCTTGCAACAAAAAAGAGACTATGCACATATAACACATATGCACATATACACATACACACATGCACATGTGAACACAAATTACTCTATCTATGTGTGTTTTTCTGTTTTGCAATGTCTAGGAGGTTTGGATTTCAATTACAAAACAAAAGAATGAAGCCATGTCTAAAATCAGAATTAGAGTCATGAAATAATGTTTTATAAGTTAAGCACATCATTATGAATAAAAAATCAATAAAATTACATTATCCAAGGTGGAGATTTGAATGCTTTGTTGTTTAGATTTTAATCTCTTTTTCTATAAAACCCACTTTGGTCTTATTTATTATGACACCATATAATTTATACTAGATTTATTTGAGAAGGTTGAGTATAACATATAGGCATGCATGCATACATGCATATGTATATGCATGCATGCATACATACATACATACATACATACATACATACATACATACATACATACATACATACATACATACATACATACATACATAAATACATACATACACACATACATACATACATACAATACAAACATACATACATACATACATACATACATACATACATACATACATACATACATACATACATATATACATACATACATACATACATACATACATACATACATACATACATACATGCATGCATGCATGCATGCATGCATGCATACATACATACATACATACATACATACATACATACATACATACATACATATATACATACATACATACATACATACATACACACATACATACAATGGGAGAACAAACTCACGAATGTTGATTTAAATGAAGCAAAGGATGAGAAGATGGATGGAAGAAATATTCAGGAGCACATGGACAAGGATGAAGCCAAAGGAAGATCCAAAACCCCAAGTTATGTCCAAACATCTCATAAGAATCATCTTATGGAAATATGTTCAAAGCCAATAATTGTAAATATACTCTACTTTTATGCAAATGAAAGAGTCTTTGAGCTTGTGAGGTGATACCTCAAACCACTACAATTTTCTTAGATTTTTTTGATCTAGCCTTATACCTATCAATTGTTCTATCAAGCTTATGGTTCAACATGTATATCCATTTAGTGCCAATGGCCTTTTTGCCAAGAGGCAATTCACATAAAGGCCAAGTACCATTGTTCATAATGGCATAAAATTCTAATTGCATAGCACCCATCCAATTTTTTTTAATGTGCTTTATCAAAAGGAAAAAGATCATTCTCATCATGAAGAATAAAGGCATCCATTGCATAAGAATCTGATACAGAAGCATTATGAGAGCCTCAACGAGTATGATATAATGAAGTTGCATCTAACTTTCTATCTTCAAAGTTTGCACTTGCCATTTAGGCATAGCTTTTGCCTCTTTGATGTCAACTCTCTAATCAATAAGTACATCATGTAAATCGCATCATTCAAAACCTCTAAAAACTAAGAAATTATCTCAATAGGAGAAATATTTGATTTTCTACCTATAAAAAGAGGTAGCAAACTGCCATATAATTTGAGCTAACTAATATCTCCTTGGTATATGGAAGTAAGGATCGAATTCACCTTCCACAAAAACAATATCACGAATACCTAGAATGCATTTAGTCTATGGATGATACAAATGATAGCTTTTTCTTACAACTAAACCTAATGGAAATACATTTCACAACCTTATCATCCAATGTTTTGCATTGTTGTTAAGGCACCAACAAATATGTTCAACAATAAAAAAGACATAGATGAGGAACACATGGTTTGAGACCATGCAAAGCATCATATGGAGTGATAATCTGCAATGCTTTGGTGGGATAACAACCTCAAGCCACAAGCTATGTGTTAAAGTTTATCTTTTGATCATAGTACACCTTTCCATTTCCATGAGAGACGTGTTCTTCCTCTTAGCGACTCTGTTTTGTTGAGGTGTATATGAAAGATATACTGATATTTTATCCCATGCTCAACCAAAAATGCATTAAAGTCAGAAGACATACCCCTCGATTAAAATGGAGGATGTTTATGTTGACATATTTTCAGCCATAACTAGGAAGTGTTTAAACTACACAAATACTCCGGACTTTGCTTTCAATGGATAAAACAATGCATGCCAAGAAACTCATCAATTAAAGTCACAAAGTATATTTATTCCAAAATGAAGGTACTTGCATGGGACTACAAACGAACAAGCTTCAATTTATGTGTAGCTCTAATTGAACTAGCATTGTATTTTGCCCAAAATACAAGCCTCACAAACATGCTTAGAAGGTTCCTTAAGTTTGGGCAAAGAGGGCACCATTTTAGATTTCTCTAGGTGAAGCAAACTAGCAAAATTTAGATGATCAAAGCATGCATGCCAAAGTTTTGCATATGAAATAGCTTGACAATCATGTATTATAGGTACTGAATTACTTTCAATTTTTGCATAATCTATGAGCTTATATAATCCACAACATAAAATTCTTGAAGAAATGATATTATTAATGTTTGAGATATCATGAATTGTACACCTCTCATCAAAAAATTTAACAACCAAGATAATTTTGACTATTGTTGAAACTGATAATAGTCTTCTTGATCCTTGGCACATATAAGGCATGTGATAGTCTGAGACTAATACCATCAACACTAGTAAGAATGATCATTTTAACTCCCATGACACAATAATAGAGGAGTTGTTGTCATATGTGATAGGATTCCCTCTAGGGGTAGACTCAAGTGAAGTGAAGAAACAACAATGCAAGGTAATATGTTTGGTTGCACCAATACAAAAATACCAAACATAAAAGTCTACTATAGACATATGTTGCTCATGAGAAGATGATTCATAGTTTCCATGAGTAGTAAATGACTATTCTTCATCTAGAACAAGGTCAAAAAACTCAATTTTAGGTGTCATCTTTATCTTCCTTATTTGATTGTGGAACATTAGTAGATTTTTTATTACTAGTAGACCAGCTCAATCTACCTTTCCCTTATGAATAGCTAAGAAAGCTTGACATGCAACATGGATTATTGATCGGTTTCATCCAGATTGACCTTCTTACAACAAAATAGAGAACAACTCTTCAAAAGTTAAGAAATTTTGATTTCCTTTCATTATCAGACAAATAGTAGAAGCAAAACTTCAATAGAAATTAAGAAGACCATTGAAGAGCTTGCATAAGCAAATTATATGGCAAAATTTCATTTGCACAAATCAATCAATCTATCTAGTCCTCAATCTTTTTCAAAAAAGTGTCCATTGAATCTTCTCCATAAATAGGTTCACTCTCCAATTTTTTTCAACGAGCCTCATTTCTTTCCTAGCATATGAAACGATATACTGATATTTTATCCCATGCTCAACCAAAAATGCATTAAAGTCAGAAGACATACCCCTCGATTAAAATGGAGGATGTTTATGTTGACATATTTTCAGCCATAACTAGGAAGTGTTTAAACTACACAAATACTCCAGACTTTGCTTTCAATGGATAAAACAATGCATGCCAAGAAACTCATCAATTAAAGTCACAAAGTATATTTATTCCAAAATGAAGGTACTTGCATGGGACTACAAACGAACAAGCTTCAATTTATGTGTAGCTCTAATTGAACTATCTTTAGGAAAGAGCATTGTATTTTGCCCAAAATACAAGCCTCACAAACATGCTTAGAAGGTTCCTTAAGTTTGGGCAAAGAGGGCACCATTTTAGATTTCTCTAGGTGAAGCAAACTAGCAAAATTTAGATGATCAAAGCATGCATGCCAAAGTTTTGCATATGAAATAGCTTGACAATCATGTATTATAGGTACTGAATTACTTTCAATTTTTGCATAATCTATGAGCTTATATAATCCACAATATAAAATTCTTGAAGAAATGATATTATTAATGTTTGAGATATCATGAATTGTACACCTCTCATCAAAAAATTTAACAACCAAGATAATTTTGACTATTGTTGAAACTGATAATAGTCTTCTTGATCCTTGGCACATATAAGGCATGTGATAGTATGAGACTAATACCATCAACGCTAGTAAGAATGATCATTTTAACTCCCATGACACAATAATAGAGGAGTTGTTGTCATATGTGATAGGATTCCCTCTAGGGGTAGACTCAAGTGAAGTGAAGAAACAACAATGCAAGGTAATATGTTTGGTTGCACCAATACAAAAATACCAAACATAAAAGTCTACTATAGACATATGTTGCTCATGAGAAGATGATTCATAGTTTCCATGAGTAGTAAATGACTATTCTTCATCTAGAACAAGGTCAAAAAACTCAATTTTAGGTGTCATCTTTATCTTCCTTATTTGATTGTGGAACATTAGTAGATTTTTTATTACTAGTAGACCAGCTCAATCTACCTTTCCCTTATGAATAGCTAAGAAAGCTTGACATGCAACATGGATTATTGATCGGTTTCATCCAGATTGACCTTCTTACAACAAAATAGAGAACAACTCTTCAAAAGTTAAGAAATTTTGATTTCCTTTCATTATCAGACAAATAGTAGAAGCAAAACTTCAATAGAAATTAAGAAGACCATTGAAGAGCTTGCATAAGCAAATTATATGGCAAAATTTCATTTGCACAAATCAATCAATCTATCTAGTCCTCAATCTTTTTCAAAAAAGTGTCCATTGAATCTTCTCCATAAATAGGTTCACTCTCCAATTTTTTTCAACGAGCCTCATTTCTTTCCTAGCATATGAAACGATATACTGATATTTTATCCCATGCTCAACCAAAAATGCATTAAAGTCAGAAGACATACCCCTCGATTAAAATGGAGGATGTTTATGTTGACATATTTTCAGCCATAACTAGGAAGTGTTTAAACTACACAAATACTCCAGACTTTGCTTTCAATGGATAAAACAATGCATGCCAAGAAACTCATCAATTAAAGTCACAAAGTATATTTATTCCAAAATGAAGGTACTTGCATGGGACTACAAACGAACAAGCTTCAATTTATGTGTAGCTCTAATTGAACTATCTTTAGGAAAGAGCATTGTATTTTGCCCAAAATACAAGCCTCACAAACATGCTTAGAAGGTTCCTTAAGTTTGGGCAAAGAGGGCACCATTTTAGATTTCTCTAGGTGAAGCAAACTAGCAAAATTTAGATGATCAAAGCATGCATGCCAAAGTTTTGCATATGAAATAGCTTGACAATCATGTATTATAGGTACTGAATTACTTTCAATTTTTGCATAATCTATGAGCTTATATAATCCACAATATAAAATTCTTGAAGAAATGATATTATTAATGTTTGAGATATCATGAATTGTACACCTCTCATCAAAAAATTTAACAACCAAGATAATTTTGACTATTGTTGAAACTGATAATAGTCTTCTTGATCCTTGGCACATATAAGGCATGTGATAGTATGAGACTAATACCATCAACGCTAGTAAGAATGATCATTTTAACTCCCATGACACAATAATAGAGGAGTTGTTGTCATATGTGATAGGATTCCCTCTAGGGGTAGACTCAAGTGAAGTGAAGAAACAACAATGCAAGGTAATATGTTTGGTTGCACCAATACAAAAATACCAAACATAAAAGTCTACTATAGACATATGTTGCTCATGAGAAGATGATTCATAGTTTCCATGAGTAGTAAATGACTATTCTTCATCTAGAACAAGGTCAAAAAACTCAATTTTAGGTGTCATCTTTATCTTCCTTATTTGATTGTGGAACATTAGTAGATTTTTTATTACTAGTAGACCAGCTCAATCTACCTTTCCCTTATGAATAGCTAAGAAAGCTTGACATGCAACATGGATTATTGATCGGTTTCATCCAGATTGACCTTCTTACAACAAAATAGAGAACAACTCTTCAAAAGTTAAGAAATTTTGATTTCCTTTCATTATCAGACAAATAGTAGAAGCAAAACTTCAATAGAAATTAAGAAGACCATTGAAGAGCTTGCATAAGCAAATTATATGGCAAAATTTCATTTGCACAAATCAATCAATCTATCTAGTCCTCAATCTTTTTCAAAAAAGTGTCCATTGAATCTTCTCCATAAATAGGTTCACTCTCCAATTTTTTTCAACGAGCCTCATTTCTTTCCTAGCATAGTGTGATAAGAGTATATCAAGCATCTTTGGCTGTTATGCATAAGAGAATGTGAGGAATAATGGCATGTTTAGCACATAAAGCTATCAATGCATGTGCTTGCGCATCTCTATCATCCCAACAAAACTTCTGTAGTAGATGCAACAAGAACCACAATAGGATCAAGAAATTGAAGATCATCATCTTTGACATTATTTGCAGCACTTGCTATCACAATGTTCGTAGGTGTAGGAGGATGTATTTCAACACCCTTGCACAATATTCTAGAAGCCTTTTCCTATCAATACATGAAACATCATGTATCCCCAAAATGGGTAGTTTGAACCATTCAACTTGTTGTATTTTATGGAATCATGGAAGGTTAAATGGATTTTTAATATTTTAAATGTCAAGAAGATTTTAATGTGGTTGTGTTTGATCTAGTAGGTGAAGAAGCATGAGGGCATGGATACAAGTGGATGCGCATAAATAAATAAATTCGAAGACTAAATCGAAGACTTCTAGAATATTTATTTTTAGGTTTATCTTGTTGTAAAAGTAGTGGTTCGCTTTAGAAAGCGACGCCTTTTGTAAATAAAGAAGTTTTTCCTAAAAGATGCTTCTAAAAGCAACGTCCCTCATGTAACTTCTATTCTCAAGACGTAATAGAAATAAAGCTATAAATACATGTACTCTGAGAGACTCGTCCATCAGAGTACACAGGGGGAAGATTGCACCCAATATCGCATCGATTGTTTCTCTATTTCTGATTCCTGTTTCCTCTTCTTTCTGCCTCCGTGTGTGCATGCGCTAAAGGAAAAAGTAGTATCAGAGCCTGGCATGTATCACTCCGGAGGGGTTTGTTTGTGTTTATTTCTGCGATTGATTATTGTTTGTGTTCTCTGTTTGCGATTCGAATCTGAATCCAAATCCAAATCCGCATCCGCATCCGCTTCGGCTTCGGCTTCGGCTTCGACTTCTGCTTCTGCTTCGGCTTCTACTTCCGTCTCTGTCTCTGTTCCAGTTCTAGTTAAGGCATCGACTAAGGCAAAGAACTTAGGCAATAAATTAGGCAATACATTGGCAACATTGGCACCCAAGGCTCCCTTGGCAACCGTTGGCTATGGGCGAGGCAGTTTTAATTTTGAGTGGCAATAGAGAGTTTTAGATTCCCTAAGGTAGGAGGATTTGAACCCACAACATCCTACTTACAAGGAAAGTACTTTAACCACTACTCCATCTCTTTGAGTTATCACTCTGTCTCCCTTTTTTCATATTTACATCAACTTTCACCTCCTCTTCCTTTTACAACTTCCAAGATGATCTCACACATGTGGAAGCACCCATCGATTTTCTAGAGGAGTGCATCAAAGAATAGGGAATAATTTACAATATATAACTCAGATTTTAGTATATAATATATTGTTGGAAAGCTCTCGGAACAAGCTTTTTAATTAACCTATTAGATTGAGGATCCAACATAGTTTGAAAGAGGGGTTTTGTTCTCTAGATATGGACCCTACAACAATGGAGGAATCACAATGGATACATAATACCTCCTTATAACCTCACTATGATCATTTAATTTCTGCATATCATTCCCAATTACATTAAACTTTTAGGTTTCCGATTCCATGCATGTGTTTTACATGGTTCATGCTTAATATTGTTCAGTGATGGGACATGCGACTGATCATCCATGTCTATTTTTATATTTATCAACTGAGGTCAGTTGCTTGTCAACTGGGAGGCATGTTGTATTTTATGGAATCATGGAAGGTTAAATGGATTTTTAATATTTTAAATGTCCAGAAGGTTTTAATGTGGTTGTGTTTGATCTAGCAGGTGAAGAAGCATGAGGGCATGGATACTAGTGCATGCGCGTAAATAAATAAATTCAAAGACTAAATCGAAGACTTTTAGAATAGTTATATTTAGGTTTATCTTGTTGTAAAAGTAGTGGTTCGCTTTAGAAAGCAATGCCTTTTGTAAATAAAATAGTTTTTCTTAAAAGACGCTTCTAAAAGCGATGGCCCTCATGTAACTTCTATTTTCAGGACATAATAGAAATAAACCTATAAATACGTGTACTCTGAGAGACTCGTCCATCAGAGTACATAGGGGGAGATTGCACCTAATATCACGTCGATTATTTCTCTGTTTCTGATTCCTATTTCATCTTCTTTCCGACTCTGTGCGTGTATGCACTGAAGGACCTGATGACACAACTTATCTTTGATAGCTAACATATGGAATACATCATTATTTTGAGCCATAGTGAATGAATATACCCTTGATGCAGAGAATTGATTATTTCTTGAAAAAGTTGAACATCAATATGCAAACAAGCTCCAATAAATATATAGAAGACTTCGAGATGCTTCTATTGATGAACAGAAAATTATATATATGTTTGGCATAGAGGATGAAATTACCTACATAATTGTTGTGATAGTTTACTTGGAGGTCAAATCGAGATCACATCAAAATATAATCCCACATAACAAAGCTATTTTGTAATGCTAATGACCCCAAGGAGCCTCACAAAGTTTCATAAGATTCTAAAATTGTGATCAAAAGGGTGCATATGATACTTTGAGGAAAGAAGGGACCTAGTATGACACGATTGCTAAAGTTTGAGGACTATGGAGGCACACAAAAAACACAAGGAAGAAGAAGAAGAAGAAGCTTGAAGCATAGCACTGAGTGTATTACTAAGCAAATGTACAAAGATAAAGTGCCTTTTTAGGATTATAGACATATATACAAGCAGAGGGAAAAAACTACCTCGGTGGTCCTAAGTCTGTTCACACACATCACAACCAGAATATATCAGCATCATTTATTTGAACACATAATTAAAAACTGAATAAGTTTGAAAAAAAAAAGACTATCCAAATTTTCTTGAATAAAAAATCAAAGTCTTCATTTTTCTTTTAATCCAAACCATTTTCATAAAAAAATCTTATGTTCCTTTTTTTTGTATGTGTAAAAATCTTATATCTACACTTACGATAAAAAATCAAAAGTGTTGCTTTGAGCTCAACATTCAAGCATATTGAAAGTGGTCATTTGAGCTGAGCATTGAGCTACATATTTTGTATATTTTTTATTTTATTATTTTTTATTATGTATATCATACATGTCATGATTTACATTTGCATCTCATACATATGTGTGATTTATGTTTTATTGTTTATTGCTGATTGGCATTCATGCTTCTTTAAATAATAATCAGTATACATATTATGACTCCCAAAAGTTTTTCTTACTTGTATATTTATGTGAATCAAATAAAAATATCAACTATTATGATTTTTTTATTTCAAAGCATTGATTTTTACTCTCATAGCAATGTAGAATTAAAATATATTGATATTGTTTGAATTACCGCTTCAATTCTAACTCTCTCAATAGTATAGGGAGTGTATAGGAATTATTATATTTATTTGATTCTTTGACTCTTATTTTCACAATAGTAACATAGATTCACATAAAAATTATCTCTCACACACACACATATATATATATACATACATACACACACACACACACACACATATATATATGTATATATATATATATATATATATATATATATATATATATATATATATATATATATATATATATATATATATATATATATATATATATATACATATATATATATATATATATATATATACACACACACACACACACACACACATATATATATATATATATATATATATATATATATATATATATATATATATATATATATATATATATATATATATATATATATATATATATATATATATATATATATATATATATATATGTGTGTGTGTGTGTGTGTGTGTGTGTGTATATATACACACACACACACACACACACACACATATATATATATATATATATATATATATATATATGTGTGTGTGTGTGTGTGTGTGTGTGTATATATATATATATACACACACACACACACACACACATATATATATATATATATATATATATATATATATATATATATATATATATATATATATATATATATATATATATATATATATATATATATATATATATATATATATATATATACACACACACACACATATATATATATATATATATATATATATATATATATATATATATATATATATATATATATATATATATATATATATATATATATATATATATATATGTGTGTGTGTGTGTGTGTGTGTGTGTGTGTGTGTGTGTGTGTATATATATATATCCATCTATCTATCTATCTATTTTATCATCTATTCATCTATATACCTACCAATCAATCTATCTATGTATCCATCTACTTATCTATCTATCCATCTGTTTATCCATTTTATCCATCTCCATCTATAAGTCTATACATCATTCTATCTATTCATGTACTTATCTATCTATCACTCTTTTATTTATTCATCTATTCATCTATCCACTTATTTCATATTTCATCTATTTATCAATCCATTTATTCATCTACCTATCTATCTATCTATCTACCCATCTATTGACATATTCATGTATCTATCTAATTATCTATCTAGAAATTTATCCTTCTATATATCTATCTATCTATCCATACATCAAGCAATTTATCCATTTATCTAGTTATTTGTCTATCTATTTGTCTAACAATTTATTTATTTATGTATCTACCTATTCATCTATATATCCATCCATTTATGTTTGAGTTCGAAGACTATAGAAAAGGAAGAAGAAGAAGCTTGGAGCACAAAATTGAGTAAATTACTAAGTGAATTTGCAAGATAAGTCCCCCATTAAGGTTATAGGCATATACACAAGTTGGGGGAAAAGCCTCTTAAATAGGGAAAAATTTGTGCCAATGGTCCTATGTGTGTACACACACATTACTCTCAAAATCCCCTCTGGATTTTGAGAGTGATGCAAAGATCGACGACCTAACACTCGTGTAAAAATCCCCTCTAGGAGTGATGCAAAGAACAAGGACCTAGCAGTCGTGTATAAGGAAGTGCCAAGTTATGATGGAGAGTGTTAATCTCCAAAAGAACAAGTTATCCTTGATGTTAGAGCACCTCTATATCAAGAACAACTCAAAACCTCAACCAATTTTGGAAGACCAAAATGACAAATTATCTAACTTTGAACCAACTGTGAAGAAACTGATTACTAAGAAAGGTCTGCTGCACTTAATTTACTCATTGACTCATCAAATGAAAATTTTTCAATGAAACTTTGTACAAGGTGTCTCCTAAAGCTTGTGCACCTTCTTCAAGTGAACTGTTCTCAAAAGGTTCAATGGATCTTGAGATTTTCTCCAAACAATGTACCTGTGTCTAAAACTACCCTTTTGTGTAGTCAACTTTGACACCTGCAACTTCTAATGCATGGTTCTCCCAAATTAGACTTTGTTTATTCAAATGCTTTTAGCCACACATAGCTTACCTTTCAACTTAAAGAATGAGTGCTTACTTGCTCAAAACTTTACACTGTAGAGGGAGAGATGATCAAAACATTGACCATCGGGATTGAGCCTATTTTTTTCTTCACTTCTTCACATTTACAAATGTAAATGTTCCTACTTAAAATTCTCTCAGATTGATTATAATTAAATTCTCAAAACTTGTACAGAGGTCACTCAACTATAGAATTAGAATTGTACAAAAGCATTCCTCAATAGGATAAGCAGAGAAGGAGCACTGAGCAAAAGATCATGGTGCAGCTTTCTTCTATTCAGAGAAATCTTACATCTGAATGATATTTTATGTTCTTCTCACTTTTGAAAGTCTCTAGTGACTTCTAAAACTTATCACTCATCATCTCTCATACTCATAGTACATCTATGTCAAGTATACATAGATGTTTACATCCCAAGTCGTCATAGATACAAAGTTTTTATGAACTAATTACAAGATAAGTATACATGTATATACAAGTCTTCATCTTCTTCCTCTTGCATTAAATTTTTTATTATATCCTCCACCATTTTGATTATTATGCCAACATTCATGAGCTAAATGATTAGTCTTACCAGAAATCCAGCAAGCTTTGACACCATCTTTATTGCTTCTTCCTCTTCCTCTTCCTTTGCCACGTCCTCTTCCTCTTAGAAAGTTAGCTTGACTAGTAGTGCCTTCATCTTCATTCAATTGTTGCTTGCCTTTGTTAATATTCTTCTTGTCCTTTGAATACATTGCTTGACCTTTACTTTTATCAACATCACCTTTGACATCCTGCTCAAAGGTTAGCATATGTCCTAACAACTAATTCAAATGAGGAGTGAAATGATCTAGTGACAATTCAGTGGATAGAATGAAAGGCTTCCACTTCTCATCTCCTCTCAAACCTGTGAGAATTTATCTTACCAATTTTCCCTCTTCAATATCTTCATCAAGTGCTCCTAATGCATCTGCAATGTCCTTCATCCTTGCTACATAATTAGAAATAGATTGAGAAGCCTTCTTCTTGAATGTGGTGAACTCTGCCCATAAAGATGCCTTCCTTGACTTTGTGGTTTTTTGAAAATTCTCCTCCAAAGTATTCCATATGTCACTTGCACTTTCAAGTCCTCTAATGTGAGGTAGCAAGTAATCATTGACTCCCATGTGGATGATGCTCCTTGCTTGAGCATCCTTCTTCATCCATGTCTTCAAATCTGAGAGCTCTTCATTAGTTGGAACACTAGGATCCCTAAATTCTGGTTTTTCTTCTTCACCTGTGATGTATCCTATCAAATCTTTGCTCAGAAGATGAGCTTCCATCCTCATTGACCAAGCAGGATAGTTTTCTATATCCAATTTCTCTATCTGAAGAGAATCTCCCATTCTTACTTCACCTGTGCAATAAATTCTTTAAGCTTTGTGAATAATGAATGTACCTTTACTTCAAATGTAGCTCCTTTTGATCTTCTTGATAGCTTCAGGCCTCCTTCTCTACCTTTCACTTCAAACTTTCAGCTTTTGAATCTTCAAAGATTAATTTTTGTATATCTCTAATACTCGAGGTCCTCCTTTCTTCAAATCTGATAACTCCTTCTCTGAGACTACTGATGGAGAGTGTTAATCTCCAAAAGAACAAGTTATCCTTGATGTAAGATCACCTCTATATCAAGAACAACTTAAAACCTCAACCAATTTTGGAAGACCAATGACAAATTATCAAACTTTGAACCAACTGTGATTACTAAGAAAAGTCTACTGCACTTAATTCACTCTAACTGGTCAAATGAGTAAAGTTTTCAATGAAACTTTGTACACGGTGTCAACTAAAGCTTTTGCACCTTCTCCAAGGTAAACTTCTCAAAAAATTCAGAAGATCTTGAGATTTGCTCCAAACAATGTACCTATGTTTGAAACTACTCTCTTGTGTAGTCGACTTTGACACCTGCAACTTCTAATGCATGGTTCTCCCAAACTAGACTCTATTTATTCAAATTCTTTTAGCCAAAAGTGGCTTACCTTTCAACTTAAAGAATGAGTTCTTAATTGCTCAAAACTTTGCACTGTAGAGGGAGATCTAATCAAAACATTGACCACCGAGATTGAGCGTGTTTCTGTCTTCACTTCTTCACATTTACACATGTAAATGTTCCTACTTAAAATTCTCTCAGCCTAATTATGATTAAACTCTCAAAACGTGTACAGAGGTCACTCAACTATAGAATTAGGCTTGTACAAAAGCATTCCTCAATAGGATAAGCACAGAAGGAGCACTGAGCAAAAGATCGAGGCACAACTTTGTTCTATTTAGAGAAATCTTACATCTGAATGATATTTTATGTTCTTCTCACTTTCTAAAGTCCCTAATGACTTCTAAAACTTATCACTCATCATCCCTCATACTCTTAATACATCTATATCAAGTATATATAGATGTTTACATCCCAAGTCATCATAGATACAAAGTTTTTATGAACTAATTACAAGATAAGTATATATGTATATACAAGTCTTCATCTTCTAACCATGCACTAATCTTCAAGCCTCATATGTTGATCTTTGCTTTATTCTTTGACTTCAAATCTTTGTACAAATCATCAATTGATGAGTGTCTTGTACCAACAAGTTAGGAGGAATAAAATCAATTAGCAAAAGGAAATAAGACCAAAGCTATGCAAAAAGCTTCAAACTTCTCCCTAGAAGAGCATTTGTGAAAAGATTATGAAACATTATATTGTGTGGGCACATAAGCCAAACTGAACTCTCCAATAGAGAGCCTCTCATTCACATAATGCTAGTGCACCTCAATGTGCTTTGTGCAAGCATGAAACACAAGGTTCCTCACAAATACCAATGCACTATGAATGTCAATAAAGATGGCAGTGGTAGAAGACTGAACAACATCCAAATCATCCAAAAGGAATTTGATCGATACACACTTAACAATAGTTGTGAAAGTTGTCCTAGCCTTAGACTTACAACTAGAAGTGGCTACAATAGACTAATTCTTGCTCAACCAAGATGTGCACAAGCTATAAAATATAACGAAGACTCAACTATAAACATGTCTCCATGGGAATGGCTATACGTTTGCAATCTTCAACGCCAAAACACTGCAATAATGTATCAATGTACTTTGTTCGACATAATGTTATTACACCATTAAATTCACTAATATGCTGGTCATTAGGACTAGTGAGAAACATGATTTGCACATATATAACAATGATGAGAAGTAAGTCATCTGCAAAATTAACAAATAATGTGATATCCATTGGAATTTTCTCAAATCCATATTCTAGCAAGTAGGCATGTATCTTTTCATACCAAGCACGTGCAGCTTGCTTCAATCCATACAATGCCTTTTTCAACATGCATAGTTTGTTTTCATTCTTTGCATAAACCATGACTATAACATGTATGCTTCTTCATGTAAATCACCATTCAAAAATGAAATTATAATATCCATGTGATGTAAATCCCAACCATGATGAGCTGCAAGTGCATAGATGCTATGAACTATTGTATTCTGATGCATTGAGGCCTAATGTTCCACATCGACACCAATGAGAGGTAGAGCAAGAGAAAAATTTAGTTCTCGTGATGGGTGGGTGGAGGCAATGGCGCAACAAGAGTTGGTAGAAAATACTTCAACTTTTCTACAACATAGATGTGGGGAGAGAGAGATAGAGAGAGAGAGAGAAGGTAACTCTCTCATATGCACAAATAAAGGAATTAATGTGCACCTTATCTTTACATTAGACAATACATTATTTTATACAAGTTAAGGTGGCTATTTGGCCAACCACAAAAGAAATAGTAAGAGGATAAGATTTCCTCATTATTAGAGTAGGTTCATCCCAAATCTCATAGCCAAAAATCCCCCCGTTGAGCTCGATAATACAAGTAGCTCTTTGGGAACTATCCTTTCCTCACAACTAGGCAAGGGTGGTACAAATATATGTTTCCTTACCATGTACAAAGAGGGTGGTAAAATATTTTGGATATCCTTCCCTCAACAAGCTCATGGGTGGTACAAATCCTTCCTTATACAAATATGAGGATGGTACAAAGGATTGAAGGCTTATAACATTGCTTTATTGTTATTGTTGATCATGTGATACTTGTTGTTGCTTTCTTTTGAATCTCTCTTTTCTCTCCTTTTCTTTATTCTTTGTCTTGCTCTTGAATCCATCCTTTCTTTGGTTGTAACTCATGTTTTGCATTGTTATAGGCACTTTTGAAAGATTTTATAAAGAAAAAATAATTTTGGGAAAGGTCGTTCTCTCTTATGACCTGAGGGGGTGTCTAGTTCCCATATACAACAAAAATACACAATGCATGTTCAAACCTATGAAGACAGGAGTGATCACAAAACACTAATGCCTTGAAGATATATATGTTAGCCATATTTTTGCTCAAGTATTAGGTACAATAAAGGTAGATATCTTTACTTAATTTTGTAATCTTCAAGGTATATTTGTCTCTTCTTGGCCTCTTTTCAACATCTAGAGTTTCATAGTTCTATATTCAAAATATCATTAAGTAGCATATGAACAATTCTCTTGGTATATATAGGAAACCCAAACTTTTTTGTGTCTTATGATGAAAGTGTGGATAGAGCTCTTTGAATACCCTTCTTTCTGGAATTTGAAAGCATTTTGCACCAATAATGATGACTTTCCCATTTGGAAGTTCATAACTTTTTTAAAGAGAAAAATTTGTATTGGATGTTTAAGGCTCTTCTTGTTTTTCCACTAGCATATAAAGATGGCATTTCTTGAATAGCTACATACATAACTATTTTAGTTGGCAGAGCATACATAGAGCTCTTTGGAATGGATGGTAGCCACAACAACACGATGGTCCAAACAATCCAAAAAACCATAGGATGACTTCTCTTTTTGTATCAATTGATAGCCTGAGCAATCCTCGCCAGTTGAATTTAGGATTTCTTGGCTCCAATAAAAGCAAAGTTTTCTCCATTGGCTTCACATGATTGGATTTTGTTCCATACTCTAAGGGTAGAAGCTTCTTCACATTACTGACCACTTTGATTGCATATATTATCTTCTCGTGCTTCAGACGTCATAAATGCTTCACTAGTCTTTGTTGAAGTGTGGGGATGAAGACACATGGAGTCGAGTACTACCATGGTACCTCAACAAGGTTGCAAGAATTTCTACTAGTGCTCTCTCACCACAAAAGGGGTATTCACATATGGCTTCCCAAATTATGGGAAGGACTCAGGATATGTGAGTGTGTTGAACATGCTTTTGTTCTACCATAATAACATAAAGAGAATTGATGGCATGGAGAGCCACAAGAAAGACGAAAATGAATTTGAAAGATTCCACCAAGTCTATTTTCAAGAAATCCCACTTTTCACCACACCTAAGAGTGCCACACTCTTCAATGTTGTGAAGATCAACATCATGCACAAGGATATGTCTCCTCTCTATCTACAACTCGATTATGTGTTTTTGACCTTCATATGCTGGTTGCACCTCCTTGAAGCTATGATACCACATAATTTATTATGAAGCTGTGAGAACTATGCCACAATAACGACATCAACAAGAGGTAGAGAGAGAGAAAAGTTGAGTTCTCATGATGGACTGAGAGCGATGGTGCAGAAGGAGTTGGAGGCAAAAAACACTTCAACTTCTCTACACCACAAATATGGAGAGAGAAAGAGAGAGAGAGAGAGAGAGAGAGAGAGAGCAAGAGAGAGAGAGAGAGAGAATAGTGAGAGAGAGAGAAGATAAATCTCTCATATGCATGGATAAAGGAAATAATGTGTGCCTTATCTTTTCATTAGACAATACATTCTTTTATACAAGTTAAGGTGGCTATTTGGCCAATCACAAAAGAGATAGGAAGAGGATAAGATTTCCTCCTTCTTTGAGGAGGTTCATCCCAAAGCTCAAAGCAAACATGAAAAACTATCATTTGATATGTGGGATCAAAGGTCTCATCAAGATCAATGCCCTTCTCTTGAGCATAACCTTTGGCAATAATTATACTTACCAACTATTGCATTTGTCTTATGTTTCAATATGTATACCCATTTAGGGCCAATGGCCTTTTTTCTAGGAGAAAAGTCAAAAGTCACATAAAGGCCAAGTACCATTCTTCATAGTGTCAATATTTTTTTATTGCATAGAAACCATCCAATTTTCTAATTTCTATGCTTCATACAAATGAAAAATAATCATTCTAAGAGCTTGACTGAGCACCATATTGCAAAGATACATCTAACTTGCTATCTCTTAAAGTCCACACCAGCCATTTAGGCATAGTTTTTGCCTCTTCAATATTAACTCTCTCATCAATAAGTGTATCATGTAAATCAACATTAGAATTAGAATGATTTGCATCATCATTTGTAACTTTGAGAAATTGCCTCACTAGGCACAACATTTGATATCTATCTATCTATCTATATATATATATATATATATATATATATATATATATATATATATATATATATATATATATATATATATATATATATATATATATATATATATATATATATATATATAATAAGGTGTCACACATATCCTTTGAGCTGACTGATGTCTCCTTGGTAGATGAAAGTAAGGACTGAATTACATCCTCCAAAAAGCAACATCACAAGTAACTAGAATACATTTAGTATGTGGATGATACAGAGGATGGCCTTTGCTTTTGAGAATTGTACCCAAGTAAAGTATGTTTCAATGCCTTCATGCTAGACATCCAAAAACACATAGATGAGCAACAAATGTCTTGCAGTGGTGGCAAGTCTTATGAAGAGTGATATGCTACAATGCTTTAGTGGGACACCTGTTAAGTAGATATGCTCCACACATTATAGCCTCAAGCCAGAAGTTATTTTGTAAATCCTAAAGTTTGACTATACACCGTGCCATTTCCACGAGAGACCTTTTCTTCCTCTTACCAAATCCATTTTTTAAAGGTGAATATGACACTATATATTGATTTTTTGTCCTATTTTCAACCAAAAATGCATTAAATTAAGTATATAAAAGTTCAATTTTACATACTCATAGGCTTTTAGTCATAACAAGGAATTGTTTAAAGCACATAAATACTTTGGACTTTGCTTATGCATGCCTAGAAAATTCATCGATGAAAGTCATAAATTATAGGAAATTCTCAAATGTAATTGTGTGCATAGAAGCATAGACATCAATGTGAACAAGCTACAAATTTATGTCCAACTCTAACTATACCATCTCTGGGAATGAAGAATATTGCATTTTACCCAAAAGACAACCTTCTCAAACATGCTTAAAGGGTGTCTCAAGTTTGGCTAAAGAGTACACCATTTTAGATTTTTTGGGTAAAGTTAACTAGAAAAATTCAAATGACCAAAAAGTGCATGCTTTCACATGTGAAATAGCTTGAGAATCTTTGATTGCACATGAAAAGTCTTCAGATATTTTCCATAATTTGTGAGGTTGCATAGCTCATGACATAGAAACCTAGATGTAATGATTTTATCGCCGTCAAAAAGATCATAAGCTTTACATTTTCCATAAACACCTTAAAATTTGAGATATATCATGAATGTCACAAGATTGGCATGCACGCTTTGGTCATCTGAATTTTTCTAGGTTGCTATGCTCACACAAAATCAAAATGGTGTCCTCTCTGCCCAAACTTGAGGCACCTCATAAACATGTCTATGAAGGTTGTATCTTGGGCAAAATTCAACATTCCTCCTTCCCAAAAGATGGTTCAACTTAGAAATTGCAGCTTGTTCGTAGTGATGTTTGTGGTCCTATGCAGATGCCTTCTTTTGGGAACTACCTTTACTTTGTGACTTTTATTGATGATTTTTCTAGGCATGCATGGGTGTATTCATTGAAAGCGAAGTCCGAAGTGTTTATCTGTTTCAAACAGTTTTTGGTTTTGGTTGAAAATTTGTTAGCATGTAAAACGGGCACCCTCCATTCTGATTGAGGGGGGGAATACATGTCTTTTGATTTTAATGCATCTCTAGCTGAATGTGGGATAAAACATCAGTGTAGAGTGCCATATACATCTCATCAAAATGGAGTTGCTAAAAGAAAGAACAAGTGTCTCATGGAGATGGTGAGGTTTATGGTCAAAAGTCAAGATTTACCACATTGCTTCTGGCTTGAGGCTGTTATATGAGCAACATATGTACTTAAAAGGTGTCCCACCAAATCACTATAGTATATCACTCCATATGAGGCTTGGCATGGTCGCAAGCCATCTCTTGCTCATCTACATGTCTTTGGTTGTTTGGCATATGTATTAGTGTCTGACCAACAACACAAAAAATTGGATGAGAAAGCAGTAAAATGTATTTTCGTTGGGTACGATTCTGAAAGCAAAGACTATCCTATGTATCATCCATAGAGTAAATACATTTTGTTTAGCCGTGATGTTGTTTTTCTACAAGATTCCATTGAGCCATTACTTTCATGTACTAGGGAGACATTAATTAGCTCCAAGGATGTATATGACACTTTACTGCCTCTTTTTATAGGTGGAGAATCAAGTGCTGGTCCAAATGAAGCAATTTCTCAGCCTTTACATGTTTCACATGATGATGCATATCATTCCATTTACGATGCAGATTTACATCACTGATGCACTATTTGATGAGAGGGCTGATATAGAGGATGCCAAACCTATGCCCAAATGGCTAGTGCAAACTTTACGAGATAGCAAATTAGATGCATCTCTATCATATCATACTCATTCAAGCTCTCATAGTGCTTTTGCATCAAAATGATAGGCAATGGTTGCCTCTAGACTTTGTGGTGAGAATGAGCTTATTTCTTTTCATGAAGTGCAAAATTCATGATGATAGGCATCAAAATGATAGGCAATGGTTGCCTCTAGTCTTTGTGGTGAGAATGAGCTTATTTCTTTTCATGATGCCAAACCTATGCCCAAATGGCTAGTGCAAACTTTACGAGATAGCAAATTAGGTGCATCTCTATCATATCATACTCATTCAAACTCTCATAGTGCTTTTGCATCAAATGATAGGCAATGGTTGCCTCTAGTCTTTGTGGTGAGAATGAGCTTATTTCTTTTCATGAAGTGCAAAATTCAAAATTGGATGGATGTTATGCAATCAGAATATGATGTATGAAGAATGGTACCTTGTCTTTGTGTGATTTGCCTTCTGAAAAAAAGGCAAGTGGCACCAAATGGTATACAAGCTGAAGTGTAAGCCTGATGGAATAGTTGACATGTATAAGGCTAGGCTTGTTGCAAACGATTATGCTTAGGAGAGAGGCATTGATTTTGATGAGACCTTTGCTCCCACATGTCAAACCACCACCATTTGTAACATCTATACACTTGCATCTCATCATGGTTGGAATGTACATCAGTTGGACATTAAAACTTCATTTTTGAATGGTGACTTACATGAAGAAGTATATGTATTTTAACCCTGTGGTTTTGTGTAGGAAGGGCATGAAAACAAAATGTGCAGGTTGAAAAAGGCATTATATGGTTTGAAGCAAGCCCCACATGCTTGGTATGAAAAGATACATGCCTACTTAATTGCACATGGTTTTGAGAACAGTTCGCACCTATATGTTAAGTGTGCAAATGATGTTCTTCTGATCATTGTTGTCTATGTTGATGACGTGTTGCTCAATGTTCCTAATGAGAAGCATATTGCTGATTTTAAGGTTGATTTACATGTAAATATATTGACACATTATTGCAATGTTTTGGCCTTGAAGATTGCAAATCTATTGCCACATTCTTCCTTAGGCATAAACATGGGCATGAAGGAAGGTAAACTTGCTTCTTTCTTTGACATTGTAAAACTTGGGGTAGGGGGTTTAGGGTAGCCCTACACGTCACTGAAAGCGATATGAGTCGACGTAGAGAGAGGGCTTAAAGTAGCCCGAAGCAGACCAAGATACCCTTAGAGTAGGCATAGGAACTTGAGAAAGCTGATGGGTTGGCTTAGACTAGCCTCCAACCTACAAATTCACACACACTATAGTCTTATATTTCTGATGTTACAAGAGAAGGGAATTTAGTGCTAGATCAGTGTGCCAAGAAGATGGTTGAAACCCTTGAGAAATACAAAGTGACCCTTTGAGGGATGCCAAATTGAGTGCCACAACTGGTGTCAAGAATTAGGGTAAACGATCCTTGAGTGTTACAAAGATTGATGTTTTACAATGATGTCAAATGGATAGTACACTTTTAAGAGTAAATACCCTTGGATCAGTACAAAATAGTGCCAATATATAGATAGTTGCCTTTAGAAGTCACAAAAAAGTTTCCTTAAGGAGAGGCAAAATATGAATAGTTATAAGGAGAGAGCCAAAGAAACTTGTTCCACAACTTAGAGAGCACCTAAAGAGTAATGGTAAAAGATATTAAAAATAAAGGAGTAAGATCATATATATTTTGCAAAAAAGATTTTCTTCAAATAGAAGGAAAATACAAAAATTAAAAATGGAAGCATTTACTTCAGCAAGTAGTGGAGGCCAAAAGAGAATCAATCAAAAGAGAATCGAAATTGAACTGGAAGAGAAGAGTGGCTACTCAAAGTAGTGGAGGAGTTATGGAGAAGACCTCCCAAACTCATCATGAGAGCTCATGGTCATTTGGCTACAAAATAGCAAGGGAGGACACTCAACAACAAAGGAAGAAGGCGTTGAAGTCCCCTTGTAGGTGGTTCATTTGGTTTCAGTCATTTCATTCTCTTCACTCTCATAGACTATGTCTAGTCGCATACCAATTTTTGGGTAGCCTAATTGTGAGAGTCATATCTCTCAATATATGCATCCATTTTTAGATTTTAAATATTCATTGAAAAGCTTATCTTGATTAGGTCTTGTATCTAAAATATTTTTATCAAGTTCATTATGTTATGTGAGTTATTCAATTTTTTGTGAAGTCCAGTTTTCAACCTAACTAAGTGGACATGCATCCTATTTTGAGGCAAAGAGTTTCCAAACCAAAACTACTCCAAATTTATTGTTTGATAGCTCATTTGAAAGCTATTAGTGCTTAGTTTGAGTGACTAAAGTCTGAAGTTCATTGCATTCTTCAATTAATACCAATTTTCATTTTAAAGTTCAGTTATAGGTAAAAGTCTTCATCCTGAGAAAGTCTTCTGCACTTTCCGCTGCGAATAGGAGAGGAATTCTCCAAAAATTGGTATCAGAGCATTGGAGTTTGAAAAAGCAAAGCATTGGAACTGAACTAAAGCAAAGGAGAACCCACAAATCAAGGGGGAACTTCATAAAGTCAAGATAGAGCGCCAAAACATAACTAAGGTAAACTTCAAACTTGGAAGTCTTCAACGGCTGATTTAGGAAAACAAGTTGAGAAGTTAGATAAAGATAATTTTCAACCTTTGAGGTATAGATTGACAAATTACCTTAAAGGTAAAGGTTTATGGAGTCTAGTTACTGGAGATGATCCACAACTAGTGGACCTTCAAGATCCCAACATTACTCCAGCACAAAGGAGACCATTTGGTGATTTGGAAGAGAGGAATCGAAGGGTGATGTTCCAAGGTCATTTCACAAGTTATTTCTAACACTATGATTGGTCATGTGCAAAGCCTAGAGACAGCCAAGGAAGTTTGGGAAGCATTGGAGAAGGTGTATGTTACCTCAACAAGGTCTCGGAAGATGCAACTCAAGAACGAGCTCAACAACATAAAGAAAGGCTCAAGCCAAAGCATTAGTGAGTATACATTGAAGATCAAGGAGCTTCGAGATCAGCTAGCATCAGTTGGATGCAAGATAGAAGAGGAAGACATCGTCCAAACAGCCCTCAATGGCTTGAGGAGTGAAGAAAAGTGGAAGCCCCTCATCACAAACATTCTTTATAGAGATCCTCTATCAACATTCGACGAGATTACACCAAATCTTGTAGCTGAAGAGGTTGTTCAACAAGGAGAAAGCAACAAAGGTAAGGACAGTCATAGCCAAATGTTATATGCACGTCGAGGTAGAGGAAGGAACTCAAGAGGATGCTCACAAGGAAGAGGAAGAAGCTACGACAACACAAATTCCAGCCAACACAACTCGGAGGACAACAAGGACAACTCAAATGACAACACATATGGAAGAGGTCGAAGAAGAAATAGAAAAAGAGGTTGAGGTTCATCCAATCCTCATAAAGGTATAACATGCTATCATTGTGGTAAACTAGGACATTATGCAAATGATTGTTGGCAAAAGCATGGAAGGCTGAATGGAGGCAACCAAAGGAGCCAAAATAACTATGCAAGTACATCAAGTGAAGGAGACAAGCAAACCATGCTTGCCATGAAGCATGAGTACAACAATCCGAGAAGTGATGATAAAAAATGGTTTATAGATTCAGGTTGCAGCAACCATATGACATGCCAAGGAGATTTATTCACAAAGCTACAAGCTCCAAGTGGAAAAGGATGTATGGAGACCGATGATGAAACTCAGCACACAATTGAGCATGTTGGAGATATCAAGCTTGGAGACAAGAAGGTATTGACTGATGTTCTTCATGTTCCTACTATTGCAAAGAATTTGATTTCAATATGATAAATGGTAGAGAAAGGATATCATGTTATCTTCAATGAAAAAGGTTGCTTTATAAAGAATCCAAAAGAAGGATTCAAGATCATTGTTCAAGGAAGGAAAGAAGGTAGGATGTTCACTTTGGACATTCAACAACCACATGGAAAGGTAATGTATATTGAGTTTGGAAACAAGAGGATTGCTAAAATTGATTTGTGGCACAAAACGTTTGGACATATCAACATTCCCAAGCTCAAGGACATGAGCAACCATGAAATGGTAAGAGGTCTTCAAGGATTCAATGATGCTAGACTACATGAGTTTTGTGAAGCATGCCAACTGGGAAAGCAAACTCAAAAACCATTTAGGAAGAGCAACTATGTGGCAAGGAATGTCCTCGACTTGATACACACGGATGTATGAGGACCATCACAACAACCGTCGATGGCTGGTAATAGATATTTTGTCACTTTTATTGATGATCATTCAAGAAAAGTATGGATTTTCTGCATAAAACAAAAATCAGATGTGTTCTCCATGTTCAAGAGATATAAAGCACAGGTAGAAAAGAAAACAAGACGCTACATAAAGACCTTGAGGCCTGAGAGGAGCATAATATTTCTTCAAAGAATTTTCATATTTTCTTTATGAAAATGGCATCAAGTGACAATCCATATGTAGGTACATGCCTCAACAAAATGGAATTGCTGAAAGGAAAAATAGACATATCACACAAGTTGCAAGATGCATGCTCAATGAGATGAAGGTTCCACTAAACTATTGGGTTGAAGCAGCTAGTACGGTTGTTTATTTGATGAACAAGTGCACAATTTCTGGAGTGCATAGTTTGACTCCCGAGGAGGTTTACTCCGGTAAGAAACCTAATCTTACACATCTCAAAGTTTTTGGATGCATGTGTTATGTTCACATTCCTCAAGAACTAAGGACAAAGATGGAGCCAAAGTCAGAAAAATGTATTTTCATTGGATATTCATCGGAGAAAAAAGGATATAGGTGCTACAATCCAGTGACAAAGGATCTACGAGTCTCACGAGATGTGGTATTTGATGAGCTAAGACCATGGTTTGGAGACAAATGGAAAGAGAGGATTCTTGAAGAAGATTACGAAGATGATGGAGGTGTTGTCCAAGAAGAATTTCAACAAACAAGTACTCAAATATCAGGTCCAGAAGCTTCTACATCACATGGAGAAAGCTCAACATGGAAGGGGGGACTAAGGAGTCATTCCTCATCACCAACATCAAGTTATGAAAGATTTGAAGCTGAAAGTGCTGCCCAAAATCGTGATTCAAATGCAAGTGAAGGAGAGTATGAAGAGGTGATTAAACCAAAGGTAAAGTTGCACCGGTTGAAAAAGCAATATTCAAAAAGGAAATGAAAGGAGGTCTTCAAGAGCAAGGTATCCAATTCAAAGGCTGAGCTATGATAGCTTTATTGCAAAGCATTTTGCATATATGACATAGGTAGTCAAAGACAAAGAACCGGATGCATATGAAGAAGCATGTAGACAAAAAGAATGGCAGCAAGCTATGCAAGAAGAGATCAAAGGTCTCAAGGACAATCACACATGGGAGCTAGTTCCAAGGGTTGAAGGTATGAAGATTGTTCCAAATAAATGGGTGTTTAAAATAAAGAGAAATGTTGATGGTTCTCTAGCTAGGCATAAAGCTAGACTAGTAGCAAAAGGATTCAAGTAGAATCACAGCATTGACTATGAAGAGACTTTCAGCATGGTTGCAAAGATGGGAATAATTAGAACTTTGATTGTAGTGAGTGCAACAAGGAGGGGGCCATTGTACCAACTTGACATAAAACATGCTTTTCTCAATGGTGAACTTTAAGAAGAGGTATACATGAGTCAACCGATTGGATTTGAAGATAAAAAGCATCCAGATTTTGTTTGTAGATTGAAGAAAGCTTTGTATGGGCTAAAGTAAGCACCACATGCTTGGAACCAAAGATTGGTTGAGTACCTCACAAGGTGTGGGTACAGTCCAAGTAGTGCAGATCCCTCTCTCTACATGAAGACAGAAGAAGACAAGCAGGTATACATTTGCATATATGTTGATGATCTCATCATAACAAGAAGTAATGCTGCAGGAATACAAGACTCGATAAAAAGAAAACTCGATAAGGAGTTTAAAATTTCAGATCTTGGTGAGCTAAAATACCTTTTAGACATTGAGGTAGTCTATGGGAAAGATGGCATCTACTTGATGCAAAGAAAGTACCTGTTGGATGTTCTTTTCATATTTGAAATGAGTGAATGCAAATCACTCACTCAACCTATGGACACAAATGTGAAGCTATGCTCAAATGATGGAGAGAAGTTACATGATGTAACTACATACAAGATTATTATAGGTTCATTGATCTATGCTAAGATCACAAGACCAGATTTGTGTTATAACATTGGAGTTCTTTCTCGATTTATGCAAACTCCAACAAGTGAATATTTCAATTCAGCCAAATGAGTGCTAAGATATGTGAAGCACACAGTCGATCATGCCTTGTTTTATCGATATGATGAAGAATTGCAGGTAAAGGGCTTCAGTGATGCTGACTGGTCTGGTTCGAAGGAAGATAGAAGATCCACTTCAGGTTATGTATTCATGATAGGTAGCAAATCTATCACGTGGAGCTCAAAGAAGCAACCTACTATTGCACTATCATCTGCAGAAGCTAAATATAGAGGATTAGCCTTTGCAACTTGTGAAACTATGTGGATTAAGAAGATCTTGGCTGATATTGATGTGCAAGTAGAGACCATTCGAATTTATGGTGACAGCATGTCAAGCATTCACTTGACAAACAATCTAATGCTTCATGCACGAAGTAAGCACATAGAAGTGCATTATCATTATGTTCGAGAAAAAGTTGTGGACATAAAGTTCATTAGAACTAATGACTACGTTGCAGACATGTTTACAAAGTCCTTAGATGCTTCTAAGCTAAAGAGGTTCAAGGATGAAATCAACTTGCAGGATATGGCTGAAGGTGCAAGCTCACATGTGATCTTGAGGGGGAGTGTTAAAAATAAAGAAGTAAGATCATATATATTTTGCAAAAAGGATTTTCTTCAAATAGAAGGAAAATACAAAAATGAAAAATGGAAGCCTTTACTTCAACAAGTAGTGGAGTCCAAAAGAGAATCAATCAAAAGAGAATAAAATCCAAAAACTGAACTGGAAGAGAAGAGTGGCTGCTCAAAGTAGTGGAGGAGTTATGGAGAAGACCTCTCAAACTCATCATGAGAGAACGCAGTCATTTGGCTAAAAAAGAGGCAAGGGAGGACACTCATGAACAGAGGAAGAAGGTGTTGAAGTCCCCTTATAGATGGTTCATTTGGTTTTAGTCATTTTGTTCTCTTCACTCTCATAGACTATGTCCAGTCGCATACCAATTTTCAGGTAGCTTGATTGTGAGAGTCATATCTCTCAATATATGTATCCATTTTAGAGTTTAAATATTCATTGGGAAGCTTAAATATTCGTTGTGAGAATCATATCTCTCAATATATGTATCCATTTTTTTAGAGTTTAAATATTTGTTGGAAAGTCTAAATATTCCTCTATCTAAAACACTTTTATCAAATTCGTTATGCTCTGTGAGTTATTCAGTTTTTAGTGAAGTCCAGTTTTCAACCTAACTGAGTGGACATGCAACCTGTTTTGAGACAAAGAGTTGCCACACCAAAACTACTCCAAATTGAGTGTTTGCTAGCTCATTTGAAAGCTATTAGTATCTAGTTTGAGTGACCAAAGTTTCAAGTTCATTTCATTCTTCAGTTGATAGTGATTTTCATTTTAAGGTTCAGCTGTAGGTAAAAGTCTTGACATTGAGAAGGTCTTCTACACTTTTCATTGTGAATAGGAGAGGAATTCTCCAACAAAAGAGAACCTTCACTAAGTGATAAATAATGAAAAGTGATTACAAAGGGCCTTTTGAGGTAGATGTATCGGATTTGAAAAGCATGAACACTTAAAGGCCAAAATAGGCTATAATCCTCGAACCACAAATGTCCAAAGTTTTCATTTATTGCAATTGAGAACTTGCATGGTAAAGGACACAACACGTCATTCTTCCTTACTGTTGAGGATGACACAAGCAAAACGCGGCTATATGAGGACACCCCTCAGCACATGTGTGTTGAGGTAGTTATAAACGAACCCCTTCAGGAGATTGTTGAGCCTTTGAGCAATTCAAGTCAATTACCTTGTCTAGCCTTACCACCATCCCTATCCAATTGCTACCTTAGTGGGCCTTAATGCTTTATATCCTATTAGTTCCTAGGTGTTCAATCCTTGATTTTTGAAATTTGAAGGGTCCCATGGGTGCTAAGCCCAAACTTCATTGTACTTTCAATTAACTCAAAATATGTAGAAGATTAAATCTCTAAGATCAAACTTCCTTTAAAACAAATCATATGATATCATCACAACACTTCACATCACAAAATTTCATTCTACATCATAAAATTTGAATTAAAATTCATATGATATCATCCCACATTATAAAACTTGAATTAAAGTTCATATTTACATCATATCACATCATAATATTTGACTTCAAATTCATATCATATCCCTCCACATCATAACATTTGAATTAAAATATTATCACATTTCAGCATAATAATTGAAATTAAAATAAAAATTATATATTATTAGCATAATATTTGGATTTGAAAACATGATAAAAACAATTGAAAATCAGGTAAGATTAAATCAATATAGTTCAAAATACACATAAACCATTAGTCTTCGGTAACTTCAAATCATGTCTAAAAAGCTTTGAAAAACTCTAAGTGATTCTTGTACATCAACTCTTTAAGCTATATTCTTACACACTCACACACCCAACCACATAAGGTAGAGGCACCCATCTTTGAGGAACTCAGAGATACGTCCAGTCAAGACTTGAACCCAAGACTTCCTCCCAGAGACTTAAGGCAGTCTTGACTCAAGACTTCCTCCCAGAGACTCAAGGCATCAGACCACTAGGCTACGCAGGCTTGGATTGCTTTATCTTTCTTCCTTTCTTTGTTTGTAGTGAGTGGCCCATATGCTGAAGATCTTTCCCATCAACTGGTATCAGAGCACAGTTGTAGCAGCACATTACGAAGCTACTAAAGCCATGGTAAATAACTCTACTACAATTCTTGTGATGAGAATGCTCCTTTGATATACAGACAGATCTTTAATGCAGGCGACTTGAATTGCATCTTTGAAAAAAGCCAATATCCCTTGTAATCATTCTTCTCAGATGTCTTTGGGCCTGCGCCACTTTCGCCATGTTGAACTCACAGATTATCAAATACAAACCTGCTGTAGATCATTGAGCTGTTGAGCGCCATTTGTGGCATTAAATTCAAGGCACTGACAGTAGAATTCTTTTAGAATTTAGCACGCAGAATGGTACAACGTGGAAATGCAACCGAAGCTTACATTTTATTAGAGGTTTGGATATGAAAATGTAACGCAAACCTGAGGATGTGCAGGGATTTTGTATGTCATCACAGCAATATAAGAGTTCTCACTCATACAAAGCTTTTAGCGCAATCTATCACGTAGCTCATTTGAAAGCATTGAAGAAGATGATATGTTCTGCTCCGTGTCATCTCCGAAGCAGAAAGCTGTTGTATGCTTCCACTATTCAGAAGGTTGCGCATAAACTATGTGATCCAGTAGAAGATTAATTATGGAATTGGTTTTCCTTTGATAAGTACTACTAATAAGCCTTACGGTTCACCATTTATTCACATAGCTATTTGTGCTATCATGTCAGTCTATGAGGGAAGCGGGCACCAGTTTGGGTATGGAAGCATATCTTACTTCATCCACCAATTGACATTGGAGGTTAGCGCCATCGCTATTACTGCACGGATGTAATTGAAGAAAAAGGGGAGAGACAAGAGATGTGCAATCCAAGCCTGCATAGCCTAGTGGTTGATGCTTTGAATCTCTGGGAAGAAGTCTTGAGTTGATCTTACCAACTCCCATAACAGGATAGGAGGAGTTGTTGGTGCATGTAATAGTATTCCCTGCAGGGAAAGGTTCGGTTGAAGAGAAGAAACTGTGCTGCGAGGTAATATGTTTGGTTGCCCCACTATCAAAGTACCCACATCTACTGCAGACATGCACTGCTCATGAGAGATGAGTCAAAACTACAAACAGTAGTAAACGCCCATTCTTCTTCTTGCACAAGATTAGCAGACATGCACTACTATCAAAGTACCCACATCTACTGCCGACATGCATTGCTCATGAGAGATCAGTCAAAACTGCAAACAGTAGTAAACGCCCATTCTTCTTCTTGCACAAGATTAGCAGACTCTGTTTTTGGTGTAGAGGCCTCTGCAACAACCATTCCGGTCTCTTTCTTCTTTGCCTCTTTAGCAGCTAGTTTTGGACAGCTCTTGATTACATGATCATTTGCTTTACAGTATTTGCAAAACAATTTCTACTTTTTTTATTTCTTCTCATCTTTGTCTTCCTTCTTCGAGTGTGCAGCATTTGCAGATTTTGCTTACTAGTAGAAAAGCTCCATTTACCTTTGCCCTTCTGACTAGCCAGGAAATCTTGATCTGCAACACGCATAATAGACCTGTTCTGCCTAGACAGGTCTTCCTACAATAGAACAAAGACTAACTCCTCAAATGACAAGGCATTTGGATTGCCTTTCATCATCAAACAAAGAGTAGAAGCAAAACTCTGATATGAGTCAGGAGAACCATTTAGAACGGTCTGCACAAGTGAGCTAATTGGTATAACTTCATCGACAGAAATCAACTCTTCTTTCAAATCCTTGATCTTTGTGAGAAAACTGTCCATAGAATCACCTTCATTTATGTGCTCACTCTCCAATCGTTTTCGGAGGTAAGCACGGAGGCTAACATGAGCTCAGATCGCGATTTCGGCACCATAGAACGAAGCTGTTTTGATCTTTAAAACACCTTAGTATGCTTACCAAATTTCATGCAATTCTGAGACTGTAATCGGAGAGGTGTAGACAACACCATAGATGAAGCGGCAACCTCCTCTGATACCAATTGTTGGAGTTAGACATCTGCGGAAGCATGCGAACAACACGGAGGAAGAAAAATCTTGGAGCATAACACACAATACTGAATGTATTACCACTAGAATGTACAAAGATAAGTAGCCCATTAGGGAAATAAGCGTATATACAAGCGAGGGGGGGAAAAAACTCGTGAAGAGGGAAAAAGGTGCCCCGGCGATCCTAGAGTGTTCACACACATCACTACCTAAATATATCAACAAATTTTAGATCCTGCGAATGCTAAAAATCCTAATGTAGTTCTCCTATCATCCTTGGACCTTGCCCAATCTACAAGTGAATAAAATTTGAGATCCAAATTAGATGTATATGAGTAGAATATACCTTCATTGATAGCCCTCTTAAGGTACTTGTGTACTCTTTTAGTTGCATCCATATGTGGATTTCTTGGTGAATGCATAAATTGACTAAGTACTCCAACACTATAGGATATATCTACCTTTGTATATGTAGCATAAATTAGAATACCCATAAGGTTTTGATATTCTTTCACATCTTCTTTGTGTTCTCCTTCATATGCACTGAGTTTATGGTTCATCTGTATAGGTATCTCTACAAGTTTGATATGATCCATTTTGAACTTCAAGAGTAGATTGTCAATATACCTTCTTTGAGTCAAGTACATTCGGTGATCTGTGTAGATAACTTGCATACCTAAAAAGAATGTGAGTTCTTTAAAATCACTAATCTTGAATTCCACTTGCATGTCATTTTTTATTCTTTTTATCCCAATCACATCATCGCATGTCATAATTATATCATCTACATAGACACATAAGTAGATAACTTCATCATGACTATTTTTTATGAATAGCGATGGATCTGCATTGCTTGATTTGAATCTTTGATCCTGCAAGTAGGTTACCAACCTGTAGTTCCAAGCTCTAGGGGCCTCTTTTAGACCATCTAATGCTTTCTTAAGCTTGCATTATTAAGATAATTAGGGTTTTTATATCAATGGGTTTGTGACATATGTACCTCCTCACTTATCCATCCATTGAGGAAGTCATTGTTCACATCAAGTTGAAGTAGCTTCTAATTTTTTGTAGCTTCAACACCTAGCAAAGTTCTAATGGTGGTTATCATGGCCGCATGTGAGAAGGTTTCTTCATAGTCTATGCCATGTGTTTGAGCACATCCCTTAGTAATCTATCTAGCTTTATACTTGAAAATAGAGCCATCTGAATTCCTTTTCAGTTTGTACACCCATCTATAGCCTATTAACTTCTTGTTGGTTAGCATAGGAATCAACTCCCATGTGTGCATTCCCTTTAAGGTTTCTATTTCCTCTTTCCTGGATTTCTCCCAGTTAAAGTTATCTTTGGCTTCCTCGTAAGTAGAAGGTTCTTCTAAAATTAAATCTTTGGCCAAATAGATGGTATGTTAAGTCACAAATGATGTATCATATCTATAGCTTTCAGGTCATCTTCTATCCCTTGTTGATCTAGGAGTGCGTCTGGAGCATTCTCTACATTCCTGCATCTTAGCTTTTCCTATTGATTTTTAGAGTTTTTAATCTCTATATTTCTCATCTTGTTCTTCTTTTGGATCGTTTCTAGAGTCATGCATCATGCTTACCTAAAGGAAACAAATTTGTATCAAGATCATATGGTAACTTTACCTTTTGTTTTTTTCTTCATACCATGACCTATGTTCTTCAAATACAACATCCTTGCCTTTTGTGAATTGCTTTGTAGTTGGATTATAAAATCTATAGCCCATTTGTGTTGAGTCACATCCAATGAACACAACTTTGGTTGATCTTTCATCCAATTTCCCTCTTATTTTTTAAGGTACATGCACATATGCTAAACAACTAAAGACTTTTCGATGACCTAAGCTTGGCTTTCTTCCATTCCAACCTTCATAGGGAGTCATTCCTTGAAGTTATTTAGATGAAATTCTACTGATAAGACATAATCCAATAGACATTGATTTTACCCATAATAAATGTGGTAGCTTCTTTTCTTCAAGCATAGTCCTAGTTGTCCCAACTAGGGTTTTGTTCCTCCTTCAAGTAACATCATTTTGTTGAGGAGAGTATCGTGTTGACTTCTCTTTTGATGCATTTATCCTACAAGTATTCATCAAAAATCTGAAAAAAAATAGAGATATGAACAAAGGAGAAGAAGAAAACATGTATCTTCCTATCACCTATCAAGGATACACGATAAAGGCAATCCTAGACTTTGGATCAGGAGTTCTCATTGCCACCACTTCCTTATGGAAACATTGTGACAAACTAGCTTTAAGACCCATGAGAATGAAACTCCAAATGGCAGACTGACACATACAGAAGTCTCTAGGATTGCTAGAAGGAATCACTTTCACTACTTGTGGTGTGGAGTTTAAGCATGCCTTTGCTATTTGTGAATTTGGAAAGAACCATGTCTATGAGATGACTTTGGGAAGACCTTCTATGAGACAATTGCAAATAGTGCAGGACTGGGGAACCAATTCCTTGTACTTGCAACATTTAGGGGTAACTACCAAGGTTAATCTCAAAGACTATATGCATCAAGATGTACCACCCTTGCCATTGAAAACAATTAATGTAACACCAAAAGATATTGCACTAGTGCACTCCATAGGATCAGATCCTTCATGGATGCATGAGTATATGCAATTAAGGATGTGTAAACTTATGATAGAAGAAGAGAAGATATTAGAGGCCAGAGACATAGGAGCCATAGGAAACCATAGTTCACTCCAAAACCTAGCCTATGCACCTACGATCTTTCCAAAAGAGGCGTTTGAACCCATGGTTAGCCAAGATCTTAGCAACAATGGACATAGCTATAAAGGAAGAACAATGGAGTCTCCATTGTGATGAGGAAATCTGTGATATTTTGGGGTTCATGTGTGAACCCATAATTAAGGAATGTGAACCTACTATAGATGTACTGGCTCTAGCGAGTCATGAGAACTTAGAATCCATCATCATGGATCCTTTTTGTGCCTCAGACAAAGAGTACCTATAGTTGAAAGAGTCTAAGACTAAAGAATATAAAGAAATTTAAGAATGATGTGATGTAAGCTATGCAAGCACACACAAGAAGTAAGAGAAAAAAAATTAAAAAGACATCCCCCCACTTAAGAAGAAGACGAATCCTTGTTTGAAGTACTAGAAAACTTCAAGAAGTATGAGATTAGAACACATGAAAATCATGGTACAAATATCAGAGAGAAGCTCTAATGGGAGAAGCGTATGATAATAAAGAACAGAATAAGAAAGTTGTAATGATGATAGAGGACAAGGAGGAAAGACACACATATATAGGACAGGACCTGAGTGAGGAAGAAGAATGAGATTTGATAAGTCTATTAAGAGAATATAGGGATGTATTTGCTTGGAATTGCAAGGAATTGAAAGGAGTGGATCTGAACATATGTTCCCATAGGACCCACCTGACCTTAGAATCCAAGCCAACAAAGCAGAAGCCTTACACTTATCATGAAACTTATGCAACAAAGATGAAAGAAGAAATTGATAAGTTGATAGAAGCAAGATTTATCTATGAGATTGAGAAATGTGTATCCCCCATAGTTTTTGTGCACAAGAAGTATGGAAAACTATGCATTTGTATTAACTTGAAGAATGTTGATGTTGCCACTATAATTTGCTTCATACCACAGAACATCTACTACAACATGTAGTGTGCAAGGAAGTTTACAATTTCCTTGATGGATTCTTTGGTTATAATTTACTTGAGTAGCAACATAAGATGGCTTTTGCCATAGAATGGGGAATCTTTGCATTTCATGTGATGCCATTTGGACTCATAAATGCATCTGCTACATTCCAAAGACTCATGTGTCATGTGTTAAAGAATTCATGAGAAAGAATTTGGAAGTTTAAGTGGTTGATCTATGCACTCATTCCCACATAAGACACACTCACATCCTAGAAGTCAGGCATATCTTTGATAAATGTAGAGGATATTACAAAACTATAACTTGTGTCTTGTTTGACAACACTCAAATATTTTGAATCTCAAATACATGAAAACAATGTTTTTCTGAGATTGGGTTGTCACGTCAAAGTGAAACAATGTTCAAGCAGAAGTACTGCTTTTAGAGTTTTTGCATGTTGTGAATTGCTACAAAAAGAGCAAATGTGGATGGAATGAGTCAGCTTATGAGTGATAAGTAGACAAGAACCACTTCCATGCTTGGAGATTCAGAATGAAAAATTTCTTGATGGGAAAAATGCTACTAGAAGTACGTCGAAGGAGAGAACAAAAACACTCCACTGTTACCAGAGCGGAATTGAACTATGAACCAGTTAAGAGCATATGAGGAATGGAATCAAGGAGCATGAAAGGTAATGTATTGGCTATCTGTTAGCATATAGGCTAGCATGATTAGGGGGCATACAGGATGCCAAGACTCCAAAAGAGTCTTGGAATAGCTTGGTCACATTGTATGAGACCAATACAAAGAAACAGAAATTGCAACTAAAGAATGGGTTGCATACATTGGAGAAAAAGGGCATGTTGATAAGTGACTACACCTTGAAAACCAAAAGAATATGTGAGTCACTTGCATCTAATGGCATAAATGTAGATGATGATGATGATGATAAGGTAGAAGTGTGCCTTCATGGTCTAGGAGTTGCATATAAGCAGCTCAAAACTTCTATACAGACTAGGGAAAATATTCTAAATTTTACTGATCTTGTGTCCATGTTGATTATTGAAGAAAAGAATCTTGGTGAGGACTCGAACTCCCAAGAAAAACCTATTTTTGAGTAGGTATTCTACTCTGGTAACGGAAGAAGTAGAGGTATAGGCATTGGAAGTGGACGAGGACATAATAACCAAGACCAAAGTCAACAACAAAATCATGCAAGAGGTAGAGGACAATTTTGAGGTAGGGGGAGCCAAAGGGGCCACAGAAATTTCCAAAGAAATGATTTAGGTAATGATATTAAAGGATGTTGGGATTGTGGTAAACCTAGACACTTTGAACATGATTGCAGGATGAAGAATCAAAATAATAGAAGGCAGCAAAACAACTATCCATCCACAAGTGTAGATGATTGTGAGAAGTTGTTCATGGATCAACATCATATGGTGAATATGATGTCTGCTGATGTTTTGAAATTGAATGGTAATGTTTGGTATGTTGAATTAGGTGCTTCAAATCACATGAACAGTCACGCAGAATGGTTTAGTATTTTTGCAAAAATTTCCAGTTCTTGGATATATCAAAACAGGTGATGACACATCACACCCTATCGAGCATAAAAGAAAAATAGCATCATCTATGGAGGATGGAAAGATAAAAAATCTTGCTCATGTGCTACATGTTCCAAGTGTTGCATGTTCCAAATATAACAAAGAATTTGGTTTCTATTGGAAAAATGGTTGACTAAGGATTACAAGTCAGGTTCATTGTTGATGAGTTGTATGTAGAAGAGTACAAATAGGATGGACGATTGATTGTCAAAGGAAACAAAGTGGGTAGGATGTTCACCTTAAATGTGAAAATTCCTTAAATGAATGCAGTCATGTTTACAAAAGGTGCAAGAGTTATTGTTGATATAGAGATATGGCATAAACAAATTGGACATGCAAACTTGTAGAGGTTGAAATTGATGTAGTCCAAGGATATTATCAATGGACTACCAAATTTCAAAGTTGCAGAAATGCAAAAGGTATGTGCAACATGTCAATTTGGTAAACAATCAAGAGCATCATTTTTGCATGACAAGCATGTTAGTGAGAATGTGCTAGAAATAGTACATACACATGTTTGGGGTCCTGCAAAGACCACATCTATGGGTGGTTGTAGGTTTTATGTTACTTTCATTGATGACCATACACGGAAAGTATGGGTATACTTCATGAAACAGAAGAGTGAGGTGTTCACTCACTTCCAGAATTTTAAAGCTATGGTGGAAAAGTAGACAGGGAAGTATATTCAAGCATTAAGGTTTGATGGAGGAGGTGAATACATGTCAAATGAGTTCAATAGCTTTCTTAAAAGTCCTGGAATGCGACATCAGTTTTCATAGAAGTGCACACCACAATAGAATGGCATTGCTAAATGCAAAAATAGACATATTGCAGAAATAGCAAGAGCTATGATGGCTGAGAACAATATGCCTCTTCGTTATTGGGCAGAAGTTGTGCATACTCTTGTATACATCATGAATAGAACTCCAACTGCTATTGTACATCAAGTTACACCTCAAGAGAAGTTTACAGGTAAAAACCCAAACTTTTCACACATGAAAGTTTTTGGTTGTATTGCATATGTACATGTTCCAGATGAGTTGAGGATGAAGCTTGATCCAAAGTAGAAAAATGTATCTTCATTGGATACTCCCTTGAGCAAAAGGGATATAAATGTTATAACCCACTCACACGACAAGTGAAGGTAAGCAAAGATGTGGTATTTGAGGAAATGTCAAGCTTCTATGGAGATGCCAAAGAAGGAGTGAATCTTGAACCAAATGACAAAGAAAATGTTGAAAAAATAAATGCAGAATCTCACGTTTTGAGTGGACCGAATGCATCACCAAGCAATAGTTCCAACCCAAATCCTTGGAGTGGAAGATTGCATGGAAATTTCAGTCCAACAGATTCATCAAATACATCGAAGAAAACTAAAGAAAAGCTTTTTGGTAGTACGTAAACACCTACAGGTTTTGAAGACATTGATGGAGATTCAAGCGGTTTAGAAAAAAGCCTTGATGAGGAACTTGGATTGCCCTTTGTGAAGACTCTAGGAGTATTAAAGGCACATGCAAATGATCTTTCAGATTCACCATCTAATGATGGGAAAATTTGAGTTGATGATAGAGTGCATTAGTGGATGCACTTGAAAGTGGGTATGATTTAGGGGGTATGGGAATGGGGATGGGAGAAGTGGATGTCTTGGAAAGCATGATAGTGGTTGAAGGTTACGTTGGTGGAGGGGGGATAGGGGATGGTGGAATTGTGGGGTGTGGGGGAGGTGCAGTGAGTGGTGGTGATATGCCCATGGGATTGGATGTGCTAGTGAGTGAAGTGTCTACCATGAATATGGGAATGGAGGGTGTAGTTCTCGAGACATAATACATTGAATCTCTAGAGCATAATGGGACATATGAATATGATACATCATTTATAGAACCTAGTTGGGAGTACAAGTAATACGAGCTATAGCATCTTCCAACCATACTTAAACCTAGGAATCGAAAACACGGAGTATCAACTAGTGGATTCTCTGATTGAGTTAGGAGCAGCTCTAAGTTGTATATGAGTGTCGTTAACCACACTTCTCCAAACAACCATAAGTCCCACTAAAGCATGTATGATAGGAATTGGAGGTCAAGTTAAAGACTGTGTTGGAGAAGCCCTAATATCCCTTCACTTAGGAAATTCCACTATGTAGCAAAAAGTTTTGGTATGCAAAGACGAAGACATGATTGAAAATCTCATCCTAGGGTAAGACTGGATTATTGAGAATGCAGTGAGCATACATCTCTCACAAGGATACATAACAACCAAAATAGAGCATAAAAAAATCTTTAGTTTGCTGGAAGAAAGGCCATCTCAAATCCATATGTCATCAAACCTAAAGAAGAGAACTTAAAGGAGGAGAAAGAAAATGAATCAATACAGAGTATATCCCAAGAATACCCTAATTTAGAATTGTTTGCAAATAGGCAAGTGTTGCATGATGGTTGACCACCTCGCCCATGAGAAATGAGCCTAAGCTAGAGAGTGAGGACATTACTTTTCTACCTGCCTACACTATAAGAAGAAAACCTACATGGATGTCTAATGTCCAAACATCACATCCATGCAATACTCATCTACAATGGGTATGAAAGGATCAAATGACTCAACCAATCAACTCAACATAGAAGAAGATCAGCCATTTAGTGGAAACACGAAGGGACAACCACTATTTGCAATCGCAATCGTATAAACAACTATCTCTTCGTGTATGGCTTCCGAAGTCATTAGAAGAAGCCCAGAGGACACAACAATGCATATGGATCCTGAAAACAATCAAACAAATTGCAAATCAAGAAATAGAAAAGCTCAACAAGATATCATACCTGCAGCGTGCAGCAAAGAAGTCTATAAAGACTCACCAAGGGTACCAAAAGAACATGACATCTAACACTCAAACCACAAGTAAGAAGGAGACAAGGACCATAGAACAAGGAGGTTGATAGAAACAAATGCCTCAAGCACAAACTATCAAGTGGATATGGAGACCTAAAAAGCAGCAAGGACAGGAACAACAGATTCAACGATATTCTACTTGCACTCATGAAGAGTCCATTGCACCTAGACTATGCACGACAAGGCCACATTACAAGGCCATGCATTTGGCACATTGGCTCGTCAATAAAAGTACTGGAGCACATTCCTGCAATTGGAATAGGACTTAGCTTCTCCTATCATAGGAATGACCATATATTTTAAATATGCTTCGGCTAGCATTAATTTGTTTTCTTTCAGCAGTAAAAAAAATTTAAGAAAAGTGTAGTAAGAGACATTACTTATTTATACAAAGGGGAATGGAGCGACAAAAGAAGAAAAGACATATCACTGAACCACACATAAACACATGAATTGGTTTCCCCTGTAAGCTGATTCTTTCCTTTATTACAAGTGCAGATGGCTTCCGAAGATTCTAAGGCAACCATTCAAGAAGAAGTACTTGAATTTCCATTGCAAAGTGTAACCAAAGCCAAGGGCCATTGGTTTCGAGAAGAACAACCGACAGGCAAACATCTATTCTTGGTGACCATAAAGATCATGGAAACAGATCATCAGTTCCTTGTGATGTCCAAGGACTTCAAAGTCTTACATGAACTCCCATCGACCATGTGTTGACAAAAGCAAGAATTCATAAGTACTTCGAGCTACCCATTTATAAGCCGGATTTTCAACTATATACTCAGGTTATGAACACTCTTCAACCGTCTCTACATAATCCTTTAGTGCCCGAAGCAAAAGTTCTCAATGCGAAGGAGAATGTGTGATTATACAGTTCACACACGACTTGGTTAAAGAAGCATTTGGATGGGAGAAAGATGGGAATGTTGATGTATAAAACACCACAAGAAATGAATTAATGTGACACTAGAACACCTCTATGGTCACCATTAACTCATTGCCACTCCAAACTTTGAGAAAGGATAGCCTAAAGTGAGAACTTTGCTTCTACAGAAATTCCTAGTCACTGAAATGACATACCTTCAGTATTTTGCTAATTTCTCCTAGCTCAAGTATTATTTTTTTATGAAACTTTATAGGCTGAAACTAGAAGAGTAGAGCTTTCCAACAAGCTATCATATGCATCAAACGGATCTCTAGAACTCAAGTTATGGCCTTCACAAGATGACCCTGTATGACCTTCCAAAACTAGAAATTTTTACCTGTTTTAGTATTCTTGATGTCCAAAAATAAAAAATTCGATGCCTGGCATCGAATTTCAGTCCAAGTCGATGCCGGGCATCGACTTTGAGCTTTTTTAGGCCCTTTTTCTGCACCAGAAATACTCTCTTTTACACACACATGAAGAAGACCACTTGTATGCTAGAAGTCGATGCCAGGCATCGACTTTATGCTCAAACTCGATGCCAGGCATCGAGTTGCTCCACAAACTTCATATTTTTAAAAGATTCAACAACAGTTAACACACAGAGAATGAAAAAATGACTTTTGAGCCAAGATTCGATGCCAGGCATCGAATTGCTCAGAAAACTTGAACTTTTGAATTCATCACACAGTAGGCAAACATGGAGATGATGAAGAGAGACTCATACACAGAACTTTACTCAGTTCTTCTCATAACTATAAAAAACTCAGAAGTTTTACAGGTGCTTTCTCACTCAGAGAAGCCCGACTATACTCAGTCATACAAAAATGAGTTCTTCTCACTTTCTCATTGTCTTCCTCCTTCTTCTTCTCTCTCTCTCTCTCATCGCGTCAGTTAATACTAACTAACTTATATAGATTTTCTCATTCCCGTGATTTTTAAAAAAACTTCTAGAACTAAAGTGAACTAACTTTACAAGTATGATACACTTGTGAATTTGTCCCTTCACATAGGCATGGGGTTTTCTTCCTAAGATTTGACCTTCAAATATATGTCCAATTAGTGAGTGTTTCTCCAACAGCTCCCCCTCAATCACTAATTGACATTCCCTGTTTCTTCATATCTTCTTCTTTTCTTTTACTCCTGCCATGCTTTTAAATCTGCTGGTCTTCACACCATCCAAGCTCTTTGTCATTATGTCTGCTAACTGATCTTTAGTAGAAATGTACTCCACTTCAATCTCCTTCTCCATTACCTTTTCTCTGAGAAAATGATACTGTATCTCTATGTGCTTTGTTCTTGCATGAAATACTGGATTTGCTGCAAGATAAAGTGAACTCATATTATCTCCATGTATTGTAGGTGTACCTTGATCAATGCCTAAGCTCTTGAACAATGTCTGCATCCATATGACTTCCTTAGCTGCTTCCACAAGTCCTTTGTACTCTGCTTCAGTTGATGATAATGCTACTGTATGTTGTTTCTTTGAACACCAACTTACAAGCTTATCACCAATGTATATCATGTAACCATGAGTTGATCTCCTGTCATCTTGATTACCTGCCCAGTCTGAGTCACTGTAGGCTCTCAACTTCAAATCTGATGTAAAAGGATAATATAATCCTTCCTTTATAGTTCCTTTGATATATCTGAGAACTCTTTGACCTGCAATCCAATGTGGATCCTTTGGACAATGCATGAATTGTGACAAAACTCCCACTGCATAACTAAGATCAGGTCTTGTTAGTGTAGCATAAATCAAACTACCCACAAGAGATTGATACTTCCTCATATCTTTGTAGTCTGCACCATCATATTTACTGAGCTTGTGATTAACTTCAAGTGGAGTTGAAGCTTCTCTGCAATTTTCCATATCAAACTTCTTCAATAGATTTAGAAGATACCTTTCTTGTGATACATATATGCCATGATCTGTATAAGTGACTTCCATTCCAAGAAAGTATGATAACTTTCCTAGGTCACTGATCTTGAATTCTTTTTCAAGCAATCTCTTTACCTCCTTGATTCCTTCATCTGAAGTACCTGTGATTATAATGTCATCTACATAAATACAAATGTAGATTGTACCTTCCTCTGTTCTTCTGATAAGTAGACTTGGGTCTGCTTTTGAACTTTGATATCCAAGATCATTGAGATACTTCACCAGTCTATAGTTCCAAGCTCTTGGAGCTTGCTTCAATCCATACAATGCTCTTCTCAACCTGCAAACAAAATTTGGATACCTGGAATCTATAAACCCTTGAGGTTGTTCCATGTATACCTCATCTGATATGTATCCATTCAAGAATGCATTCTTTATATCCAATTGACTTAGAGTCCATCCTTTTGAAGCTGCAATAGCAATGATTGTCCTTATAGTTGACATCTTAGCTACAGGACTGAATGTCTCATCATAATCTATGCCATAGGTCTGGGCATAGCCTTTCACCACCAATCTAGCTTTGTATCTGGCTATACTTCCATCTGCAAGCTTCTTCACTTTATAAACCCATTTATTTCCAATTACTTTCTTACCATTTGGTTTAGGAACAAGTTCCCATGTCTTGTTCTCCTCTAGTGCATTGAACTCTTCCTTCATTGCTTCTTCCCATTGCTTTTTACCTTTAGCTTCATCATAGTTCTGAGGTTCTTCATCATCTTTGACCATATATGCATAGTTCTTCTGAGTTATGTAAGAAGTATCATAAGAATACCTTTCTGGTTGTCTTCTAGTCCTGCTTGACCTTCTTGGTTCACATTCTTCATAAGTGTCTGGATACACCTCTTCATCAAATATAGGAGCTTCTTCATTCATTCTTGTTAATCCACTTCTGGATGTACTTGCTTGCATATAGTCTTCATCTCTATTCACCTGCACAATTGATTTTCTTTTCTCACATCTTCTTACCTCTTCTTCAAATTCTTCAGCTGTATGACTTTGATCTGCATACCAACTTTTCTGTTCATCAAATGTAACATCTCTAGAAACAATAAATTGTTTGGTTAGAGGATTCCACAATCTGTAACCCATCTGCTTTTCATCATAACCAATGAACACATATTTTTCTGCCTTTGGTTCAAGTTTATGCCTAAGTTGTGATGGCACATAAGCATATGCAATTGATCCAAACACTCTACAATGATCTAGTGTTGGTTTCTTACCCCACCAAGCTTCATATGGAGTCATTCCATTCAGAGCTGCACATGGTAATCTATTCACAAGATATGTAGCTGTATTTACAGCCTCAGCCCAAAGATAATTTGGACAGTTCTTCTCCTTTAGCATAGCTCTAGCAAACTCAACCAAAGTCCTGTTCCTTCTTTCTGCTACACCATTTTGTTGTGGTGTATACCTGCAAGTTATTTCTCTCTTAATACCTGCATTCCAAAGATAATCATTGAACTCTTGGGAGAAGTATTCTCCCCCTCCATCAGACCTCAGTCTCTTAAGCTTTTGACCTGTGACTCTCTCTGCATATGCATGGAAATGCTTGAAAGCTCCAAACACTTCTGATCTTTCCTTCAAAACATATAATGTTATCCATCTTGTAGCATCATCAATAAAAAGAACATAGTACCTTGAGCCACTGATAGATCCTTCTTTTGTTGGTCCCCATACATCTGTATGAATGAGCTCAAGTACTCCATCATGTTTGAATCCTTTCTTCTGAAATGGTAACCTGTGTGCTTTACCCATTTGACATGCTTCACATTTATAAACCATATGTTGACTTTGCACATTTGGTAATCCTAGTACAGACTGATTAGCAACCATAGCTTTAATTCCTCTTTCATTGAAATGACCTAATCTCTTATGCCAGAGATCAAGTTCTGTAATCACTGCTTCACCATGTGTGAGCAAAGCTTGACCAATGTTCCCTTGCACTCTTAAAGTAAAGAGTCTACCTTCTTTCTTACCAGAGACAATCTGATTATATCCATTCTCTGGATCTTCCACAAATACTCCTTCATTTGTAAACCTGACTTGAAAACCTTTTTCAACTATCTGTCCCACACTAATCAAGTTTTTAGGTATTGTAGGAACATACAAAACATTGGTTAGCAAATCTGCTCCACTCTTGCATTTCACTTTTCCAATTGAATGTACACTATGTCTTGTATTATCACCAGTTTGAACTGTGTGACTAGAAATGCCTTTTTCCAAATCTGACATCAATTCTATGTTTCCTGACAAATGATTAGAACATCCAGAGTCAATGTAAAATACCTTTAGATCTTCTTTGTCTGATGTGCTGATTGAATTCATCATCAATGATGTATGACTTTCATTCTGTGTGTCATTTGCATAGTTGTATAGGTGGTGTTGTAGGATTGATTCTGTCCCCAACTTCTTCCTCCACCTCTACCATAGCCTCCTCTTTGACTTTGTCTACCTCTTTGAAAATTACTTTGATATCTTCCACCTCGACCTCTGCTATTGTTGTTTTGATTCTGATTTGATCCTTGTTGATTGTGCCAACAGTCATGAGCCAAATGATTACTCAATCCACAGATCCAGCAAGCCTTTTTGTTGTTATTTTGATTACCTCTTCCTCTTCCAAAACCTCTTGCTCTTCCTCTGCCAGTGCCTTTACCTCTTGCATAATAAGCTTGAGAATTAGACTCCTCTTCATCCTTTGCTTTACCTTTATCTCCTTTCTTCTTATTCTTCATGTACATTGCAGAACTTTGACCTTTATCTCCATCTCCCTTCAAGTCTTGCTCATATGTGAGCATCAAACCAAGCAACTGGTTCAAATCTGGAACATAATGATTTAATGAAAGTTCTGTTGATAAGACAAAAGGTTTCCACCTTTCATCCCCTCTCAAGCCTGCAAGTAGTTGAGCAATCAATCTGTGATCTTCAACATCTTCATCTATGGATCCAAGACTATCTGCTAGATCCTTCATCTTAGTGACATAATCACTAATGGTTTGACTTGGCTTCTTCTTGAATGTTGTAAACTCTGACCATAGACTTGCTTTCCGTGCTTTAGTAGTGCTTTGGAAATGATATTCCAATGCATTCCATATATCTTCTGATGATTCCAATCCTCTGATGTGTGGTAGCAAATGATCTGAGATTGTATTGTAGATGTAGGCTTTTGCACTTGCATCCTTCTTCTGCCAATGCTTTAAAGCATCAAGTTCTTCTTTCTTTGGTCGGCTTTCATCTTCAAATACTGGCTTCTCTTCTTCACCTGTTACATATACCATGAGATCCTTACTCATAAGTAAGGCTTCCATTCTCATTACCCATGCGGGGTAATTATCTCTGTCCAGTTTGTCAATGGAGATATGATCTGCCATAGTTCTTTCCTTCTGCTGCAACCTGTGAGCTTAAAGGATAAAGGATAATACCTTTTGAAGTTCTTTGTGTATGAGGATACTTCGAAAGTAATCTTTTGATGCCTTGTGTCTTCAAATGCTTCACCTTTCAAACTTTAATGGAAAACTTTACAAAACTTCTCGTACCTTTGTCGTCTTCTGCTCTCGAGAATCTTTCTGCTCTGATACCACTTGTTGATGTATAAAACACCACAAGAAATGAATTAATGTGACACTAGAACACCTCTATGGTCACCATTAACTCATTGCCACTCCAAACTTTGAGAAATGATAGCCTAAAGTGAGAACTTTGCTTCTACAGAAATTCCTAGTCACTGAAATGACATACCTTCAGTATTTTGCTAATTTCTCCTAGCTCAAGTATTATTTTTTGATGAAACTTTATAGGCTGAAACTAGAAGAGTAGAGCTTTCCAACAAGCTATCATATGCATCAAACGGATCTCTAGAACTCAAGTTATGGCCTTCACAAGATGACCCTGTATGACCTTCCAAAACTGGAAATTTTTACCTGTTTTAGTATTCTTGATGTCCAAAAATAAAAAATTCGATGCCTGGCATCGAATTTCAGTCCAAGTCGATGCCGGGCATCGACTTTGAGCTTTTTTAGGCCCTTTTTTTGCACCAAAAATACTCTCTTTTACACACACATGAAGAAGACCACTTGTATGCTAGAAGTCGATGCCAGGCATCGACTTTATGCTCAAACTCGATGCCAGGCATCGAGTTGCTCCACAAACTTCATATTTTTAAAAGATTCAACAACAGTTAACACACAGAGAATGAAAAAATGACTTTTGAGCCAAGATTCGATGCCAGGCATCGAATTGCTCAGAAAACTTGAACTTTTGAATTCATCACACAGTAGGCAAACATGGAGATGATGAAGAGAGACTCATACACAGAACTTTACTCAGTTCTTCTCATAACTATAAAAAACTCAGAAGTTTTACAGGTGCTTTCTCACTCAGAGAAGCCCGACTATACTCAGTCATACAAAAATGAGTTCTTCTCACTTTCTCATTGTCTTCCTCCTTCTTCTTCTCTCTCTCTCTCTCATCGCGTCAGTTAATACTAACTAACTTATATAGATTTTCTCATTCCCGTGATTTTTAAAAAAACTTCTAGAACTAAAGTGAACTAACTTTACAAGTATGATACACTTGTGAATTTGTCCCTTCACATAGGCATGGGGTTTTCTTCCTAAGATTTGACCTTCAAATATATGTCCAATTAGTGAGTGTTTCTCCAACAGGGAACACTGACCTAAAGGATGAAAACCATGGAACAAAGACCTGCACATTCATGGACATTAATCGTGTGGATATTGAAGAGGAGATCAGGCTCATACATCAACATTTATGCTTTCCATGCATTTTTGGGGTGATTCTTGGAGCCATTTTGGAGTACTTTTGCGCATAATTCTCTTATAAAAGCTCAAGAACATCAACAAGAGTGCTCTTTGTACTTCTTTGACAATGAATATTCACCTTTGGGGTTGTGTTGTTCAGCCACACTATAAAATCTACAAGTTTCTCAAAAGGTTTTAGTTGTGGTGGGAATAGCCACCGCAAGTTTATGTAAGATTTTTTAACTAAAAGAATAGAGTTGATATACACTTGTAGGTGTTGTTGGCTAGTGTTTGGGTTGTGATTTCAGCCTTTAAGTGCCATCTTACTACATATATTGAGCACATACACACTATGCATGCTTCTGTGGATATTGCTTACGTACGTCCATGTGGTCATTGATATAGCGTTTATGTTTTTGCATGAAGCCTTTGACATTGATAAAGAGGGTCATGGTGAGGTTTTCGTAAATGCGAGACACCTAGATGTTAGGGTCTTTTTGGTGATGCAGGAGGAAGACTTACCCAGCCTCACCATAGGAGATGCATGCTACTTGTTCATAGGTGTTGGATAAGCCAAGTTGGCTTCTTTCGTTAACTGATTATATGCAATGGAGTAAGTGATTGCCTATGCAGATTTACATGATAATATTTGCAGTTTTATGAGCATTTCGCACTTATCATATTCTCATTTTGCAAAGGATACTCTAGCAAAAGTTTTCTAGATTTTGCCTTTTGTCAACTATATAGGGGTCGATTTACTCCTTGATACATTTATTGGTGTGAGCATATATATTCTCCCAAAATCCATTGGTTGGTCATCATACTCATTAATCCATTTCTTTGGAGAGAACCTGTTAATTTTTCCCAAATTTTGACATTTGGTCATCCTTTTTTGAGCCTTATTGGTGTTTGGACTCTTCTAGCTCCATTATCATTCTTGACGATTCTCAATCATCATGGAATCAAAAATCTCAGGCACATATGGCAGATCAAGGTCTAGTGCCATAATTCCTAGAAAGAGTTATAACTTGCAGGGCAAAGATCATTTTGAGATCCAAAAAATTGATGACACAAACTTTGCTCTATGGAAGAATCAGATTGAAGATGTGTTGATTCAGAGGAGGCAATGGAATCTAGTAAATGGAATCTCAAAGAAGCCTACTGACAGGATGAAGATGATTGGGATGAGTTGGATGAAATGGCTAGGACTACAATTCGATTGCACCTAACAGATAATGTTTACATTATCTAATTGTGAAAGTGCAAAGGAGCTTTGGAAGAAGTTATGCAATAGATATGAAAAAAAACGGCATCAAATAAAGTATATCTAATGGGAAAACTATATCATCTTTGCATGAAGGACACAAATAGTGTTGCTAGTCATCTGAATGAGTTTGATGCTATATTCTCTTAGTTATAGGCTCAAAAAATGCACATGGATAATCAAATGAAAGCAACCTTGTTGTTATGCACCTTGCCATCATCATGGGATACATTTTGTACTGCTATTAGCAATAGTTCACATGGTGGTAAATTGATCTATGATGACATATGTGGAGCACTCTTTAGTGAGGAGATTTGTAGAAAATATATGGTTGGCACTCATAGTGGAGATGCATATAATGTTTGTGATTCTTACCACGGAAAGAATCAGCAACATGGTAGGAGCAAGAACAAGGAAAAGAATGACCAACAAAATAAGAGAAGAAGTAAATCAAGGAAGAGGGATATTGGCTCCCATTATTGTGATTAGAAAGAACACATGAATAAAGTCTTCTATGCATTAAAGAATGCTAAAGGTAAAGGGAAAAATGTTGATGGGCATGTTAAACAACTACTTGCACCATCTACTTCAACTGTGAAGATTGAAGAAATCAATGCTATTTCTAATGATGTTGATGTGTTGACACTTTACAGTATTGTGCCTACTAAGGCTCTTATGGCTGACTCTCTTTCTCACATGTGGCTACTAGATTCTGGTGCTTCTTTCCATGTGACACCACATAGAGAATAATTCTCTACTTATGCAACAAAGTCTTTTGGTACTGTGAGAGTTGGTGATTCTTATCAGTGTGACATTGTTGGGATTGGAGATGTGGTTATGCAGTTCATTGATGGTTCAAATATTACTATGCATAATGTACATCATGTACCTTGATTATCATGTAGTTTGAAGTCAGTTGGTCAACTTATTGACGTTTGTTACAAGGTGGTCTTCTATGCTCAGTCCTTTCACATATCAAAGGGAAATATGGTTATTGCAAAAGGAAGCAAAGTTGGCTCATTTTATCCTTTATTTGTATCACAGAAAGAACACTTGTTAGCTATTACTGAACAACCTATGGCTTGTATTTGGCATGGCCATTTGGGCCACATATCTCATAGTGGAATGGAAAATCTTTCTCATTCTGGCTACCTACTTGTGTTGTATTTCTCTGATTTTTCATTTTCTAAGCATTGTCAATATGGAAAGCAAACTACGAATGTGCACAAGATGCACATTGACTATTCAATTCAGCCTTTAGACCTCCTTTATACAGATGTGTGTGGTCCTATGCCCACAAGATTATTAGGTGGTTCTCTTTACTTTGTCACTCTCATAGATGATGCTACTAGAAAAGTTTGGGTATATCCTATCAAAGTAAAGGATCCGATATTCCCTACTTTCAGAAAATGGCTTGCTTCAATAAGGACTAAAAGAACTAAGCTTAAGGCTTTACATTCAGATAATGGAGATAAGTATACCTCACATGAATCCAACCTTTCTTGTCAATCTAGAGTAGCATATTCAGGATAGAGTAGCTTCTATGTTGCATCATGCAAATCTTTCACAAAGCTTTTGGGCAGAAGTAGTATTAACTACAGTTCATGTGATTAACCTTTCACCTAGTACTGCCAAAGGTTTGAAAGTGGCACAAGAGTCATGCACAGGGAAGCCACCATATTATGATCATCTTTGAGTTTTTGGGTGTAAAGCATATGTTCCTATACCCAGGAACCTTAGACAAAAGTTAAACCATAAGTCAAAGAAATGCATTTTTCTTGGATATGGTCAAGAAGGCCAATTGGGATATCGCTTATGGGATCTAGAAACAAGATTAGGGATCAGAAGTAGTGATGTCATTTTCAATGAGTATAAGATGCATAATCAACCCATTAAGGAGGTTGAAGTGAGAAGAGTGGTGTTTGAGGATACTAGTCCTCCAATTAGCATGCATAAAAATGTTGCACATAAGGATGTTCAAGAGAATGTCTGATTAGATCAATCTGCAAATATTCGAGTTCAGCAACCATTGAGACACTCTACACATGTCTCACATCCACTTGATAGATATGTTCTAGGTTTGGATTTTGTTATGCTAAGAGATGATAGTGAGCCTTCTTGCTACAAAGAGGCCATGCAGATAGAGGATCATGTCAAGTGGGTGTGCCATGAAGAGTGAGTTGGATTTTATTCACAAGAATGGTACTTGGGATTTAGTACCTTTGCCAAAGGGCAGGAAAGCTTTACCATGTAAATGGGTATATTAACTAAAATTCACATCAAATAATGCTTCTCCAAAGTATAAAGCATGACTTGTTGCAAAGGGTTTTAAGCAACAACTTGGTTTTGATTTTGAGGAAATCTTCTCTGTAGTGGTCAAGATGACTACTTTGCAAATATTGCTTGGATTTGTTGCAACGGAGGACTTAGAGCTAATCCAAATGGATGTGAAAACTGCTTTCTTGCATGGAGATATTATAGATGAGATCTATATGGAACAACTAGAGGGTTATGTAGTTCTTGGCAAAGAAAGTCTAGTTTTTAAGCTGAAGAGGAGCTTATATGGAATTAAATAGTCCACTAGATAATGGTACCAAAAGTATGATGCTTTTATGAAGTCTTAAGGCTATTCCAGAAGCAATGAGGATCATTGTCTCTACACAAAAATATGCTCAGAGGGCAACTTGATATGCTTGATACTTTATGTCGATGACATGTTGATTGCTCGGAAGTCCTCTTATGACTTGTTAATTCTCAAAAAGAAGTTGTGCGACATTTGATATGAAGGATTTGGGGGATGCCAAACATCTTCTTGGCATGCACATTACTCATGATAGGAGTAAAAGATGCATATAATTATCTCAAAGTGGGTACATATCAAAAGTACTTCATAGGTTACATATGTAGGGTGGAAAGGCATTGAGTACAAAATTACACACATATGTGAAATTCAACAAGGATGATTGCCCCAAATCAGATGAGGAAAAGGAATTCATGACCAAAATTCCTTATCAATCTATTATTGGTAGTCTCATGTATGCTAAGGTAGCTACAAGACCACACATTGCATTTGTAGTGTGAGTTGTGAGTAGATATATGTCAAATCCTGGCAAGAAGCATTGGGAAGCGGTCAAGATGTGAGTGACACTAAGGACAAGTGTCTATGCTTAGGTAGAGGGAAAGTATCCATTATTGGTTACACATATTCCGATTATGTTGGTTGTGTAGATAATCATAAGTCTACATTAGGGTACATTTTTCATTTTGTTGGAGGTGCCACCTCTTGGAGATCTCATCTTCAAGAATGTACAGTTGTTTCTACTATAGAGGCTGAGTATGTTGTAGCAAGTAAGGCATGTGAGGAAGCATTGTGGCTTTCCTGTCTTGGTTGGATATGGGTCTACCTCAGCATGTACCTCATTTACTTAGTGATAGTCAGAGTGCCATTACATTGGCCAAGAATATAGAATATCATGCAAAGACCAAACACATTTAGGTGAGGTATCACTTCATTAGAGACTGCTTAGCCATTGAGTGGATTATTCTTGAGAAGGTTCATACTCAAGATAATGCTTCAGATGCTTTGACTAAATTTCTACAATAGGATAGCTTTTGGCATTGTTGTCACTTGATTAGGGTTAGTTGATTCATGACCTTACACAATTGCATGTATACTGTGTAACATGCCCATCAGGTGGGAGGTATAGTTTGTATACTTACACTTAGGTATTCTTTATCATTTCATATGGAATTAGATTTTAATTCTAAAAAAGGTTTCCTAAAAGGAATTAGTGTTGATGATTGTATTAGGACTCCAGTAATTTATATGTATCCCTATACAAAGTTGAGGAACCCGATGAGAAAAGTCTTACCACAATAGAGAGGAAGTCAGATGACTTTGAGCCTCCCAAACACTTCAAGAAATACAAAGTAGAAAGCTGACAAATTGTGGCTTTAAGACCTAAGCATGAGGCCAAAGTAGGAGAATAATATGAAAATCAAGAAATGAAAAAGAAAGTGGTATTTATAGTAGAGGATGGAGAGGAAAAGTGCACTGAAATTGGAAGTGATCTATCAGGCATAGATGAGACTCAACTAAAAGAGTTGTTCCAATAGTATCAAGATGTTTTTGCCTAGTCAAATAGAGCTCTGAAAGGGGTTGGTCCTCATAATTTTTCCTATAGAAACCTTATGGAACTACATGCAAAACCCTCAAAACAAAGTCCTTACACTTAGAATGATGTACATTTGGACAAAATTAAAGAGGAAATATATAAGATCTTATAAGCGGGTTTCAGCTGATTTGGGTGTTGTTCAGTCTTCTACCACCCATGTTCATTGACAGTTAGAGTGCATTGGCAGTTGCAAGGAACCTTGTGTTCCATGCTCGCACAAAGCAAATTAAGGTGCATTATCATTATGTCAAGGAGAGGTTCTATGTTGGAGAGATCAATTTGGCATATGTAGCCACATAGGATAGCATTGCAGATCTTTTCACAAAGGCTTTACCTAGGGAGAAGTTTGAAGCTTTTTGCAAAGCTTTGGGCTTACTTTCTTTTATGGATTGATCTCTTTCCATATAGCTTGGCACTTCCTTATACATGAGTGCCAGCTCCTTGTTCAACGTATCAATCCCAGGGAGGGATTTATTAATATATTTAGGTAGTGATGTGTGTGAACACACTTAGGACCATCAAGGCACTTTTTTCCTTGTTTAGAAGGCTTTTTCCCCAGCTTCTATATACACCCATAACCCTAATAGGTTACTTATCTCACTTGGTAATTCATCAAGTGTTGTGTTGTGCTCCAAGATAGAATGGATGTTGCCTATGAAGATAGACTCAAATATGACACCACTACTGAAGCATGCTAGGGCCAGTGCTTCACACCTCACTCTTTTGATGTCTCCTCGGACTTATGCACAAATGTTCCAAACTCCAAATCAAGAGGTAGAAAATGTTGGCTTCTTTCAGTTAACTGACTATATGCAATGGAGTAAGTGATTGCCTATGCAGATATACATGATAGTATTTGCAGTTTTATGAGCATTTCGCACTTATCATATTCTCATTTTGCAAAGGAGACTCTAGCAAAAGTTTTCTAGATTTTGCTTTTTGTCAACTATATAGTGGTCGATTTACTCCTTGATACATTTATTGGTGTGAGCATATATATTCTCACAAAATCCTTTGGTTGGTCATCATACTCATTAATCCATTTCTTTGGAGAGAACATGTTAATTTTTCCCAAATTTTGACATTTGGTCATCCTTTTTTGAGCCTTATTGGTGTTTGGACTCTTCTAGCTCCATTATCATTCTTGACAATTCTCAATCATCATGGCATCAAAAATCTCAGGCGCATATGGCAGATCAAGGTCTAATGCCAATTTTCCTAGAAATAGCTATAACTTGCAGGGCAAAGATCATTTTGAGATCCAAAAAATTGATGACACAAACTTTGCTCTATGGAAGAATCAGATTGAAGATGTGTTGATTCAGAGGAGGCAATGGAAGCCAGTAAATGGAATCTCAAAGAAGCCTACTGACAGGATGAAGATGATTGGGATGAGTTGGATGAAATGGCTAGGACTACAATTCGATTGCACCTAGCAGATAATGTTTACAATATCGAATTGTGAAAGTGCAAAGGAACTTTGGAAGAAGTTATGCAATAGATATGAAAAAAAAACGGCATCAAATAAAGTGTATCTAATGGGAAAACTATATCATCTTTCCATGAAGGACACAAATTGTGTTGTTGGTCATCTGCATGAGTTTGATGCTATATTCTCTTAGTTATAGGCTCAAAAAATGCACATGGATAATCAAATGAAAGCAACCTTGTTGTTATGCACCTTGCCATCATCATGGGATACATTTTGTACTGCTATTAGCAATAGTTCACATGGTGGTAAATTGGTCTATGATGACATATGTGGAGCACTCTTTAGTGAGGAGATTTGTAGAAAATATATGGTTGGCACTCATAGTGGAGATGCATATAATGTTTGTGATTCTTACCACGGAAAGAATCAGCAACAAGGTAGGAGCAAGAACAAGGAAAAGAATGACCAACAAAATAAGAGAAGAAGTAAATCAAGGAAGAGGGATATTGGCTCCCATTATTATCATTAGAAAGAACACATGAATAAAGTCTTCTATGCATTAAAGAATGCTAAAGGTAAAGGGAAAAATGTTGATGGGCATGTTAAAAAACTACTTGCACCATCTACTTCAACTGTGAAGATTGAAGAAATCAATGCTATTTCTAATGATGTTGATATGTTGACACTTTACAGTATTGTGCCTACTAAGGCTCTTATGGCTTACTCTCTTTCTTACACGTGGCTACTAGATTCTGGTGCTTCTTTCCATGTGACACCACATAGAGAGTGATTCTCTACTTATGCAACAAAGTCTTTTGGTACTGTGAGAGTTGGTGATTCTTATCAGTGTCACATTGTTGGGATTGGAGATGTGGTTATGCATTTCATTGATGGTTCAAAATTTACTATGCATAATGTACATCATGTACCTTGATTATCATGTAGTTTGAAGTCAGTTGGTCAACTTATTGATGTTTGTTACAAGGTGGTCTTCTATGCTCAGTCCTTTCGCATATCAAAGGGAAATATGGTTATTGCAAAAGGAAGCAAAGTTGGCTCATTTTATCCTTTATTTGTATCACAGAAAGAACACTTGTTAGCTATTACTGAACAACCTATGGCTTGTATTTGGCATGGCCATTTGGCCATATATCTCATAGTGGAATGGAAAATCTTTCTCATTCTGGCTACCTACTTGTGTTATATTTCTCCGATTTTTCATTTTGTAAGCATTGTCAATATGGAAAGCAAACTACGAATGTGCACAAGATGCACATTGACTATTCAATTCAGCCTTTAGACCTCCTTTATACAGATGTGTGTGGTCCTATGCCCACAAGATTATTAGGTGGTTCTCTTTACTTTGTCACTCTCATAGATGATGCTACTAGAAAAGTTTGGGTATATCCTATCAAAGTAAAGGATCCGATATTTCCTACTTTCAAAAAATGGCTTGCTTCAATAAAGACTAAAAGAACTAAGCTTAAGGCTTTACATTCAGATAATGGAGATAAGTATACCTCACATGAATCCAACCTTTCTTGTCAATCTAGAGGAATTCATAGAGATTTTACAGCTCCTTATAACCTAGTAAAAAATGGTGTAGCTAAAAGGACAAATAGAACTATTCAGGAAAGAGTAGCTTCTATGTTGCATCATGCAAATCTTTCACAAAGCTTTTGGGCAGAAGTAGTATTAACTGCAGTTCATGTGATTAACCTTTCACCTAGTACTGCCAAAGGTTTGAAAGTGGCACAAGAGTCATGCATAGGGAAGCCACCATATTATGATCATCTTTGAGTTTTTGGGTGTAAAGCATATGTTCCTATACCCAAGAACCTTAGACAAAAGTTGGCCATAAGTCAAAGAAATGCATTTTTCTTGGATATGGTCAAGAAGGCCAATTGGGATATCTCTTATGGGATCTTGAAACACGATTAGGGATCAGAAGTAGTGATGTCGTTTTCAATGAGTATAAGATGCATAAACAACCCATTAAGGAGGTTGAAGTGAGAAGAGTGGTGTTTGAGGATACTAGTCCTCCAATTAACATGCATAAAAATGTTGCACATAGGGATGCTCAAGAGAATGTCTCATCAGATGAGTCTGCAAATATTCCAGTTCAGCAACCATTGAGACACTCTACACATGTCTCACATCCACTTGATAGATATGTTCTAGGTTTGGATTTTGTTATGCTAAGAGATGCTAGTGAGCCTTCTTGCTACAAAGAGGCCACGTAGATAGAGGATCATGTCAAGTGGGTGTGCCATGAAGAGTGAGTTGGATTCTATTCACAAGAATGGTACTTGGGATTTAGTACCTTTGACAAAGGGCAGGAAAGCTTTACCATGTAAATGGGTATATTAACTAAAATTCACATCAAATAATGCTTCTCCAAAGTATAAAGCATGACTTGTTGCAAAGGGTTTTAAGCAACAACTTGGTTTTGATTTTGAGGAAATCTTCTCTGTAGTGGTCAAGATGACTACTTTGCAAATATTGCTTGGATTTGTTGCAATGGAGGACTTAGAGCTAATCCAAATGGATGTGAAAACTGCTTTCTTGCATGGAGATATTATAGATGAGATCTATATGGAACAACTAGAGGGTTATGTAGTTCTTGGCAAAGAAAGTCTAGTTTTTAAGTTGAAGAAGAGCTTATATGGAATTAAATAGTCCACTAGATAATGGTACCAAAAGTATGATGCTTTTATGAAGTCTTAAGGCTATTCCAGAAGCAATGAGGATCATTGTCTCTACACAAAAATATGCTCAGAGGGCAACTTGATATGCTTGATACTTTATGTCGATGATATGTTGATTGCTGGGAAGTCCTCTTATGACTTGTTAATTCTCAAAAAGAAGTTGAGTGCGACATTTGATATGAAGGATTTGGGGGACGCCAAACATCTTCTTGGCATGCACATTACTCATGATAGGAGTAAAAGATGCATATAATTGTCTCAAAGTGGGTACATGTCAAAAGTACTTCATAGGTTCCATATGTAGGGTGGAAAGGCATTGAGTACAAATTTACACACATATGTGAAATTCAACAAGGATGATTGCCCCAAATCAGATGAGGAAAAGGAATTCATGACCAAAATTCCTTATCAATCTATTGTTGGTAGTCTCATGTATGCTATGGTAGCTACAAGACCACACATTGCATTTGTAGTGTGAGTTGTAAGTAGATATATGTCGAATCCTGGCAAGAAGCATTGGGAAGCGGTCAAGATGTGAGTGACACTAAGGACAAGTGTCTATGCTTGGGTAGAGGGAAAGTATCCATTATTGGTTACACATATTCCAATTATGTTGGGTGTGTAGATAATCATAAGTCTACATTAGGGTACATTTTTCATTTTGTTGGAGGTGCTATCTCTTGGAGATCTCATCTTCAAGAATGTACAGTCGTTTCTACTATAGAAGCTGAGTATGTTGTAGCAAGTGAGGCATGTGAGGAAGCATTGTGGCTTTCCTGTCTTGCTTGGATATGGGTCTACCTCAGCATGTACCTCATTTACTTAGTGATAGTCAGAGTGCCATTACATTGGCCAAGAATATAGACTATCATGAAAAGACCAAACACATTTAGGTGAGGTATCACTTCATTAGAGACTGCTTAGCCCTGAGTGCATTATTCATGAGAAGGTTCATAGTCAAGATAATGCTTCAGATGCTTTGACTAAATTTCTACAACAGGATAGCTTTTGTTGTCACTTGATTAGGGTTAGTTGATTCATGACCTTACACAATTGCATGTATACTGTGTAACATGCCCATGAGGTGGGAGGTATAGTTTGTATACTTACACTTAGGTATTCTTTATCATTTCATATGGAATTAGATTTTAATTCTAAAAAAGGTTTCCTAAAAGGAATTAGTGTTGATGATTGTATTAGGACTCCAGTAATTTATATGTATCCCTATACAAAGTTGAGGAACCCGATGAGAAAAGTATTACCACAATAGAGAGGAAGTCAGATAACTCCTTATGTCTCCTTATAAAGGGTGAAAGCATGTTCTATCAAGTTCCTTCAATTCATGCCCCCTTGATCTTCCATATTGTACCATCATTATTCATTGTGCCAATGTGAGATGTGAGCTTTTGCAGAGGTGAGATGTGAGAATATCTATTGAAACTGGCACATCCACCTAAAAAAGCGTTGTGGATGGAAAAGGATTATCAGCAATGGGAAGGGAGGGACGTAGTTAAGGCTATGGACATTGGAAGATGTAGTGGAATCAATTAGGAACCACCAATGATTGAAAAGGAAATTGATTATATGTGGAAGTATTAGATATTGGTGTTTCGGATTGCTAAAAATCTAGAATTAGGGTATTGAGTAGTGCGAGACTCCTGAAAGACTCGATTACAGGATCACCAGAGATTACCAAAATTTGTTGGCCTTCAAACATTGAGACACTGGAAGTTGCTTAGAATCTGAACTCATATGCCTTCGTCATACTGACTTGTGATTATTGACAATTCCAAGGTTGTACAATTGGCCATCACCAAGGGTCGCTCCATCTCGGAGTGGACAAAATAAAGTTCAAAATTTAAAGGTATGGGAAAAGGAGAGTCCTACCTATACCCAAGGATCCAAAGAAGGGATATTGATGTGGTCTTATTTGGCAAGTCTTAGAGAAAATCTCTTAATTAAATGTTAAGGCAAGCCACAATGTGATGGTACTGAACCACTTGAACCTTAGAAGACCACAAGATTTTGTCATGTCATGCTTTGCATTTGCCCTAGGTGTCTTCCACCATAGCGCAAGCTTCTTCACAAATTCTATCCAACCTATTTAGGGTGACTAGCTAGGAGGGTAAGGAAACCGTATCATCTTAAATGGCATGGTTGCTCTTCTTCTTGATGGAATTGACTCTTGACAAGAAATCCAAAGGGGCTAGAGGTGTAAGTCCATAGGCCAAATGGAAGGTTGACTTTCTTTTGTGGCTTCATATGCCATTTGATAAGCCCACACAGTGGCTAGATAGGTGGTTCCCCATGTCTTTGGGCTTAAGAAACCTTCTTTCTGCAGCACACATATCACTTTCGTGTTCATGCTTCCAACCTCACAGTTTGTGCAAGGATAGTAGGCACAAGACTTCTTGTGCAGGATTTTATACTTAGTGAAGATGTCATGGAGAACACAATTCATAAAATGTGTGCCTTCATCCGATGTGATTCCAATGGGACAATCGAATTGCACCAAAATGTATTTGAATAGAAACTAGGCCACAATGGATGCCAAACAATCCTAGCTGGCTTGAACCTCCACCCACTTGGTTGCAAAATCTGTGGCAATTAATGATTAATTTTATTGTCCTCGCCATGTCATAGGATAAATAGGACCAACAAAGTCGATGCCCCAATGCTCAAAGGGTTGCCAGCCTGAGGAAATGGTAAGAGGATTATGGTGTTTTCGAGAGGGGCAAGGAACACATCATTGGCATGCATCACATCTTTTTTTTTCCACTCTTTTTCTTCCTTGAAAAGTGTGGGCCATTAGATGTTGTAGTCAAGTATCCCTTAAGCCATAATATGATGTGGAGGGTGACTAGATCCAACTCTCTCGTGTGCTTCTTGAAGGACTATCATAGTTTCTTATGGAAATAAGCATTGGTGGAGTGTCCCATCATGTCCCTGCTTATACAAGATCCCCACAATTTTCTTGTAGCTTTTGCACTTGATCAATAATCATTATTTCTCCAAGGGTGTGAGCGCTAGTGGAAAGGCACTCGTAGTCAATAGGTCTTTCACTTCTTGATACTAGTGAGAAGAACTGTGAACTTTAAACAGTGAAATATCTAGAAAATTGTCAGAAATTCCACATGTGGGTGCTATCTGAATAACTATTCATGCCATATGGTCAGCCAATACATGATGCCTTCTCGATCATATTCTTATTTCAAAATCAATCTTTTGAAACAACGAAATCCATCCCGATATGCATCTAATAACTTGAGGCTTGTTGAGTAAGTATTTTAAGGCTTGATGGTCAGCAATGACTACAAACTTGACACCAAGTAGGTAATGTCAAAATTTCTGCAATGTAAATACTATGGCCAAGGATTCCCTTTCTGTGGTGCTATAGTTCTGTTGAGCCCTACATAATAAGCAGCTTGCATAGTGTATTGGATGATCTATCTTTTCTTCATCTCTTAGTTGTGCTAAGATTGCACCAACTACCTTAGGCTAACATCTACATGAATGTGGAAAGGGCAATTTCAATTAGGTGTTATTAATATTGGTGCTTGGGTCACTCATGACTTCAATTCCAAGAAAGCTTGCTCCTCTTCCACTAGAATGGAGTAGTTGTGCCCGTAAGTCTGGATAAAGGCTTCGAGATATCTGCATACATGCAAATGAATCTTTTGTGATATCTTGTGTGTCCTAAAAATGCTTGAACTCTATTTTACAGATGGGTCATGACATTTTTAGGATGGCCATCACCTTGTCTGAGTCTACAGCCATGCCCTACATAGAGACTACATGCCCCAAAAGAGTACCTTGCATTACTAGGAAATGACATTTATGAGGATTTAACTTTAGATTAGTTTCTCAACATTTGTGAAAAATGATAAAGAGATTTTTTAGATGCTCGTCAAAGATTTTGACCATGCTACTCTTACCAATGATCGAGAGTGTGGAGAAATCATCCATAAATATTCTAAAAGATCCTAGGCGTAGAGTATCAAAGATGATGCATATTGTTCAGTTGAAAGTAGGGTAGGCATTATGAAGTCCAAAAGCAATTCTGATGTACATATAGGTTCCCCAAGTGGTTGAAGGCCATCTTTGATGTGTCGTTGTGGTGGATGGAAATTTGATTATATCCACCATAACCATCCATGAAGTTGTATAAGATATGCCCAACTACATCCTCAACCATTTGCTCTAAGAATGGAGTGGGAAATCCATCAGGAATGGTAACCTTGTTGAGGGATTGGAAATCTGCACACACTCTAATTTTGTTGGATTGCTTCTTAGGGGCTATTACCATGGATGAGAGCCAATTCAAATGTTCAACGGGAATAATGATCCATGCTTCTTCCATCTTGTCGATTTCTATTCTCATTGTTTATGCATGTCTTGGATTAAGTCGATAGATTCTTCCCTGAACTAGTTTTGTAGAATTGAAGCACAAACAAAAATTTGAAGATCATCATCTTCAACACCATTTGCATCACCTTCAGTAATTGTATTTGCAGGTGTAGTAGGTCGTTTTTCAACACCCTGCACAATATTCCACATTCCTTTTGACATCAATGCATGACACATCATATATGCCCATAATGGGTAATCGATATCATCCAAGTTGTCCTCAACAACCAACAAACAGAATACATCATTGCTTTCAACCATGGCCACTTATTAAAATACCTTGATGCAAAAACATGACTCTATCTCAAAAAGTTGAATAGAACTACCCTGTTGGGCTTTGCTAAACATGTAGCAGACTTTGAGGCGCTTGTAGGAGAATTGAAACCTCTATATATGTTTTGCACAAAAGGACAAAATTGCATGCACAATTACTATGATAATGTGTTTAGATGGTGAAACGAGCTAAGATAAAAAATTTAATTTCACAGAGCGCAATGGTTTTTAACTCCTAATCACCATCTAAATGAGCTTCAAAAGAGCTGAAAATTTTTAGCCAAATATGATTGAAAATTAGTCCAGAAGATATGTTTGATAGATCATGCTCGTGTTTCATCTAAATTGTTGGATGAAAATTTCATCCAACAATTAGTCCAGAATATGTGTTTGATAGATCGTGCCCGTGTTTCAAAGTGGTGCACTTGACAATGGTCATGTACACCATCTAAATGAGGTTCAAAGAGCTGAAAATTTTTAGCCCAATATGATTGAAAATTTCTACCCAAACATGGCTGAAAAATCCCAAAATTTGTAGGGAAACACAGCTGAAAATTTTCAGTCAAAGATTGTTGAAAATGTCCACCCAAACATGTTTAAACTTTTGCAAAATTTGCAGCCAAACATGGATGAAAGTCAACATGATATTCAGCCTAGTTTTGGTGTACATCTTGATGATGTATTACATGAGGAATGCATGTCTATCAAGGATGGAAAATCTATATCAAAATGGCTACAAAAGACATTACATGTAGTTCAATCAAAAGCACACTTTATGTACACAAAGGTGGGCTAATCTTACATTGCTTGTTCTTTATTGATGACATTTTCTTGATTGGGCCATGTGATGAGAAGATTGGCATGCTTATGGCTGATTTACAGCATACTGTTGATGTCACATATCTTGGTCTTTTGGACGACTATCTTGGCATCCAATTTGTATCCGTTGAGGGGAGGAATTGTTGTGCATCAAACAAAGTATATTGAGAAGCTACTTCAATATTATGGTTTTGAGGATTGCAAGACCATTTCCACACTAGTAGAAATAGGATATAGGTTCTCCATTGAGGATAAAGATGATGCATTTGATACTTCTCTTTATCAACAAGTTGTGGGATGTTTGATATAGGCATGTAACACAAGGCCGAACATACAATATGAAGTTTCCTAGTTGATTCAATTTATGCATAGCACTTATACTAAGCATTGGCAAGCAGTAAAATGTATGTTTAGAAGTCTCAAAGGCACTTTGATTTTGGGCCTCTTTTATGGTAGAGATGCTCATCCATGCTTGCATGCTTTTATAGATAGTGATTGGGCTGGTTGTTATGATACACGTGTGTCCACTTGTGGTAATTTTATTTTCCTTGGAGGATAATGCATATCTTGTTTGAGTGAGAAGCAACCTACTATGGCCACATCAAGTTGTGAAACTAGGTAGAGGGCAATATATCACAGTTACAATGGAGTGTATATGGTTGGGACACCCATTGGTGGTTCTATGCATGGAAACTGATACACCTATTATTCTCATTGATAGTCAAAGTGCATTGGTAGTTGCAAGAAATCCAATGTTTCATGTGCGCACAAATCACATTGAGATTCCCTATCATTATGGCAAGCCTCTTCATGTTGAAGATATTGATTTAGTATACCTACCTAGACAAGATAATGTAGTATACATACTTATCAAGGCTCTTCCAAGGGAGAATTTTGAAGCTTTTTGCAAAGATTTAGGATTATTACCTTCTGGGGGCTGATATGCCACTCCTTATATGTGTCCGCATCATTCTATCAAGGGGGTTTGTTACACTTATGTGTCCCTCAAGTAGCTTTGATGTCAAACTTTTCTCTATACATGGGCACTTTTAACTCTAGAGTTGGCTACCCTTTTTTTCCCTATGTAACCACATATACATGCCGTACTCATATGTGGTGGTACTTTGTACTTAGGGATTCATGTATAGCTCTCACTTCACTCATTCGCATATTATTGATCATAGATATATAGAGAGCTTTCCCAGCCATCCCCTTTCTTGGTGCATTTATATCCTTCTTCATTCTTGTGTGTAGTTTTATTCATGCTTCCTCTCTCACACACCCGACAAAGTTAGCATTGAATATTCTGGGTTCCCTATACAAGTATATACATGACATTGGGACCATGTCACAATAAAAAATTTGCCCCAAATTGCTTTTTAAGTTATCAAAGAAATTTGACATATTCAGGTGCCAACTTTTTCATGTATATATTGTTGTGTTGACATTGTACTGGATGGACTTGAACTGAAGAGCTTTTCAAAGAAATAATCTAAGTCATTGAAGATCTTAGATAAGCTCAGGTGTTTTCCAATTCAAGTATCCATTTCTACCTTACCATTGACATGGCAATGGCATCTCCCCAAGTCTTCAATTAACACTTTTGACCTTATCAATTTCTTATGTTTGCTTCGTTATTGAGCAAGTCATACTTATTTCTTAATGTAAACTTTTACATTATGCATAGATATCACTTCAGGAAGAAATCTTTAGGTATTCGACTTGAAAATTTTAGGTAGTATTATTTTTTGCAAATACCTTAGATTCCCTTCTTCCCAAAGGTATTGCTTTAATTCAGAAGTGAAATATTTATTGAGGACTATTTCTATGACATAAGAAAATAAGAAGTGAATCTTATTCATACAAATGCATATGCAAATGTATGTATTTGCACGACACAAATAATCCAAGCAATCAATTCCTTCCAAAATGCTTAGCATTCATGCATTGCATGTTCTTGTGTCCCTTTTCATTTACAAACATGTGCTTCCCTTCAATGCATCATCATGCCAATGCACATGAGTTTGTCTGTTTAAAGCATTTATAATGAAGAGTAAACTTGAGATGTGCACAAAGGAAATCTTTATATTTGGATTTTATGCATTAAAACCATTTCTTGCCAAAAAGGGAATGCATGCAAGTGCTTCAAGTGCTCAATCGCCTTTCAATGCATATGTGTTTTCCTTCTTAGTGTACTAAGCTTTCTTCACCTTTTTATATTCTCCTTAAGAATATTAAAATTGAAGCCTTTACTAATGCTTTAATGATGAGTTAATGAAAGGTTTTGACAATCACGTATTGAAGCCAAACATAATTGAGGAATACTTAGCTTTGCATCAAGCTTCATCCTCCGTTTGCCCTTTAGGAAGAGCCATCCTCCATCTTCATGTTGACCTCCTTCCTTCATAATGATCCGAAAATGCTAGAAATGATCCTCCATTGGATAGGTATAAAGCATGGAAAACGAAATTTGGTATCTTGTTTGTTGTGTTGTGTACCTTCTATGCAAAACTTAGGTTCATGTAATGGGGAATCTTGACTATGGACAATCAAAAATTATGTTTCTACTCCCTATTCACTATCAAACTATAATCATCCAAACTTACACAGGCTTAACTCCAACAAATCACTCCGTAAACATTACAAACTATCAATAAGAAAAAACTTATATTACTCATGAAAAGTAAAATTAAAACGATCTTACAATCCACTCTACAAATCAGAGTCTTCCATAGATCTTCTTCCTCTCCCACATATATCTTCTCTACTAAGTGGAACTAGTATTGGTTAAGAATGTTAACACGAAGTTGAATGGTTATACTTAAATTGACTTCTCCTAACTAGAACATTGACCTTCAATAAATTTTACAAAGGATTTACATAATTCTTGAATATTACAAAAAGCATCCTCATCGATTGTCTCCAAACACTAGCATGCATGATGGATTAAACCTGCTAATTTGTACATATTTATAATTCGTTGTCTCCTTTAAAGAAAGATGAATGGCATGATCCCAGTCATATAAAATTCATAAAAAATAGCTTTGCTCTGAACTATAGCAACATCAACTGTAGATTGGAATTTATCTTTTGAGCTTGTAGTAGGATTGTTGTTATATTTAGGTAGTGATGTGTGTGAAAACACTAGGACTGCGTGGGCAGTTTTTTCCCTCTTTAGGAGGTTTTTTCCCCTGGCTTGTATATATGCCTATTGCCCTAATGGGTTACTTATCTTTGTACATTCTAGTGGTAATACATTCAGTATTGTGTGTTGTGCTTCAATCTTCTTCTTCTTCTTCTTCTTCCTTGTGTTGTTCATGTGCTTTTGCAGATGCCTAACTCCAACAATGGGTATCAAAGCAGGTTGCCGCTTCATCTAGGACCTCATCGACACCTCTCCGATCACAGTCTCATAATCACATGAAATTTGGTGAGCATACACATGGTGATTAGGAGATCAAAACTACCTCGCTCTCTGCTACCGAAATCACGATGTGAGCTCATTTTGGCCTTCGAATGCACTATTGCAGTGCTTGTGCAAGTTATTTCATCTATTTGTGCCAAAGATATATACAGGTTTTGGTTCACCAGTATAAGCATCTCGAAGTCGCACAAAATTTAGTGGACCATAGTCAAGGTGATTAGGAGATCAAAACTACTTCGCTCTATGCTGTCGAAATCGCGATCTCAGCTCGTTTCGGCTTTCAAACGCACTATCACAGTGCTTGTGCAGGCTATTTCATCTTTTTGTGCCAAAGATATATATAGGTTTTGGTTCACCGGTATAAGCATCTCGAATTCTACTACAAGTTTAGCAAGACTTGTCAGGGTAGTTCTATTCAACTTTTTCAGCTACAGTCATTTTTCTGCATCAGGGTATTTTAGTAAGTGGCCATGGCTGAAAGCAGTGATGTATTTTGTATGTTGGCTATTGAGGACAAGTTGGATGGTACGAGTTACGTATTGTGGGCTTATATGATGCGTCATGTACTGGTCACAAAAGGACTATGGAATATTGTGTAGGGTGTTGAAAAACGTCCTATTACACCTTTAAATACAGGTACTGAAGATGATGTACATGGCATCAAAGATTGTGATATTCTACATATTCTTGTTCGTGTTGCAGTTCTTGTTGCACCTACTACAGAGCAAATTTGTAGGGATGGCAAAGATACTCACGCACATGCATTGATAGCCTTGTCTGTCAAATGTGTCATCACTCCTCACATTCGCTCTTGCAGAATAGCTAAGGATGCTTGGGATACACTTACCACATTGTACCAGGGTAGGAATGAGGTTCGTGTTGCTTACCTCTAAAAACAGTTGGAGAGTGAGCATATGAATGAAGGTGATTCTATGGACAATTTTCTAACAAAGATCAAAGACCTGAAGGAACAATTAATTTTTGTTGATGAAGTCTTGCCTAACAGTTCACTTGTGCAGACTGTTCTGAAAGGTCTTCCTGATTCATACCAGAGTTTTGCATCTACTCTTCATTTGATGATGAAAGGCAATCCAAATGCCTTACCATTTGAGGAGTTAGTCTCTATTCTGTTGCACGAAGATCAGTCTAGGCAGAACAAGTCCATTATGCATGTTACAGATCAAGCTTTCCTGGCTATTCAAAAGGGCAAAGGTAAATGGAGCTCTTTTGCTAGTAAACGAAAATCTGCTAATTCTCCACAATCAAAGAAGGATGACAGAGATGACAAGAAAACAGAAAAGTAGAAATTGTTTTGCAAGTATTGTAAAGCAAATGATCATGTCATAAGGAATTATCCAAAACTGGCTGCAAAAGAGGCAAAGAAAAAAGAGGATGGAATGGTTGTTGCAGAGGCTTCTACCTCACGAGCAGTGTATGTCTGCAGTAGACTCAGATGTTTGGTACTTTGATAGTGGGGGAACCAAATATATTCGTGTGCAAACAACTCCTTTTATTGTGTCATGGGAGTTGGTAAGATCATTCTGAATATTGTTGATGGTAGTTCTTTTACATTGTCAGATGCTTTATTTGCGCCAAGGATCAAGAAAATATATGTTATTAGTTTTAGCTTTAGCCAAGATTGGCTTCGTTGTGAAATTTGTTGATTACAGATGTAGAGTTCATGATCTATCAAATGGCAATGTCATTATTGCTTTTGGCATCTTATGCCATGGGATGTATAAGCTCATATATTATGAAAAATCTGTGAATGATTCAGCATAGTAGTACATGATTCTCAGGCTTTCCAAAAGATGGTTCAGTTTGAGCTACTCAAAAATTACAGCTTGTTCACAATGATGTATGTGGTCTTATGCAAACACCCTCTTTTGGAAACTATCTTTACTTCGTGACTTTCATTGATGATTTTTCTAGGCATGCATGGGTATACCCATTAAAAGCAAAGTCTGACGTGTTTGTGTGCTTCAAACAGTTTTTGGTTTTGGCTGAAAATCTGTCAGCATATAAAATGGGCACCCTTTGTTCTCATCGAGGGGGGGAATATATGCCTTCTGACTTTAATGCATTTTTGGCTGAACGTGGGATAAAACATCAATGTACAGTGTTGTATATACCGCGACAAAATGGAGTTGCTAAACAGAAGAATAGATCACTCATGGAGATGGTGAGGTGTATGGTCAAGAGTCAGACTTTACCACATAGTTTCTGGCTTGAGGCTGTTATGTATGCAACATATGTACTTAACGAGTGTCCCACTAAAGCATTGTAGTCTATCACTCCATAAGAGGCTTGGCATGGTCGCAAGCCATCTGTTGCTCATCTGCGTATTGATGGTTGTCTGGCATATGCATTAGTGCCTGAACAACATCGCAGAAAATTGGATGATAAAGCAGTGAAATGTATTTTTGTTGGGTGCAATTTTGAAAGTAAAGGTTATCATCTATATGATCTGCAGAATAAACGCATTTTGGTTAGCCCTGATGTTGTTTTTGTGGAAGATGCTTTTCAGCCATTACTTTCATGTACTAAGGAGACATCTATGAGCTCCAAAGACATGTATGATATTTTGTTGTCTCTTTTTAGAGGTGGACAGTCTAGTGCTGGTCCTAATAAGGCAACTTCTCAGCCTTTATAGGTTTCATGTGATGATGGAGATCATTCCATATCTGGTGCAGATTTACATGATGCACTTTTTGATGAGAGAACTGATATTGAGGAGGCAAAAACTATGCCAAAATGGTTGGTGTAGACTTTGTGTGATAGCAAATTAGATGCACCTTTGTCATATCGGACTCGTTCAGGCTCTCATAGTGTGTCTTTTGCATCAAATTGTTATGTTATGGTTGCATCAAGTCTCTATGATGAGAACGAGCCTGTTTCATTTGATGAAGCACAAAATTTAGAAAATCGGATGGCTGCTATGGAATCTGAATATGATGTTATAATGAAGAATGGTACCTGGTCTTTATGTGACTTGTCTCCTATCAAGAAGGCCATTGGCACTAAGTGGGTATACAAGCTGAAGCGTAATCCTGATGGAACAATTGATAGGTATAAGGCTAGGCTTGTTGCAAAGGGTTATGCACAAGAAAGAGGCATTGATTTTGATGAGAACTTTGCTCCTACTTTTCGAATGACTATTGTTCATAGCATCTGTGCATTTGCAGCTCATCATGGTTGGAATCTACATGAGTTGGACATTAAAACTGCATTTTTGAAAGGTGACTTGCATGAAGAAGTGTATGTTTTTTAGCCTCGTGGCTTTGTGCAGAAAGGGCATGAAAACCAAGTGTGCAGACTGAAAAAGGCATTATATGGTTTGAAACAAGCACCACGTGCTTGGTATGAAAAGATACATGCCTGCCTGATTGCACATGGGTTTGTGAATAGTCCAACTGAGAGAATCTTATATGTTAAGCATGCTAATGATGTGCTTTTGATAATTGTTGTGTATGTTGATGACATGTTGCTCATTGTCCTCATGAGAAGCATATTACTAATTTTAAGGCCAATCTGCATGCCTCCTTAGAGATGTCTGATTTGGGGCATTTGCATCATTATTTGGGCATTCAGTTTATGCAAGTTGATGGTAGAATAGCTTTGTGTCAAATGAAATATATTGACACATTATTGCAGCAATTTGGCCTTGAAGACTGCAAACCTATTGCCACTCCTATGGAGATAGGTTTATGATTGAATCTTCATGATGTTGGGGATGCATTTGATGATGTTCTCTATTAGTAGGCTATTTGATGCTTGGTTTATTTATGCATTACTCGACCAAATATTCAGCTTATTGTCTCACAGATGAGCAAGTTTATGCATTGCCCAGGTGTGAAGCATTGGTATGCGGTTAAGCACATCTTTTGGCTATGACACTCGTCTAGCAAAGATTTTGCTTCATGCTTGGTAGCTCATGTATATATTGGTTGAGCAAGAAGCAGCCTACTATGGCCACTTCCTGTTGTGAGGTTGAGTATAGGGCATCTTTCATAGGGACTATTGAATGTGTGTGGTTTAGACGCCTTATGGTTGATTTGGGTGTTGGTCAGTCTTCTGCCACCACCGTCTTCACTGACAGTCAGAGCGCATTGACAATGGTGAGGAACCTTGTGTTCCATGCTTGCACTAAGCACGTAGAGGTGCATTATCATTATGTTAAGGAGACGTTCTCTCCTGGAGAGATGAGCTTGGCATATGTGCCCACAAAGGAGAACATTGCAAACCTTTTCATGAAGGCTCTGCCTAGGGAGAAGTTTGAAGCTTTCTATAAAGCTTTGGGCTTACTTCCTTTTGTGGAGTGATTCCACATAGCTTGGCACTTCCTTATACATAAGTGCTAGCTCTTTGTTCACCTCATCACTCCCAGGGGGGATTTGTTGATATATTTAGGTAGTGATGTGTGTGAACACACTGTCGTCAGGTCACTTTTTTCCCTCTTTAGGGGGTTTTTTTTCCTCGGCTTGCATATACATTTATTGCCCTAACGAGTTACTTATCTTTGTACATTCTAGTGGTAACACATTAAGTATTGTGTGTTGTGCTCCATTGCATGCTTCCGCAGATGTCTAACTCCAACAAGGATTACCCCACTCTCCAAGCCACTTCATCTATCTTGGCTGCAACATAGTCTATCAAAAGTAAGTTAGCAAAGTTTTGATTAGCCTTGGAAGCTTTCACCAAATGAGTCTACACTAGTTGGTTCTACTCTTCTTTTCCCACAAGTTCCAAGTCTTTGGATTCTTCTTGGTTTTGCCACTTGACTACCTTTTGAAGTTCGTATGATATATATATATATATGACTCTTTATGCTCTAGAATTTTAATATCTTCTTCAATTAGTTCCGTGGCATCTTCTAATGGTTTGTCTATTCCAGTAAACTATTTAGCTTAACAACTAGCCCCATAAATTATTAGTTAAAGAAATGATTTGTGCAATTAAGGATTCCCTCTCATCATGTAGCTTGTTCACCTCTTTCTGTAAAGTTAAGGATTCCTTTTCATCCTATAGCTTGTTCACCTTTTTTTGTAAGTTAGGGTTTTTGATCAGCATGCACTGTCTTTGTTCAGTAACTTCCTGCGATTGACCATGCAAACTCTATTGTTCTTCTTCACTTTTTTCCAATTTAGTTTCCTACGCAAGATAACTCTTTCCATGGCTTGCATTTGTCCCACATAAATATATACTCTCCATGCTAATCTATCTTCCAACTCTTGTACTTTCAATTTCAATGTAACATTCTCTACTTGTAGTGCTTGATTACTTTGCTCTCATTACTTCAAGCCAAAATGCCATCATTTTGGCAGCAAACATCTTATAGTCCTTCATAAACCATGGATGGATATTCATTACATAGGGTAGCACATGCATCAACACCTTTCCTTATGCATTGTGCCACATATCTCAAATCTAATCATTAAATTTAAGATAACAAATAGACCCTTTTCTTTGATGTTCTCGTTGTTGCACTTGTGCTTGTTATTGTCAATTGTTTCTTTCCTTTTGCTCCCTTTCATCTCATTCTCTTTCTTGCCATTCTCCATCCTCTTGTTGATGAGTTTTATCCTCCACCAATCTCTACTTTTCTGCTTCCAATGCGGTAGCTTCCTCTTCTTGTTGTTGTCGGTCTTCCACTGCTTCTTTTGTAGGTGATTGTTCCCTTTGCTCCACCCTTCGTCTCACTTCTTCTTCCACTCGACAGAAGGCTTAGTGCATTATCTCCTCCCTTTTGCATTTCTTAAGTCTTTCTTCCTCATTGTTAGCCTCAAATCTTCCTCACTATTCAGAATGTTGTAATACTTCATGCTGGAATACTTCATTTGAAATTTCCTCCACTTATCTCTTCTTGGGAAATGGACTTGCTAGCATTAAAAAATTGGAAAAAAACATTGACCTTGATGTAGAAAGTCTGAGGCTTCCATGTAGCTTGGCACAAGCTCTTTGTCTCCTTCTTGACCTTTCAAAATAAAATTTCTGCCCAACTAACTTGGCCACCTACTCCTACAACCTCCACAAGTAGAGAGTAGAGAGTCTAGGAGACCCCTCAATTCTTGTTTTGCAGGTTCACCACCAGGGTAGCAAAACACAAAACCATTCTCCATGGCAAGGTTTTTGGGAGTTGTGCATACTTATATTCTCCCAACCAAGGCTTGCCAAAGTTCTCTATCTCTGTCAACAAGACCATAGTCACACGGATTGTAATACCTTTGTTAACTATGAAAACACTACAAAGTATGATAGGATCAATCAAAATCACATTCTTGTCAATAATCTTGATTCAAAAGGTTGAAATGTGGTCACCTTCTTTCTCTAGCTATTGATGCATCTGGCATAGGAATGTGAATGACATTAGATGGGATGGAATATTCTTGAAATCTTGCATGGCATATGATAGCAAACCCTTGCTCGCAAACCACTCCATTTGCATTCACGATAGTCGACTCATAATATGCACTTGGTGCATATCCGATAATTGGACAATATTTGACATCTCAACTGCTTTCATGAACTTTGGTTTCTATGTAATTCAAAAGTGTCTACAACACAACTATGCACAAGATAAGCTCTTACTTTCTATGCACACTCAATAAACCTTCTAACAACTTCAATCGGAGCTTAAATATGAGCGTTCCTCACTTTCATCTATGCTTTCCTCTGATCCACATGAAGTCTTCCTATCATTGGTTATGGAAGGTCTCTCATCATTCCATCGTAATGCGAGCTATTGCTCAAATTGCCAGGGATCATCCCTCATAACTCGGCATGCAAAATCGCCACGCTTCACTTCACATTCCATGCATGATTATGTATGTCCTTGGAAATCAAAATTGCTCAATTTTTTATGCCTTTTTTAATATCTTTGAAATTCTATATTTTATTTATTTTTTCATAGCTCCCTATGGTGGTCATCAACTCTGCTATGGTCAGAGCTTGGACCCATTGACAATGGCCTATAAGTCTTTGCTACCTAGCATAGCGATCTTGAACCTCGCTAGGCCCACTTTGAAATGACTTTGAAAATGACTAACCCACCATGACTTGAACTTACAAGCTTGACATTTCATCTAAGAATTAAAGAAGAGAACCAAATCACTAGTCCATAATATAGGGGTTGTAAGATTGTGGTTATGCCATTGCTGCTATTGAAGCTAGCTTTCCTCGATCAAGAGAAAACTTTGATACATGTCCTCCTCCAAGTGAGACAAGGTGTCAATCTGGTAAACTAAAGAACCTTATGGTAATACCCATTCACGAATTGCTACTTGCAAACTTGGAATAGAAAATTCCATGGGCATAATAGCTTCTAAGACCAAAGCTAATATGAAAGGTGTAAAACCTACAACAACATTATAAGAATTTCGATAGGCCCACAAAAATGTAGGTAAATATTGTTCCCACTTTGTTGGATGTTTGAGCAACATCTTTTGAAGCGTCATCAACAAAATTTTGTTAGTGTTGTTTGCTAACCCATTAGCTTGAGGATAATATGGGGAACAAAAATTATGCTCAATGCAATAATAATCAGTATAATAATCCAAGGGAAGTCCAAAGAATAAAAAAAGGTTAGCAAGCATGAACAAAGCCACACTACCCTTTGTTGCATGCCTTGGAGCCCAAGCTTCTCCCATCTAGTCAAATAATGGTTACAAGTCACAATGAATGTTTTACCAACGTGTGTAGTTGGTGGCTAAATTGGGACAATGAATTCAAGTTCCCACTTTTGGAAAGGTGTCTGAGGCAAAATTGATCAAAGAGGGAAGCAATGCAAATGCCAAGGTTCTCTGGTCCAATAGGGATCACATTTATGGACAAAATCTTTGAGATCCTTATGCAAGGTAGGCCACCAAAGACCACTTCACAAGATTTTCCAAACTAAAAGGTCAACTCTACAATGAACACCAAAGAATCATGTTGAGCTTCCATAGTTATTGCCAGCATCTCATGTGTGGGAACAGATTGGAGGTAGATATTGATAAGATCCTTGAAATACAATCGATCCAAAATGATCAAGAATCATCTACTCCAAAGAGCAAGATTCTTACAAGATGTGGATCATAGGTAGGGTAGAGGCACCCCTGTGGCAAGGAAAGAAACCATTTTGTCATATCACATCGGTTTACCTAGCTTGTGCTCACTTTCTTCTACAATATCAAAAATTTTCACATCAAAAATAAAAAATCATCGACACCATTTGAAGGTTCACCATAATCTAGTCGTGATAAGAAATCCTCCACCACATGCGAGAACCAAGTCAATGAATCACATCATAGTCAAATTCGCGTAGGATAATAGCAATCGCATGAGTTTGCCCACCAAGTTCTGTTGTTTAACCAAGTAGAGTAATGCAGAATGATCCACATGGAAGGTAAATTGAAGGTCAAGCAAATAATGGTGAAACTTCTAAATAGAATGGATCAAACCTAAACATTATTTTTTGGTAACTAAGTAATTTTTTTCTAACTTGGTAAGCCCACAACTGACATAATAGATCGAATAGTACCAAGTAAGGCTAACCTTTTTCATGATCACACTAACAATAGCCACATCAGATGCATCAACAAACACATGGAATGGATGAGTCCGGTCTAGGGCTTGCAAAATGGGTGCTTTAATAAGGAGCACTTTTAATCAACGGAAGTTAAATCCCACTTTGCATCCCATTAAATTACCAATTTTGGCATGATCCAATCAATTAAAACAAATAGTTATATGAGCTAAAAAACATAAATGGCATCCATGCCATCGAATCTAGCCTAGAAAATGCTATATTTTTTAGCAACTCGAGGAGCTAGTGCCTACATAACAATTTTTACTTCATCCAGATTGACAATGATACCTTCCTAAGAGATAATGTGTCCCAGTAGCTTACTACACTTAACTCCAAAAATAGAATTTGTTGGGTTCAGACAGAGATGAACTTTCTTGCATTTTGCAAATCAAAGCCAAGTTCTATAGATGATCCACCCGTCTTCCAAAGGAAAAAAATTCATCCAAAAAAAGAAGCATAAAACTAGTCAAATAGGGAGAAAATTTGTGATGCATACAATGTTGAAAGATGTTGGGGGCATTCTGGCGTCTCTTGAAAGCCTTCCAACATGTGCGATGGTTCCACAATGACTGATAACTTATCCTTAAAATATATATGCCTATCATCCAATGTCACATAATATCTTTTATGACCTTTCTAGAAATTCAGTGCTTTGGATCTTCAATCTTGTTGTACCTTAGCATGTTTTAACCAAGGGAGGCCCAAAATCAAATTATAATCATCACATTTCCCAAATAATTGAATGACTACAAAAGTATTATGGAATGTTACTTCTTGTATCCAAATAGGAATATCCTTAATAAGAACAATAGGTTGGATTCAAGATTGGTCAACCATTCGAATATAGAATGGAGTAGGTTGGATATTTATCTACCCCATCTATTGAAAAATTGATAAGATAGCAATACCCTCCAACAATCAAACTTCTATTAACTAGTCTGGATTTATACCAAATCATAATTAATGGAACAAAAAATCCATCATTTTATCTTTGACTAATTTTATTTGATTAACTGGTATTGTAATCTCAACAACTGGAGATTTCAAGATTGGAATCTGTACTTCCGACTAGACTTTGACAAAGAGGGCTTACTTAAAATCTAGAATTAAAGCTAAAAGTTCACTTAATGGCATATGAATAGTGGATCTACATAATATTTGCCAAGAATCTAGAACAGTGGTCAAAGTTGTAGAGTTAGTTGCACCATCTGGGAAAGGACCTACCATTGAGCCCATGAGTTTTCCTCCTTGTCAATAGACTCTTTCATATCTTGTGAATCTTGAACGATTCCTTGATCGAGAGAGCCATTAACTTGGACTACAACCTGCAGCAAGCTCGATTGCTTTGCACTACACAAAGTGGATCGCTCTCACACTGAAAAATAAGGTGGTACTTGAGAAGCCCAACCTGACACTTGATTATACATATTGTGTTGTTCCCAGATGTAGGGATGGAGAACCGAATCTTCATATTAATGTTGTTTTCCAGATCAAGTGATAATTGTTGCCACTAGCTCCTCATAAGAAATCATGACCATGTTTGTCATTGGTGCTTTTAACTTGAATTCTTGTTTTCTTTGGTTATATACTTGTGCTTTTGGCAATTTGAACTCCTATGTTTTGAATCGCATAAAAAATAGACATTGTAGTACTTTAACATCATGTGGATAACTTTCACCTTTTTATCAAGCGTGGGTGAAAAATTGTCTACAATTTGGCTTCAAATAGTGTGTTTAGAGGGTCAAAAAAGAGATGAGAGATGCATGCATGGTTGGCAGCATGTGCTACCTTTTTAAGAGATACAAAAGGTACTCATGAGAATTGAAACTCTAAAATAGGTTTAAGTTCGTATGGGGCTCACCATATAACCCACATGGGATGTTATGCGAATGAAATGCTGACAACATTGTAGTGTGGATTATATTCTTCAATATCACAAAGAGAAGAGAGCTCTTCATGACCTTCTCTTTGAGCTTAATATGCAATCCTCTAGGTGTAGCTAAGGTGATAGTCTATCTAGTTGTGTGAATCACCCCAATAAGGCACGGAAGAGCCTCCTTGGGATCTAGAAGGAAGGGTTCCCACCTATTGAGGTGGGAAATTTCAAAATGTTTTTTCAAAGTAATGGGACAAGAGTATAGAAAGCTCGCATGGCAACTCATAAGTCGAAAACTACCTCTACTGATACTTGTGCCCACACAACATAAACTAAAGAATAATCTAACTAGAAAGATGATCTAGTTACTCTAAAAACATGATTTAAACCCACAAGGTGGTGAGAGATGTAGCCATACACCCAACCAATCCCACCAATATAAAGCTCCAAGGCAAAGAGGGCAACTACCAAGGGACATGGGTGCCCAATGTCATCACATGGTTTGCAAGCTTAGGGAATCACATGTATTCTTAAAGAAGACCCTCCAACTCTCACATACGATTCAAGTGGTTAGGAGAAACTTCGAATCAAGTATAAGATACTCAACCTTAGAGAAATCAACCCTAAGGTTCAAACCCTTCAAATATGGGTAAATAATCAATAAATTCAGAGGTCTCACACCTAGAAACCCAAGGGTTCTATCCCGTAGGCCCATCTAATTATACAAAAATACTCATGGTGCAATATACATCAAAACGACTCTCTGAAGAGAATTCTACGTAGCTCAAAAATGGATTTGATCTCATTTCAACCTCTGAATGCACTATTACAATGACTATGCAATATATTTCATCATTTTTTGTAAAATATGTATACAAATTTCTATTTTTGAGTGCAAGCAACTAAAAGTCTATTATAGGTCTATTAGAGTTCCATTGGGTAATTTCATTTTACTTTGTTAAGAAATAATCAATTTTCTACATCAAGATATAATCATCGGCTGTTGATATATTTAGGTAGTGATGTGCGTGAACACATTAGGACTGCCGAGGCACTTTTTTCCCTCTTTAGGAGGTTTTTTTCCCCCAGCTTGTATATACGCCTATTGCCCTAATGGGCTACTTATCTTTGTACATTCTCTAGTAATACATTCAGTATTGTGTGTTGTGCTCCAAGCTTCTTCTTCTTCCTTGTGCTGTTCGCGTGCTTTCGCAGACGTCTAACTCAACAATTGGTATCAGAGCAGGTCGTCGCTTCATCTAGGGTGCCATCGACACTCCTCTGGTTGCTATCTCAGAATTGCACAAATTTTGGTGAGCATACTGAGAGTGTTTTCGAGATCAAAACTGCTTCGCCCTGTGGTATTGAGATCACGATCTGAGCTCGTTTCGGCCTCCAAACGCACTATCGCAGTGCTTGTGCATGCTATTTCGTCATTTTGTGCCAAAGGTATATACCAGATTCTGTTTGCCAGTATAAGCGTCTCGAAGTCTGCTACAGGTCTAGCAGACTTTGTCTAGGTAGTTCTGTTCAACTTTTTGAGATACAATCAATTTTCTACATCAAGGTATTTTAGTCACCTGCCATGGCTGAAAGTAGTGATGTATTTCGTATGTTGTCTGATGAGGATAAGTTGGATGGTACCAACTACCCGTTATGGGCTTATATGATGCGACATGTGTTGGTTGCAAAAGGACTGTGGAACATTGTGCAGGGTGTTGAAAAACGTCCTATCACACCTGCAATTATTACAACTGCACGTACTGAAGCTGATGAAGAAGGTGTCGAAGATGATGATATTCTGCATATTCCTATTCGTGCTACGGTTTCTACTGCACCTACAGCAGAGCAAATTCGCTGGGATGGCAGCGATGCCCACACACATGCATTGATAGCTTTGTTTATCAAACGTGCCATTATTCCTCACATTCGCTCTTGCAGAACAACTAAGGATGCTTGGGATACACTTACCACATTGTACCAAGCTAGGAATGAGGCTCATGTTGCTTACCTCCGAAAATAGTTGGAGAGTGAGCACATGAATGAAGGTGATTCTATGGACAAATTCCTAACGAAGATCAAAGACTTGAAGAAACAATTGATTTCTGCTGATGAGGTTATACCAGATAGCTCACTTGTGTAGACCGTTTTGAATGGTCTTCCTGATTCATATCAGAGTTTTGCTTCTACTCTTCGGTTGATGAGGAAAGGCAATCCAAATGCCTTATCATTTGAGGAGTTAGTCTCTGTCCTGTTGCATGAATATCAGTCCAGGCAGAACAGGTCCATTATGCGAGTTGCAGATCAAGCTTTCCTAGCTAGTCAGAAGGGCAAAGGAAAATGGAGCTCTTCAACTAGTAAGCAGAAATCTGCTAATTCTGCATATTCAAAGAAGGAAGATAAAGATGAGAAGAAATCAGAAAAGCAGAAATTGTTTTGTAAGTACTATAAAGGGAATGATCATATCATAAAGAACTGTCCAAAACTAGTTGTTAAAGAGGCAAAGAAGAAAGAGCCTGGAATGGTTGTTGCAGAGGCCTCTACACCAAAAACAGAGTCTGCTAATCTTGTGCAGGAAGAAGAATGGGTGTTTACTACTGTGTGCAGTTTTGATCCATCTTCTCATGAGCAGTGCATGTCTGCAGTAGACTCAGATGTTTGGTATTTTGACAGTGGGGCGACCAAACATATTACCTTGCAGCGCAGTTTCTTCTCTTCACTCAAGCCTGCCCCTACAGGGAATACTGTTACATGGGCCAACAACTCCTCTTATCCTGTTATGGGAGTTGGTAAGATCATTTTGAATACTACTCATGGTAGTTCTTTCACTTTGTCAAATGCTTTATTTGTGTGAGGGATCAAGAAGAACCTGTTATCAGTTTCTGCGTTAGCCAAGATTGGCTTGGTTGTGAAATTTGTTGATGATAGGTGTACAGTTCATGATCTGTCAAATGGCAATGTGATTATTGCTTCTAGCATTTTATGTCGTGGGCTGTATAAGCTCATAGACTATGAAAGATCTGTAAATGATTTGGCATGTGCAGTAAATGATTCTCAGGCTATGTCAGATGCAAAGCTTTGGCATGCATGCTTTGGTCATCTGAATTTTGCTAGTTTGCTACGCCTGTAGAAATCTGAAATGGTATCCTCTTTGCCCAAACTTGAGGCTGCTGGAAAACATGTTTGTGAAGGCTCTATTTTGGGCAAAATGCAACGTTCGTCCTTTCCAAAAGATGGTTCAGTTTGGGCTACTCAGAAATTGCATCTTGTACATAGTGATGTCTGTGGTCCTATGCAGACACCTTCTTTTGGGAATTATCTTTACTTCGTGACTTTCATCGATGATTTTTCCAAGCATGCATGGGTATATCCATTGAAGGCAAAGTCTGAAGTGTTCATGTGCTTCAAATAGTTTTTGGTTTTGGCTGAAAATCTGTCAGCATGTAAAATGGGCACCCTCCGTTCTGATCGAGGGGGGGAATATATGTCTTCTAATTTTAATGCATTTCTGGCTGAACGTGGGATAAAACATCAGTGTACAGTGTCGTATACACCTCAAGATAATGGAGTTGCTGAACAAAAGAACAGGTCACTCATGGAGATGGCGAGGTGTATGGTAAAGAGTCAGGCTTTACCACATAGTTTTTGCCTTGAGGTTGTCATGTGTGCAACATATGTACTAAACAGGTGTCCCACTAAAGTGTTGCAGTCTATCACTCCATATGAGGCTTGGCATGACCGCAAGCCATCTGTTGCTCATCTGCATGTTTTTGGTTCTTTGACATGTGCATTATTGCCTAAACAACATCACATAAAATTGGATGATAAAGCAGTAAAATGTATTTTTGTTGGGTACAGTTCTGAAAGTAAAGGCTATCGTCTGTATTCTGCCACCACCATCTTCACTGACAGTCAGAGTGCATTGGCAGTTGCAAGGAACCCTGTGTTCCATGCTCGCACTAAGCACATTGAGGTGCATTATCACTATGTCAGGGAGAGGTTCTCTGATGGGGAGATCAGCTTGGCATCTGTGCCCACGCAGGAGAATATTGCAGACCTTTTCACGAAGGCTCTGCCTAGGGAGAAGTTTGAAGCTTTCCGCAAAGCTTTAGGCTTACTTCCTTTTGTGGAGTGATTTCCACATAGCTTGGCACTTCCTTATACATGAGTGCCAGCTCCTTGTTCACCGCATCACTCCTAGGGGGGATTTGTTGATATATTTAGGTAGTGATGTGTGTGAACACACTAGGACCGCCGGGGCACTTTTTTCCCTCTTTAGGAGGTTTTTTTTCCCCGGCTTGTATATACGTCTATTGCCCTAATGGGCTACTTATCTTTGTACATTATCTAGTAATACATTTAGTATTGTGTGTTGTGCTCCAAGCTTCTTCTTCTTCCTTGTGCTGTTCGCGTGCTTCTGCAGACGTCTAACTCCAACATCGGCCATGGTTGAAAACAATTATGTGTTTCATATATTGGGTATTAAGGAGAAGTTGGATGGTTCCAACTACCCATTATGGGCATACATGATGTGACATGTATTGGTTGCAAAGGGATTATGGAATTTCGTGTAGGGTGTCAGAGTACATTCTATAAATGTTCAAAATGTAGTTGATGAGGTGGTGTTGAGAATGTTGTATGTTCATGTTCTAGTGTAGCTCCTACTTAGAGTCCTCTTGGAACTTCAATTTTGACAGTGTCAAGTGCACTATCAACACCCCAAGCCACTATAGAGCAACTTCGATGGGATGGCAAAGATGCATATGCACATACCTTGATTGTTCTATCTATAAAGCATGCCATTATTCCTTATATTCACTCATGCAAAATAGGAAAAGATGCTTGGGATACTCTTACCACATATATCAAGCAATAAATGAGGTCACCTCCAAAAATAATTGAATAACGTGCATATGAATTAAGGAAATTCTATAGATAGCTTCCTCACATAGATAAAAGATTTGAAGAAATAGTTGATTATATCCATATGAAATTTTGCATATGAATGAAGGCAATTCTATAGATAGCTTCCTCACATATCTCTAGGCCAAGGGGGTGCATGTCCTTGGGCTCATCCAAGCATTCAGACAAGTGCCCTTCATTTGGACACTTTATCAATGAGCTTCTTATGCCTTCCAATTCCCAAGGTCTATCACATGTCTTCTAAATCAAGTGAGAATCCTTCTCTCACATATACCCCGAGGTGGTGCTTAGAGAAGCTTCTCCCAAGACTAAGGTTCCCATACCTCAGGACATATGAAGCCTAAGTGTCATAACCATTCAATTGGGAGCTCATATGAATAAATACCCCAGAGGTTCAAACCAAGGGTTCAACTCAAATACTCAAGCATGTGACAAGGGTAAATCAAGGGCTAAACCAATGCCAATATATATGATATTCTTACCCTTAGAATCTATATATTTAGCCTTATAAATCCATGATTTATACAATATTCTTCCCGACTCCTTAAAGTATTTTTGTTCTCGAAAATGTGTAGAAGTATAATATGTGAAGTATTCCCTCATGCCCCATGATCTATACTCTAATCATGGTTATGTCTCTCTTTGAATTTGTCTCTCAAAATTAGATAAGGGGTACTACCTTCCTCAATATGAAAGGAGAGGAATCATAACCCCTGTCCAAATCACTTTCCCTCAGTCCAACTCCATGTACATGCATGCCTTATACCTATGGACAAGTAAAATGGGTGGATCTCTCTGGTGGTCTTAGCTTAATTGTTTCCATTTGGTGCTTTTGCAATTCTTAATATCCATAAAATCTTACATGTCCATACATTTTTTACCTTCTTGGAAATGCAAAATTCTAGGAGTATCAAATAGAGGTATTGCCTCTATCTTGAAAGGGCCAAAATTCGTCTTCTCATAGTGTTCATCTTCTCATTTGTTGGAAACTTAGGTGCACTTATATCAATCAACTTTTCTTGAAACATTACGTTCAAGTATTCTATCTTTGATCTTCAAGATTTCATAGATCCAAAGGCTATGATCATATCTTCAACATTTGGCATTGCTTGGTAGAGCATTCTTGTAGATCTCTACCCAAGTTCTTTGTTCATCTTAACTTGTCATATTCTTTGGAAGAGCATTAGTACTAACCATCTTAGAACAACTTTGGTACATATCATAGATACTAAATTCAAAGGTCACCAATGCTTTGCAAAGAGGAATAAGTTAGTCCCAAGCCGCTTGTCTGGGTGGTCAGGCCTCTTGCCTCTTGAGGCGGGGGTGAGGGTTCAACCCCCACCGGCACCATGTAAGGGACATGCTTAACATGGAAAGTTGTATCTTGTGGATGATGTGCCACCGATTGTCCTACCCCGCGATAGTTGTGACCGTAGTTCAACCCAACTATGTAAACACTTGTTCTTGTGGGATAAGGGGGGTCCCATGGGTACTATGCCCTTCCTTGTACAATTACAATTTCAAAGTTAAAGCCTGGAGGAGTAGGCCTCGGCCGAACCTCCATTAAAAAAAAAGGAGGAATACATCATTCTTAGTTGATCAATTTGTTTAGATCCTTAGGCTAAATGAGGAACAATACTTATCAAGTCATCAAGACACCTCTTTCTTCACATCATATCCCAATCCTTTCTAGGAGCTTATTGAAAATTCTTGAATCATTTGTTCACATCATCCAAAGATTTAAAAAAATGATTCTTTTATATATCATTCTATCATTCAAGGCTTGGAAAATCCCCTAAAATTCTTATCCTCATATTGTACAATGTAAAATTGAATATGCATTCTATATAAAAGAATACATCTTTTTTAAGAGGATAATAAATAGCCTTGTTTCATGTAAATGTTACTTTGTTCCATTTACCATCCTCCTACAAAGAGTTGCATGGGTTAAGCTGATTTAGGACATTGGCAAAACCCACTTTAATAGGGTGGAAGTGTAACAAGAATCCTTGGCACTTTTTGAAGAGATGATTTTGAAATTAGAATATTTTCAATATTGCCCCTAGACGCACCATCATAATAGATCAGCTACAATATTGTTACACGTATGTGTTCCTCGAGTAGTGTTGTTGTGATCCTTTTCCTTATACATGGACACTTTTTACTCTAGTGTTGGCTAGAGTTTTTTTCCCCATATTATCACAAACATGATACACTCATATGTGATGGTACTTTGTATTTAGGGATATTATTCAACTCTTATTTCAGTTTTGTTTATCGTTAATAGAGAGATCTATTTCAGCCATCCAACTTATAATGGAAAAGATCACTATGAAATGATGCTTTCGTATAAATATTGGCTCGCATTGAGCTTGACCTACAAATTCCCTGCTTGCTTATATGAATATTATATGAAATGATATTTTCATTGACCTTGCTTGCTTATATGAATACTATATAAAATGATATTTGCTTATATGAATATTATATGAAATGATATTTTCATTGACCTTGCTTGCTTATATGAATACTATATAAAATGATATTTTCATTGACCTTGACCTACAAATTCCTTGCTTGCTTATATGAATATTATATGAAATGATATTTTCATTGACCTTGACTTACAAATTATTTTCTTATATGAAAAGAAAGTGATCCAGCAATTCTTAGCCATGCCGTCTTATCCACCCGAAGGTGGTTGAGTTCCTCATTGTAATCCTCGAATAACGATAGTCTACTGAATTTTGAGTCCATGTCTGCTTAGTAACGATCTTCAGTACGAAGTGTGTATTCAAATCACTAACGTGCTGGATATCTACAGATGCGCTCTTTTGCATCCAATGCGAGTGATATGGTGAAGCCGATACCAAGGTAAGAGGGGTGGGACTCGGGGGCCAGGGAATTAGGAGGCTAGAGGTGGCAGAGGTCCCCTTGCTTTATGCAACGCAGCTATGGAGCTTAGCGTCGCGAATGTGGCTACCGCCCCTATCCCTCCGGGCGCTACTCTTCTTCGGCGTGGCCGAGCTGCAGTCTGCAATCTCAGTCCGTTGCCTGCTTCCTCACTTCATGGCTCCTCTTCTTCATCCTCTTTCGGCGGCTTCTGCCTTCGACCCAGATGCTCGCGAGTATGCTTATCATTTTATTCGCTTTCGGTCTTATTTGCTGGCCATTGGCTACTTAGTTTCTTTTTATCTACTAGACGCAGATGATTGAATGCGGCATTGTATCATTATAGCGATTATACACCTCCGGATTGAAATGAGCATCATCGTTCGGGACATTTAACAATACCCTTGCATACTGTATCTTCGATTTGTTTACCTACGCACACCCGTCATTGCATTGCATGAGATTTTTTTCTCCCAGCTTTAAGTCCAAGGAGGACTAAGGCCTTTGTTCCTTTATCCTTTCTTTCTCATCTAGAGTGTGAACTATGCATCACTGTAGAATCTTGAACTTGTTGGATTTTGTTGAGCATGTGTATTTTAATCCATTGCATCTTAACTTTTGCAGTTACAAAGCTTCTGCTATGCGAGTTCCGTGGTTTCCCTTCAGCAAATGATCGAAGATTCTTCTGACACGGTTGAGGGTCCCGTACTTGTGTGCGAAACAAGGACGTTGCAGCCCGTTTTATCTCTAGCCAATGCACGGGAAGCTCTTATTTCTGCTCTTGGCACACTGCAGAGCAACGCTTATCTGATACCGAGCGGCATTGTGCGGCTTCAGGTCCGATTCCTTTCATCCTGCTGCTTCATCTCTCTCTCTCTCTCTTTCTCTCTCTCTCTCTCTCTCTCTCTCTCTCTTTCTCGTCACAATTGTATCCTGTAAGATCTTTTTTATGAAATATATGTTTTGACACTTTATACTGTGTAAGTGATTTCATATTAATTATTGTTCTCTGTTGTCCAGCACTGGCAAGTTCATAATCCAGTCGATTCTGAAGGGTTTTGGTTTATGACTTGGAAGTGGTAGTTTCAGTGAGTCACTTGATTTTGATTGGCTATTTTTAGATGAATATCTTCCACTCTTCGTGCACGTATTTTCAGGATCGTTCTGAGATGTTTTGGGATCAAATTGTACACCTTTCTATACGAGCACAGCTTGCCTTTTAGTAGATGGGTCGTCTCATATTTATTATATGAAATACCTGAAATCTGATGGGAGTTGATTTATTACTAATTTTTAAGAGAACATCCCTATTTTATATAGAGGGGTAACCTCTGTAGGTTTGAATGAAGGTCTGCATTCGGAACACAATATGTACATAGATGGCTTGTTTGAGAGTTTGTGGGCATAAAAGATGAAGTTTAGTTTGTGGGTTTAACAGATGAAGTTTAGTTTGTGGGCTTAAGGTATGACTTTCGTGCCAAATGATGGAGACAGATTTTGGAAACCCCATATAGTACCATTGACCTTTGAGGGATTCATCTTATAAATTTAAGAGGCAAGTCAAGGACATGAAACGTTGAATTGTGGATATAAGGTTGCTCCAATTTCTCCATCAAAGATTTTGAAAATAACTATTACAGCTGAAAATTCAATGGACACATCTCATAGAGAGAAGAAACTATCCAAAAATCAAAAGACTAAACATTTTCCCTTGAAAACACACAAATATGCCAATGAGTCATGACTATGTTAGAGCATCTTGCCATTGATACATTTCATAGCTATGCTCTTGCTACAAACCGTAGCATGTACTCTTACTTACAATTTTAATCCAGTCACTTTATTGAAAGACTCAAGGATGCCAACCTTCGACTACTATTTTTTAATCCATTTTGATGCTTTATCTAAAGATAGTGAAGCTATCTACTCATGAACCAAACATCTTGCCATTGATACGTTCCATAGCTATGCCCTTGCTAGAAGCTGTAGCGTTTACGCTTGCTTGCAATCTTAATCCAATCATTTTATTAGAAGACTCAAGGAAGCCAACCTATGACTATTAATTCTTTCTATATTGATGCTTTATTTAAAGATAGTGAAGCTACTTACTTGATTTATTTCTTCCTATCATCCACATATATTGCTCTTCACTATGCCCCACAGATTAAAGCTTTAAGACATATGTGCTGTGTATAAGAAAGGATGTATATATGTCCTTTAAATTTTAGGTTCGTTTCTCATGAAACTCATCATGTGATGGGATGAAAATTTCATGAACACAGCATATCCACTTGTAGGTGTCATGTACCTTTACCATTCTCCATTATAAAAGCAAAATACGAAAATTCTAAGACTAAGATAGCATGCACAACATGGCAAAACCCTTACAATGACTTTCTGTATGCTTTATTTTAAACATTCATAGACCTTGTTCTAGTACACTTACATCATTGGCATCAATAATTATAATTTCGTTGATAAATGCCATACATAAAGTATAAATAGACAGGTTTGTGACATCACTCCATAATCTCTTCAACATTAGTCCTTAAGGGTCATGGAACATCAAGTTAGAATGAAAGTCATAGAGCACTCAAACAATGAGTGTTTTTTACTACTGAAGAAGTTCGGCTATGTAATATGGTAGAAGGTATAATCAATAGGATTTAATTTCCTATGGGACATAAACTTGAGAAAGAATATCCAAAGGTCACATGGATCCTTTGTGCTTCACATAGCATAGAGCTATTGGGGACTTGCATTGGATAAAATATATGCTTGGTAGAACAAAGTTTCAGTGAAATTCATAATGATCTAGCCCAATATTTTATGTATTTTTAGAATAAGCTCAATTGAAAACTTAAAAACCCTAATGGCACTTATTTCCAAGGATTGTATGCAAAGGAGACACCTCTAGAGATATTAATGCTCCATATCCAGTGCCAAAGTTTGATGATGAAGAAAATATCCCATCATCATGAGAGGAGTTGATTGACTTAGATGAGCTAGAATAGTAGGCCATAGCATGTAGTTCATCATTAATGATCTAAATATTCATATTATAGTCATCATTCATTAGTCATAACTATATATTTTGTAGACACATGCGACATGATACATTTTATATCACGAGTCCATCCAGTCATGTGCCATAACTTAGTGCTTATTATCATATGTTGTATTTTGATTTCGGACATGCAAAGAACCTATCTGGTGGTTCTACATCCTTTCTTGTCTTGTATTATTGATTTTTGTTTCATTAGATTGGTATGATCTTGTGGTCGTTTTCATGAATGATGTTCATATTGATGGATGTAGTGTTTATGATGTTGATTGTTCATGTATCATGTATATGTATGTTTTGCAACATTGTGTGTTTCTTGCTGTGTATATGTAATATGCATAAATGTGTGTGTGTGTATGTATCTTAAAAGAACACACCTGAATTCAGGAATAAGGTTTGGTACTCGAACCTTAAAAGCACTGGTTGCACTGAATTGAATGCATTTGACTGCCTTAGAATCCATATGGAGCTTTATAGTTGGTGATTCTAAGTTCTTGTATGCCCTATCATAATACTTCTTCAAAGGCTAGAGAAGAAGCATGCCTGCCCCTATCTCATGAAGAAAAGAGAAGCAAAATGGGGCACTTTGTGTGTTGATACTTGTGGTCAACAATAAATTATTTTCGTGTGGGATAACATTGTTAGCTTTTCAATGCATTTTTCCCTTCTTCTGTGCTTTGTTCATCCCATTTGTCATCTTAGGCTGAAATGGTTGGATTTTTTGTTTTATGGTGGTTTGTTATAGTGAACTACAAGTTCTCTCTCCCTCTTTTCCACTTGTATTCTTGATTTTGCCTCAGGTACATTTTTTATTTCACTTTAAACTGATGGTTGTTCAATGTTGTAGGTTGCTTTTTCCGTAGAGGTCAAAGCACTTGAATGGCTGCAATGCCAGCCTCACAATGAGCAGCTACTCCCTCGCATATATTTTTCTCCTCGTCAAGAATGTGGTAAGTAACAGCATTATGTTGTGTCTAATTCTTATCTACTTTGCAGATTAAGATCTTGGATGTCAGTAAATTGTACACTGCATTACAAGTTGCTCACATTGTCTTTGATAGGAACTTATGGGCAGGATGTCGATGGTCTCAAGCATGTAGCTGGCATTGGATCTGCTCTCTTGGTAAAGGGTCAGAAGCCCTTCACATTAGCAGACTTGAAATATGTCAAAAGGTAATAAATGTTACACGAAAATCTGTAGCATAAAAATAATGTCACCCTCTTAAGCTTTGTGGGCCTCGTCTCCCTTTTCTTCTTTTGTTTCTCCTTTTCCCATTTCAAATACAACTCTGTACTTACTACTGTCTCCTTAGGCATTTATATGATGCTATAACAGCTATTTTGTTTGCTGGTTAGTTGGATGCTGAGCTTTTTATGCTGTGGCAAAAAAAAAAAGTGCAGGTCTTATTCTTGGCAGCCGCATAGATTTAATGAAGAACATCCCTGTACTCTTTTTTTCCATCTGCTATATTATTCAAGCCCATCTGCATATGTTGAGTATCAGAACAAACAGTGCCACTGAATACTTGAATCTTTATGTTTCTGGCTTCGACCTCAGGCTTTCAAGCAATGAAACTATGATAAGTTTTTGTGGATTGTGAGAGTGACAGATGTGTAAAAAGAAAGCTTCTACTTCTACATCCAGGTTTCTTTCAAGGGATTGCCCTCTGATTAGAGCTTATGGTGCAATACGATTCGATGCAGACATTGAACCATCTGAAGAGTGGAAAGAATTTGGCGTTTTCTTATTCACGATACCTCTGGTAAATTTATATACATCTTTTGATGGAAATAGAGTAGATTTGCCATCAGACTCATCCACAGCTTCATATTTGTTTCGTTTTTTACTGTCTTTTTCCTGCATAATTGAATGATGGTTTTCAGTTGAGTTGAATGATAGGATGGTGAATCGCTCGGTTTATTATAGGTTGAGCTTTGTGAGAGTTCAGGCTATCCAATTCTTGCAGTAACTGTTGCTTGGGATGGAACATTGGGAAGGGACTTTAAGGACGCTTTGAGTGCTGCCAAAGGAGCTTTATTTCAGGTTGCCTTTCTATTTGTATAGAAACAAAGTATTCAAATAAAAGCACATCAGATTTTCACTTCAATTCTTGCAGGTTTCCGATTTTGTGGCCACAAAGAATATGAACCCATGTGTAACAAATTTATCTAAAGAGCATACACCGTCTGAGCAAGCATGGCATGGATTGATAAAGGATGTGCTCCAAATTCTGGACAGTCATGAAAATCTTGAAGCTGCATCACAAGAAATAGATATCAAGCATGCAATTTATGACTTGGTTGGTTTGTCAAAGGTGAGCATTCTGTACTGACAACATCTACAGAATTCTGTATATTTAAGTACACGTTTCTGTGGTAGATGTTAAATAAAATGACTTCTGCTCTAATGGCCAGCAATGTGTCTTCATTGTGAATTTGTTTTTGTACTACTCATCGGGTTGCCTTCATTCTTTCTATAACTTTTCTTCGATTCAATCTATCTTGTTTTTCATCCATACTTGCATAACCTATCTTTTGACCCCGAAATCCATTTCATATTCCAAAAAGCAGATCATAGTTTTCAACTTGACTCTTTGTACGTGAAAAGCCTCTGTTTGTTTCTAGAGAATAGATTAGCTTTTTGACCTACTATTCATATATTTGCAGCAATTCTGTTACTCATGAATAATGTCACTTCAAAGACTCTGTAATCCTCTTTTTTGTCAACTTATGACATATGAAAAATACTCTGTATAATCATCATCTATCATTGACATAATTATTTTAAATTAGGACTTGGAACTGTTAAAGAGGTCCTACATGGTCCCATATCTATGAAAGGACTTTTTGGGACATTTAACATTATGCATATTGACCATAATGTTTTTTTTTTTCGGATAGCATTATCAATTAATGCATTTTGATTTCCAATCCTTATGTTGCCAAAAATTATTTCCGCATGGATTCAAATGATGATACAAATGTCGAATCATATATATATATATGTGTGTGTGTGTATATATATATATATATATATACACACACACACATATATATATATGTGTGTGTGTGTATATATATATATATATATATATATATATATATATATGTATATATATATATATATATATATATGTATATATATATATATATATATATATATATGTATATATATGTATATATATATATATATACATATATATATATATATATATATATATATACATATATATATATATATATATATATATACATATGTATATATATATATATATATATATATATATATATATATATATATATATATATATATATATATATATATATATATATATATATATATATATATATATATGATGGATGATGATGGCGTCGTCTGTGTCGTCTTTGTCTCTGTACGCTCGTCAGCCGAATTCAACTCCGCAGTCATGATCCAGGGTTCGCGTCGTTCGGGTCTGTGGAGATCTTCTCTAGGGTTCACGTCAGAGCAGCAGGTCGATTTTTTTAGGGTTCATGTCAGTGGCTGAAATATATTCAGCCTCAGTAGTAGACAAAGCAACAATCTTTTGTAGTCTACTACACCATGATATAGCACCACCTGCAAGAGTGAAAACATATCCACTTGTGGATTTCCGTGTATCCACATCACCTGCCATGTCAGAATCATAGAATCCGTTCAGCTCTAATGGGTCCTTTCCATAATAGAGGCATTTGTTTTTAGTTCATTTCAAGTACTGCATAATGGACTTTACTGCATTCCAATGTGACTTGCCTGGATTAGCCATAAACCGGCTTACGACTCCCACTACATGGGCAATGTTAGGCCTAGTAGCAACCATAGCATACATAAGTGAACCACAAGCTGAAGCATAAGGTACACCTTGCATATCATTGATTGCTTCTTGTGTCTTGGGACAATCTTCCTTGGAGATTTTATCATATGGCTGTAATAGCACTACAAGAGGCTTTGCATCAGCCATGTTAAATCTGTCCAGCACCTTTTCAATGTATTTTTCTTGAGATAATACAATATGTGCTGTTCCCTTTGCCTCCTAATCCTTACTCCAAGTACATGTTCAGCTGCCCCAAGGTCTTTCATTGAAAATGCAGATTTCAGCTGCTCTTTAAGGGCATCAACAGGGCTCCATTTCTTGGCAGCAATGAGCATATCATCAACATATAGCACAAGAATGATTGGGCTTCCATCTTCATCATGTTTTGTGTACAAACAATGATCTGCAAAAGCTTATGTGTACAAAAGCTTCACAGCCAAAGACGCGTAAGTGATCATATGAAGCAGGTTTGTGAGGCCAAACCTCAACCTCTTCAGGGACGTCACCTTTCAAGGACATGTGAGGGGATCGATTGCATATATGTACTGAAGTCTTAAGAGCCTCTCCCCAAAAACCATGAGGGAGATTAGTTGTGGACAGCATGCATCTCACCCTCTCACAAAGAGTCCGATTATACCTTTCAGCCACACCATTAGAAGAGAGGCTATATGGAACAGTAAGCTCTCTCTTTATGCCCAAATTTTCACAAAAAATTTTGAATTCAACACTTTTGAACTCACCCCCATTATCCATACGTAAGCATTTCAACTTTCTACCTGTTTGGGTAGTCACAAATGCATGAAATCTCTTAAACGCAGCAAACACTTCCTCTTTTGATTTGAGTAATTGCACTCAAATCTTCCTAGAAAAATCATCAACAAAAGAAATAAAATACAAAGAACCCCCATAGATTTGGTGGGCATGCTACATACATCAGAATGGACAAGATCTAATGTACAAGACTTACGAGACACACCACAGTAATAGGAACTTTTCACTTGCTTTCCATATTGACAATCATTACAAAAATGTAGCTTAGTGCCTTTAACATCAAGCTTCTTTAGATTACAAAGTTTGGATAGACCCTTTTGGCTCATATGGCCAAGTCTTTTATGCCACAATTCCATATGAGAATTAATCTCAGCCAATGCAATGAATTTGCTAGACAAGGCCTTTCCATGCAGGCAATACAAAGTTCCCCTTTTTGTGCATTTAACAATGAGCCGTGACCCTTTGGTCATCTTCCATGAGCTTCTTTCAAATAAAACGTTGTAACCATGCATATCCATTTGCCCAGCAGAGAGCAAACTCTTCTTGATTCTTGGGACATATCTTACATTATGCAGGACAAGCTCATTTGTATCAT